>CM066031.1:790315178-790703216 GCA_033557465.1 Ichthyophis bannanicus | reverse complement strand
ACCTCTGGTGTGATGCTAGGGTAAACTCCAGAGATCATACCTGTGGGCACTTCGCCTTTGGGTTTCTGTCCAGATATGTTGGCCAGTAAGAGGTGTAACCCCTGTGACCAGTTCTCCAGTCAGGACTACTGGCCCTCCAGTGCCTTTTCTCAAAACCGTCTTGCACAGGTTGTAGGGCCCTTATCCATATGCAGCTGTCTCTCTCAAATGTACCGTCTGGGACCTCCTGGCTGTATATCCTGGCTGTGGAGGAGTGGCCTAGTGGTTGGGGCAAGGTACTTCGGGCCGGAAGGTCGGGGGTTCAAATCCCACTAGAGGACAGCAACCTTGGGCTGGAAGGACTGGGGTTTCTAGTCCCACAGGTGCTCCTTGTGGTCTTGGGCAAGCCACTTAACCCTCCATAGCCCATGTTCCCTGTAAAATAGTTCTCTGTGTGCTGTGCTTTCTTGTCTAATCAATGTATTTATACCTCAAAATTTCCGGTCATGATTTGACAATTTCCAATCTGTAATCAAACCGCTGCTGATCGCTGGAAGTAGCGGTATACAAATGTATACTAAACAAAAATAAAATAATAAAAATCTCCAAGCCCCTGCCTCCCCCAGTCCAATGAAGATAGGTGGCCACTGGAACAGCCCTCCACAGACATACTGCCTCGGGCTCCACTCTTGGACCTCCTAGCCACTCTGTTGGCTTTTCCTTTTCCCCGGAGCAATCTCTCTGGCTCCTGCTCTCTCTGTTGTCCACACTGTTCAGCCTCTTGACGCTCACGTAGCTGTCTTCGCACTCCAGCCTTTCCAAGCAACTCTCCACGCTGTCTGTAGGGTAACATTCGTTTATCTTGAATGTGTCCTTGGGGCCACTTCACCCAAGGACAATCCAGGTGCTCTGAGACAGGCCCTGCCCTAGTAGATTGGTGATTAGCGATTACATCATCTTTTCCTGGATTGCACCCACGTACCCCTGTTTCTATTCCCCTAGAGGCCTTCTGTACAGCACTGCACTCTAGGACTGGCTGTCATTTGGGGAAATAAGCAGGTATAGTGCTGTTACCAGCCATCACAGGCTGCCTGTTCACAGCTACGGCATCTCTTGTACTCTCTCTCCTGGGACAGTGACAGGCTTCATTATCACAGGTGTATGTGCTTTGTCGCTAGACGCAATAATTAGCGACGGCGTGGCCTCCCTCACCTACCACATGGCGAACCCCTCCCCCGTGGTGGCTGACCCTCTTCCGGTGCTGGTGCTGGTGGCGGTGGTGGTGGTGGTGGTGGTGGCGCTGCTGGTACTGCCCGCCGCATGACTTCCAGCATGCCCTGCAGGGCCCCGCACATCTCGACGTAGGGGATGGCCCTGACCTCCTCTCGGTACTCGTGCATCTCCTCATGGACCTGACTCAGCTGCCTTGAGATGGCCAGCAACGTAGTGTTTAGCCGCTCGAGAGCCTGACAATTGCCTGTAGGTGGGACACAAGGTGTTTTGTGAGATACCTCTCCAGTAATCAAACGTCATACACAAACATGTCACGCATATCCCACCAGATCGTAAATGTGATAGGGCAGAGCCACATTGACACATGGCTAGGGTGAGGAGACATCAATCTCACCGTAGTATAGGTCATGGACACGCACAGGACACATTCTAGTACGTTGATGTGGGAGGCAAACACAAAGTTCCACAGGCTGCGCTGACACACCCACGTACTGCAGACGTAGCAAGAGGCTTGGCCACAGATAGCTAACACAGGTCCATCGTGTAGGTGAGGTGGAGCATCAACCAGGGACAAACACAGCTGGAGGGAAGCAGTGGTGATGGGGGGGGGTAGAGGGGGCCAACTCAAGTGGGGGCACAGTTCGAGGGATAGCCTCAGCTTGGACATGTTACAGAAGATGCTCTATTGACTCCAAGGGATGGTGTAGTAGCACAAGGATATCAGCCCCTACGTGCGCATGTGCACTGCAGCTTCACGTGTCGGACAGCAGAGGGGTTGACATACACCTTGTGTAAAACAGAGGAGGGGTTGGCTACCAGTGCGTGTACACCTTGGGAAACATGTGGAGGGTCTGGACAGGGCAGGGGGAGCAAAGGAGGGTGCAGCAGAGATGGGCAGACCCCAGGAACACACGGACAGGGTTATGTTTGGAGATCCACAGCAGGTGGTACCCCCTGGGGGAGGGCGGTGATAACCAGAGCTGGGAGAGTGTTTCTCTGATTCAGTTTGGCAGCAGGGGTGGCAGCTGGGGGTTGGCGAGTCCACCAAATCACAACATGGGTCGTTAGGTGACCTTTGGGTCATGTGTGTGGGTCCGACCCCATGCAATTGGGGGACTCATAGTCAGAGCTACAGGAAGGGGACATGTTGATGGCCTTGTCTGTGTGCCATGCAGTCTATCCAAATTGTTGACATACAGAAAGCCTTGTGGGACCGGTGTGCCCCGCATAACATCTTTACATAATCTATGATCCTGTGACCTCTGTAAGTCCCTGTATGTGGGTATCCTAACACATTTTGACTTCACAATTTATATGTAGTGATTGTTTTCCCCCTGGAGATGCAGACTGGGGGGGAATGGAGGCTGTGTGATGTTAAATGACAGAAGCTGCTTAGCTTTGTTTATGTCTGATCTGATTGTCAAGGGACTATGGGATAGAAGGCATCCTGTTGTCAGCGAGAGAGCTGGGCGTCTGCGAGGAGGCAGACTGCAGCAAGGGCAATGCTTGTTTCTATGTCATGTCTGACAACGTGATGGACCTTAGACAACATCCCTCATCTGTCTACATCTGTAGGTGGTAACTGGCCCAAGGTTGGTCTGCTGTGTGTGACATTTAAATCATCTGTCATACGCCAGACCCTTTGGTTTGCTACACTAACCCCCATCTGCGTGACCCATACATGTAACAGCTGTGGACGGAATGTTGCCACATCCACCACACACACACCAACCAGAGCCCACAGGGTTGTGCATTGTGGATGCGACAGTCTGTTATCACCCACCTTCTGCCTCACGCACTGCTGCTTCCCTCTGCGCCCTCAGCTCGGCCATCATGATGGCCATGTCATGGAGATATGCGGCTTCCATCTGCCTGGCCCCCATTGCTGGACTGGCTGCAGCCACCACTGTAGGTCCGGGGGCGATGGGTGGCTCCATCATCTGTTCCACCCCATTTGTGCTGGCCCCAGACACAGCAGCCGCGGGCACTTCCACACTCAGAGGGATGGCCAGGTCAACCTCCTCCTCCTCCTCCTCCTCCCCCTGGGCCTCCATTGTACTGTAGTCACCTGCATTGTAAACAATCAGAGACAGCACACATATGTTTATACACTCCACCTATGTATATGTGTGTGCTACAAAAACCACTGAGATGATGGGGGGGGCCCTGCATGTGGGCTGCATACAGGGCCCACTACACCCTCCCATTCCTGTCTGCCCCCATCATTTATGTGTTTATTTATTTAGCTATACATCTTTTCTATACCGCCACTTCCTGAGATCAGTGGCGGATTACAGGTAACAAACTTTATTAATAGAGTACCATTATTATTTTACATAGAACAGATGTAGAACATAGAACAATCAACTATTATATGTAACTCTGATACAATGAGATAACAGGCAAGGTAGGAAAATTTCAATCTGGGTATGCATGGTACGTGTCTCAAACCCCGAATGCCAACATTGAAGGGACTTAGCTCCATTAATTATAATCTTTTACATAGCCACAGGCAATTGCATTCATGAGTAATAATAATATAGGTGAGCAATGGGAATGTGTGGGAAAGGTTTTATGCTTTGTCTATGTAGGGTCAATGAATGACTGATGTACGGTGCTCCTCTCTGAGTTTGCATTATCTTCCATCTGTAGGTTATTGTGGTGCAGATTCAATAGTTTGGTTTGTAGATTTTGGATGGATAATGGGAGGTTTTCGATTCCTCTGATGTCAATTGGGAGGTTGTTACATAACGTAGGGGCAAGGAATGAGATAGCTGTGTTACTTGTCTGCTGACTTGTCTTTCGAATAGAATCAGGGACCTGTATCGTGTGAGGGTTTATTTGTCCTCCTGATTTATTTTCATGTGAGATGTTGATGAGCGTAGATAAGAGGGATGGAGCTATATTTGTGATGACCTTAAACGTATTAATTAAGGACATATAGGAGTGGCCTAGTGGTTGGGGCAAGGTACTTCAGGCCGGAAGGTCGGGGGTTCAAATCCCACTAGAGGACAGCAACCTTGGGCTGGAAGGACTGGGGTTTCTAGTCCCACAGGTGCTCCTTGTGGTCTTGGGCAAGCCACTTAACTCTCCATAGCCCATGTTCCCTATAAAATAGTTATCTCCAAGTTATAATGCCTTGTTCAATGTAATTTCAGTTTGTTCAATGTAAACCGCACTGATGCAGAATAGCGCGGTATATAAGAGAAAGTAAATAAATAAAACAAATAAATGAATCTGCATGAGACAGCCAGCCAATGGAGAGCGTAGATACTCAGGGATATATGATCTTATAGGTTTTCTTCATAGATAATCCTTGTAGTGACTCTTTGAGGCTACTTGGGGTGTGTGTAACTATCTCATAGCGGTCCCTTGGAGATTACCATTACAGTAGTCTAACCGTGGTGTTATAATGTTTGCGGCACGGATCTGGAGTCATTGTTATCTGTCAGTGGTCCACGTTGTTGTGTTGTCCTTAATTTGCAGTATATTGCATTTACGGTTTGTTTGATATGTTTGTTGCGGGAGAGGGTTCTCTGTGGTGTGACTCCGAAGTATACTCCCATGTACCTATCCCGGGGGCACATGTGGGTGCTGTGCCCCTGCACACCTTATTTGGTTGCCATGTTCCTGCTCCTTGTGCCATGCCACATGCGGCCCCCATCCCATCCCTTTCTCCAACTGGCCCAAACATGTCCTCACACACCTGCTCATGGCCCACCCTTCCACATGGTTTTGCCATCCCCTGTATGACTGTGCGTGCCTTTGAGCAGGGCATGGTTTCATCAGACATACTATCCTCTCAGTGCTACATGTGCTTGCCTGTGACCCACTGTGCAGCGGACTACGACTAACCATCACCTCTGGCCCACTGCCACACACATGCAGCACTGTGCAGATAGTATGTCACACCATCATGCCCTTAGCAATGGCCGTCACAATCGGACAGGGGATGACAATCACAGGTGTGGGTGTGGGGTGGTGGCTGGTGTGCATGGACCTTTTCGGGGCAGGTTGGGAGAGGGGCGGGATGAGGGACTCATATAGAATGTGGCCCCAGAACATGCTAACAGAACACGGTGTGCAGGAGTATGTCACACACATGTGCCACCAGAATAGGTACATGGTGGGTCTTGGGTGACAGGTATGGGAGGGTCTTTGCAAATGGCTGATGTATGCACAATGTGAAGTTCAGGCATTGACTGGGAGATGAAAGTTAACATACATACCAGCCTGCGGATGTGCAGAGTCGAGGGCCTCAGGTAGACCACGGAGGTAGATAGTCCCCAATCTTTCAGCCAGCTCCTGTTCCAGGGGCGAGAGGGACGGTATGAAGGGGCCACCGCCACCTGTGCCCAGAGCATGTTGTCTCTCGGCAGACATGTGCTGCCTTACCCCTCTTTTGATGTCTGAGAACCTCTTTTTAAGGCTTTCCATGTCTCGGGGGGTGCCCCCTGCCTCAACCACTGCAGCACGTATCTCCTCCCAAACTGCCATCCTGCTAGCCACAGTTGTGCGGCTACTGAGCCGCCCAAAAAGTATGTCATAGTTCTCTATGACCCCTGCAAGGAGGACGTGGTTCTCCTGTTCGGAGAACCTTACAGCCCTCCTCCTCTGTGGGGCAGGCACTGGTACCCTCTTCCTCTTAGCAATGTGGCTGTACTGTGCAGCCTGTGCCCCACCAGATGGCCCTGCCTCTGCCCCCATAGGCCGGCCAGTCCCTGCCCTGGGTGTGTCAGCAGCAGCAGCAGCAGCAGCGGCGGGGCCCACCTCCCCAACCTCCCCCGCCTCCCCCACCCCCTCCACCTCCCCCACCCCCTCCCCCTCCCCCTCCCTCTCCCTCTCCCTCTCCCTCTCCCACTCCCTCTCCATCACCCTCCCCCCTCCCCCCTCACCACACACCCCCTCACCGACCCTCACCGACCCTCACCCCAACACAGAACACAGAACACAGAACACAGACCACTCTACAAACCACAGAATACAGGACACACTACACACCACAGTACCAAATGCACAATACAAGTTACAAATCACAAAACTACAGAACACGCCTCTCCCTCCAACTCTCTCTCTATACCTCTCTCTGTAACTCTCTCCACCTCTCTCCACCTAAAACTCCTCAAACAACCCTTGACGTGTGCCAGGTGTGGAGGCATATTTATAGGTTTTTTACTTTGTGTACTTCGCGCATGCGCAGTTGTGTGGGCGTGGTGCCTGTGCGCAGCGCACATGCGCTACCTTGCGGATGTGCGTCTGTGCGTGGCGACACGCTCGTGCAAGGCGAGGTGCACATGCGCGTGACGCAAAGACTACCGCCCATGGGCAAACATTTGCACAGGCTGTAGGGCGAATGGGCGCGTCCCGCGCATGTGCAATTCACCGCGCAAGTACGTGTTGCCACGCACAGACAGCCCATGCGCAGGAGCGCGACGCACAGGCACCGCGCTTGCACAACTGCAAATGCGCAAGGTACACATTGTCAAGAGGAAACCTATATATACCGGCCTGCATACCTGGTCCACGGTGAGGGGTTTAAGCGGCGGAGAGTAGGTGTGTGGTTGCAGAGAGAAACGGAGAGGGTCAGAGCAGGTGTTGGTGTCAGTGTTGGTTGTTTTGTGTGTGTGGTGCTTTGTGTGGTTTGTGAGGTGTACACTGTTTAGGGAGGTCCGTGTGTGTGTCTGAGTGTGTTTGTGTGGCTGGGCGGGAGGGGTTTATGGCGTCTATGTATGTTGCTGCATGTGCCCTGAGACGTGGGCAGATGCTGCGGTTGCAGGACAGGGGAGATGGTGACCATGGTGCTGAGGCACAGGGCATGGGTGTAGTCCCGCAGCAACTCAGACCTGCAGCTGTGGGGGCGGTCCAGGCAGGTGCTGTGTGTGCACAGCGCAGAAGGCGTGCCGAGGTGCAGGCTCGGCAGCCTCACCTCTACAGGCCCAGAGCCCAGCTCCAGGCCATGCGTGAGGACCAGGTCATCTCCCTGTACCGACTGAGCACAAGGGCTATTAGGGAGCTCTATGAGGATCTCAGACCTGACCTTGAGCCCCTGACTGATCGGTCCCATGCCATACCAGGTTTAGTCAAGCTCCTTGCTGCCTTACATTTCTTTGCCTCTGGCTGTTTCCAGTCGTCTGTGGCCGCAGTGGGTGGCATGAGCTGCCCCACCTTCTCACGCTGTCTCCACCAAGTACTGCGTGCCATGGTCAGCCGGATGGGGAATTACATAGCCCTTCCCCACACTAGGCAACAGTGGGGGACCCTGAACCAGGCCTTTGAGGCGTTAGCCGGGATACCACACGTGATGGGAGCTATTGATTGCACACATGTTGCCCTGGTCCCGCCTAGAGACAGGGAGGTAGCGTTCCGCAACCGCAAACACTACCATTCCCTGAATGTTCAGGTTGTATGTGATGCTAATCTGCATATTCTGAATGTGGTCCCTAGGTTTCCAGGGTCCACCCATGACTCCCATATCCTGCATCACTATCACTCGGCACTATTCACACAATTTGAGGAGGGCCGGTATGCGGACTGTATATTGCTGGGTGAGTATCTCGGGATTACTACTTTATTTATGTATTTCCATATTTATTTTGGTAACATCTCCTCTGTAGCACCCTGTTTCTATAACTGCATTTTTGAGATAGGAAATGTTGGACAGACAGAGGTCTGTTCTGAGTTCACATTGGTACAGGAGTATAAACGTGGGGTAACAGGGAAACTACTTGACATGAGCCATCAGGATTATAACATGTTATGATCATGACCTGCGCATGGTGTTCATGTTACTATGCACATGTGTGCAGGTCTGTCCTGGTGGTGGATCCATCCTAGTGAGTGTGTGTGTCCAACTGGCCTCATGTGATGGGGGGGGGGGATTGGTGCCCTTCACATGCAGCTGTGATGTCAGTTCATTGTCTGCTAGCTTTTGAATGTTATGTAACATTGATGTTATTGCCAAACCATAAAAATACCCCGTGTCATGTTTGTCTGAGGTTCACACACTCTCTCAGTAATGGGGTAGTCACCCAGGAGGCACTACATAACCTGAGGAGGGTCTCGATACATCTGATGGATGTTCAGGACCTTTCCAACTGGGGGGACATGTTTGCATATGTCTGGTCACACTTATTGGCTGTGTCAAACCAGGGCAGCAACACAGTATAGGGGGTGCATTACCTTTGGCCGCTGTAGATGAGCAGGACCTAGGCATCGTTGTGTCTTCGGATCCTCATGTAGATAACCATTATGCAAAGGTGACAGCAAAAGCTAGGGGGCTACTTAGGTGCATACAGAGAGGTATTGGGAGCAGATACACAGGAAGGTAGTCTGCCTCTGAATATGGTAGTGGTGCAAACCCATGTGGGCTACAGTGTGCGATTCTGTTGACCGCACCTTCAAAAGGCTCTGAACAGAATGGACACAGTGCAGAGGACGGCTGCTGAGACAATTGGTGCTCAACAGTATGCAGCATGTGGAGACTGACTGCTCCATCCTGATATATGGACCTTAGTGCACAGGGTGTGCAAGGGTGATATGGAGTACTCTCTGCCAGACCTCCATGGCATACATGTTCTGGGTGTGGGCCTCTTTCAAATGTCAGCATGTCGCTTAGTGGCTACTATGCTGACATGTACGTTGGACCTATGATCAGTGGATCGGTGGAATAGTCTCACAGTGGAGTTGCTAGATATGGGGACACTAATTGCATTACAATACACATGTGCCACACACAGAGTAACTCTAAAGGTGTACAACGGACTATTGTAGTCTTTGCCATGGGTGTATAGGCTCGATAGGCCATGTGTTTCTTTTCCGTCATCATATGTCTATTGTTCTGAATTGCATAGTTGTGCTGTGATATGTTTCTGTCAGGATCTGTTGTGCGTTTGTTTCTCACATCTACACATTTGTCAGTTGCGGTGATCATGAGCCCCTGCATTCACATGCAACATTCTTTCCCGCAGGTGATGCAGGATATGGGTGTCGCCCCTGGCTGCTGACCCCTGTGCGTCAGCCACGCACATGTGCAGAGCGGAGGTACAATGAGGCCCATGCCTCCAGCCACTCTGTCATAGAGCGCACATTTGGCGTGTTGAAGAGTCACTTCAGGTGTCTGGATAGGACAGGCGGGGCCTTACACTATAAGCCAATGACTGTGGCAGAGATAATCATAGCCTGTTGCATCCTGCACAACATTGCTCTCAGGCACAATATCCCTGCAGAGATTAATGAGGATCTGGAGGAAGATCCATCGTGCCCCCCTGTACGTGCCAGTGGTGACACACGGGAGGGCACAGCGGGCAGGCGGAGGTTGATAGCAGAGATCTTCTCATGTACGTATTGCCTATCTTTCCATCTTCATGTTCTTTTGCTATGTGTGTATTGGTTATAGTGGTTGATGTTTCTGTAAAGATATAATTTGGATGCCACATTGCATTAACATTTGACTGACCATCCCAACGTCACATATAGGCATGAGTGTGCGACAAACAATGTGGGCAGTGCACACCAGCAGTTGGTGGCAGATGACGTGGGTGGGTGTTCATACGCCTGTGGGAGGTTTTGAGGGTCACATTCCCAGTTAGTGGCTGCTTGTGATAGCAGCTGCTTTTGTGCAAACTCACTTATTTGTTTAGATGGTATGGGTGGAGCACAGTGTCAGCCATATGGTGCGATGTTCACAGTGGGAGGGCAGTCCATATTTTGAGACAGTTGTCCAGTGGGGTGTGCTTATATGATACAGGTTTGCGCTGCTTTTGTGGTTGTTAGGCTCCTGTCAGCTGCCTATGTGTGTGTGTTTGTTATGTGTGTCGCAACATGTCATACATCGCACAATACACATGCTTAGTACTAGTATGTCAGGATGGTATTAACTATATGTGAGGGGTGTTAACGTCACCCTAAGGTGTGTCTGAATGTATAGGTCAACACGTAGCCCTGACATGGATATGGTGAAGGATGGGGACCTGTGCAGTGTCCAGCCAGGGGGGGTAGCATTGATACCTTTTTTTTTTGGAGAATAGCCCATCAGTGCAGTGTTGCATATGTACACACATACAGAGGTGATCAGATCGAGATCAGCAAGGGGTGGGTTACAGTAGGCACGTTGAGCGCTGAATGTGTGGGTGGCTTGTGGTTTACCAGGTTTCTTGGGGAGGAGATGGCATATCTAGCTGATGCTATCTCAACATATGCCATCATGCCTCAGCTATAGGCTGTGTATGTGTGTAGGCCAGGAGAGTACAGTCCACATCAACGACTACATTGCACACCCTAGCACGGAAGGGTTATGTCGGCATACACACACTGACTTAGGTGCGAGCTTTTTTTCTGAGGGGCACATATAGGCTATCCATGCTTTTGACATTCTCAATGACACACAGTGGGATGGCATGCAGACATCCCGGTTTGGTCACAAGCAGACATGGGGGTGTGTTTTTTCTGACATGACGCAGACTATTTGTGCACATCATCAGCACACAGCTGTCAATATTATTGAAGGTATGAGATGTACACACCATGATATGTATTTGGTCAGTGAATACAGGAGATGCGCCTGCATATTTCCATGTGTTTCAGCAGTTGTCAGTGGGTTAACATACAACATTGGAACAACACTAAACAAGGAGAGGGGTCATTGTTGGCATTATGGTGAATCTGGGCTAATATTGCGACCTTGGTGTGATGTGGCAACATGGTGGGAGCAGACACCTCTCTTGACCTGTGTGTACAACAACAGAGAGGTAAGGTAGGGGACAGGGAGATTACGTACACCTGTAGATAGCCTCAAACACCTCCGTGCTGCCTCTCACATGTGAGAGATCTGTACATTGTTATAGAGAGCAGTCAGTCATTATGTGATGTTGTGGGGTCTGACAGCTGGGGACAGGCAGATGCTGTGTGTGATGCACAGCTAGAACATGACATATGTTTGTGTCTCTTGTGTTTCCCACTGCACAGGACATACTTCGTGAGGATGCTGTTGCTGTGGTGCGTTGGCACGTGACTGTACATCACCCAAAATGCGGTGATTTGGGGTAGGTGCATCTACAGCGACATTGTGTGTGCCTGCAGTCAGGGGAAAAACATGTCCTCAGTGATCTGTCATATTGGGCAGATGTGGTGATTTCCTTGTTTCACTTATGCCTCCTTAACCCATCTCTTGCTGTTGTCACACATATCCCCATGTGTTTTTGTTCAGTATGTCCTCTGCCACACTCTCTATGGGATATGTACAACAGAACTGCATGTGTGTGTAGGTTATTTCTTTTTGGTGGTGGCCTACACTTGCTCCCTACCCCAACATTGTACCATCAGCCAACAACAGGGGATCACTGCATGTTCACTGGGCCTTTATGTCTACAACTCTCCACTTGTGCACATAAAGGCCATGTGTTACATCTGGCACGCTGAACTTTGCATACTGTGTGGGTGCGTGTTTATAGGTTGCCTGTGTGATGAGGCAGTGTTCAGGCATAGTACATTATCATGTGCTGTGAGGTGTTTGTGCACCTGGGGTGTCGTTGGGACTGTGCTACCTCTTCCGTAGTGCTGTTTACCTTGTGAACATTATCAACGTGTTGTGTGCTGTGAGCAGAAATGTGTCTTGTGTTCTGAGGGACCACTGTTGACCACCTTTATTTTATCTCAGATATTGACATGATGTGAACATGCATCAACAGTGGCTTGACATGGTGATTCTACACATTTTGCTGACATTGTCTCCCTTCACTGTGACCTGATATTGCTGTTTAGTGGCTCAAGGGATTGATGACGTAACCTGATGCACACACAAGGTGGGTTGCACCTTTGTTATTTGGGGGATTACATCTGGTTTTAACTGTTGATGATTTAATAATTGTCTCATGTGCATGTAATGTTGCCTCTATAGTCACATAAACAGATGCATATAGTGTGTAGCTGTGAGACGCCTGTGTGACATGAGCATGGACATGACCATATCCATGTGACGCCCATGTCTGCGTTTATGACTCATGATGTCACCATAATGCGGGTTTGTTTGTATTGCTATCATGTCATGTTTGCCTTTGCATCCCTTTCTTCTGTATTTCCTAAGGTGTAACGGTATGCAATTTGTGCAGTTTTTCCAAGGTGTCTAACATTACAATACTTATCATCTCCTGACACAGGGCAGAGGACATACTGGACGCATCTCTTACAGTGCATCTGGTGTCACCATCACCCACCTGTTGGGGGAAACAACACCATGGAACGTTTTCAGGAGAATTGACCCATTGTATGTTTGACCTCTGAGAGTGGGACACATGACTTGGATGGACAGTATTACTCTTGGACTGCTGCTTTCCCCATGACAGAGGTGTCCGACACACTGTTGCTGCGATGCTTTTGCTGGGAGTCCAGCTCATTGTAGAGGACACACATGAACTTTCAAGGACTGTGGCATATTGGTATGTGACACTTGACTATGCATGCCCAGAGTTGCAAGAACACTTTTAACCGGACCTGTTGGATTGCAGATACACTTTGCACTTTGGACGCTGTGTACTGATCCCCACGTGTGCAGCAGCGACTGACATGGACACTGTATGTGGTACATTCGTACACAGTTGTGTTATTATTTGGTTTTGGCCATGGGTGTGACATGGCACACAGGATACACTCATCTGTTTCATTCTACACATGCATACAGCCATGTTTTTGGCATGGGCCAACGATGTGGCGATCCTATTGTCTATGTCCACCTGCTTTCCACCTGGACATGATACAGGTTTTGCCTCAGCAATGCTTTCAAGCACACCACCATCTTGGATTGATGTTTACATTGGCCAAGGGTGTTTACGTGCATGTGTGGCATCACTGTATCATGTTGGAATGTGGATGGTGCTTGTGCATATGACTGACTACGTTTGTGAAACACAACATGTGGACCTATGGCCTCTGTGTGGTTCCCTGTAAGATGTTTGGCCATCATTTCCCTCTTCACATGCTGGTTCTTGTGTTTGTTTACTGTGCGGATGTAAAAGTCTGCATGTATGTACCCACCTTGCATTGCACGTCTGCACAGTCCTGCTTATGCCCTGTAGTACGGACACTCACATTGCCACATTATGTTTTGAGTGTGCAGTGTGAGTGACCATTGTGCTTCTTCAATTGTGCATTCCATGTATCATGCTATATGTGGGCACACACTGTCTACCCAAAAAACAGTGCAGGGGGACCTCCTTCATGGTGTTATCTCTGCAGGTTTCTGCAGGTATTTTGGTTTGTATTCTGTCTGTGTTCCTGTGCCTGTGCTACCTGTTAGCATATGCTCATTGTGATTTGGATGATTGTTTGGGTCTACATTGTTGCAGCTTTGATTCCTAGATAAAGCATTAGGTGAGAGCTGAAACATTACTTTCAGAGCATGTTTTTAACATTAAAACATTGTGACAACATATGCTGTTTTCATTTGTGTGCCTCCTGTGTTGCCAGATGGATATATTTTGAGGGACAGATGATGTGTGTTGGGTCCTCAGTATACAGCGCCTACTGTCTACATGCACTCATATGTGCGTTACACATTTGAGGCATGCAGCAGCAGGTGGGGGCTGGGGGTCTGCTGGCCAATGCTTAGCATGCACGTGATGCACATTATATCTCCTGCCCTTCATTTGTGGTCAAGCAGGTAACCGTTCTGAAGAAGGTGGTTTTGTGCCCTGCTAAAAGTGTTTCCATCTTTCACCAGGGATGTGCTCACCTTGATATTATGATGGCACTGTCTACACTATCTGTGATGTGGAACCCAAATAAAGATATGTATTTGACAGACATTTGACTCTTTTGCTGATTGATCATGGTGACAAACATGCAATGGAATGTGTGCCTTTGAATCAGTCCTGACACCTTGTGACCCAGGAACTCCATTGTTTTCTTGTCAATGTCACTGGATGTAGATTGTCAGGTCTTTCTTCCAAGGTAATGGAGGGTTACGTGACTTGCCCAAGGCCACATGGAGTGCTATTGTGAATTGAGCCCTGGTTGCTTGGTGGCCAAGCCGGTTTTCTAACCACTAGGTTAGTCCTCCAGTCTTTGAGCACATTGACACTTGTATGTAGTCATTTGCTGGTCATGTACATGGGCCACCTGTGCTCACATCCTTGTACAGTAGCAGCTGTGTATCTGCCAGCCATATGCCACATCACTGGGTATTACAGGTTCCCATATACACCCTCCCTTTGGGGTATTTGTGTAACAGTGTGCTCAGAGTGCTGTTTCTGGGAGTGGCTACAGGCATGTGTTCTAACTCTGTAGTTTTCAGGTTTGATCCCCACATGTGGTTTATCTTTTTATTTTCTGTTGTGCTAAATGGACCATAAGGTACCACCAGGTTCCTCACCTCTACACACACCCTTCCCTCTCTTCACTGTACACCAAGGTGCATCCTGTGTGCTGCCTAGCCATCAGATATTCTCTGTTACATAAGTCTCTCACTTTATGGTGTTTACATGGCAGTGCACCTGTGGGTTTGGTATTGCTGTGGTTCAGCTGGTGTGTGGTACACCTGATTGCATGTTGAGCTCTCTCCTGTCCTGATCCAGATTATTAACCTGCTCCACAGAGCGTCCTCTGCTGCCCTTGGGGTTTAGTTTTCTCCTCTTTTGCATGCTGTATCCACTGCAGAACATTTCATTGTGTGTGTGCATGTGTCCCTGGTCCCAAATACAGACTGCAATTTGATCTGTACACAGCAGATCTGCATGTGCATTTGGTCATGATTACTGTTAGGGGTTTGCTTGTCCTGACACCCAGCAGGCATCTTGTGTGATGCCCTACACTCTTTTTGTATGCAGCCTTTGCTAATGAGCTCACGTTGGTGGTGTGGCCTACCGGTTTATGCATTGCCATTTGTGGTAGTGGTCGTAGGTGTGCTTTCTCTCTGCCCTCTTGGATTTGTTTGCTTGTCCTGCAGAAGTGGTTTTCATTCGTATGACAGTCATATCTGTGGTGATCTGTGCTGTGAGCACATTGTACCCTCATCTGATTTGTGAACCATCCTTCTGTCCATCTTCTGTCTGCCAGCTGTGTGCCATCCTACCCTGATGTGCATGCTGCTAACCCACGTCCTGCACTCCTACACATTCCTGCATTGCAGCTCTCCCTGCTTGCCTCTCCTGTGTGTGCTCTGCATAGCACCTCTACTCCACAGTCATCCTGATATTTCACTTATCCTGCCATTTCAGCCTCCTCTGCTGCCCACATCTTCCCATCCTCTGTCACACACTGTCATTATAACATGGTACATTACCATCACTCTGTGCATGGCTCTAGCTGGCCACGATATGTTTGTCCATTTTCATGGCTGACACATGGGCTGGAGCTAATTTCTGCGGTCCATCAACTGATCTATGTCCTTCTTTTACTTTTTTCTTGCCTTTCTTTTCTGCTCTGTGCAGTGTTTGGGTTACGTGTGTGTTTGGCACATACCTCTCTTGCCATTCAATTTGGGGGATGTTACTGCTCTTGGCTAATGTTTTTGAGTTCACCTATACATCCTTGGGGCATCTTCTGGCAAACCTTCGATTCAGGCAGCTTATGGTGTGCCTACTATGGTGCCTTGGGAGTTGACAACCTTTCAACATGGCCTCTGGGGAAATTAAACATCGCCTTTGCTGACGAGGTATGTTTAGGATGTGCCTTCTGATGCACCCTAAAGGGTGCATTAATATATGCCACTAGGGTGTGGTTCTTTTTAGATAGCAGCACAGATTGCTGTACAGTTGCACACAGAAAAAGGACATACCTCTGCCAACCTTATTCACTGGAGATTTCAACCCATGACCCCTGCACCATCATTCAGTGTCTTAACCAGTTGTCAGTATACATGTCATAGGAGTCACGGCTTTTTTCCCAGACCTTGTATTTCATGCAGCTGTGTTACTCTGGTGATGTCAGTCTCCAAAGGTAATAGGGCAGTTTACAAGATGAGATTAACTCTGACACCCTGTTGATATCAGTCTCCAGGGCCTGTCTGCAGCCCCTCCTTGCTAAATCTAGAATGGCAGACCTGATCCCTGCACCGTTGGTCAGTGTCTTAACCATTGTGCTGTGGCTCTGCTCTTTTTTTTGCAATTCAGCGCGCCACTTATGCCTCCCACGCAGCTATCTCATGCGCTAAGGTGCGGGGCGCACATGGGCGCCGCGCACCTTAGCGCATATGTAAATTACGGCTTTTCTTTTTCAAGACGGAATGCCCACTCCTTATATGGCACACGCACACTACCGCGGCACGCACTTTACCGGGGTTTTAGTAAACATACCCCATGGACATTATGCCTGATCAAGAGATGTAAATGTTTGTATATAGATTAAAGAGGTACATCTCCAGCAACATCTAAGTTAAAGTATGCACCTGAATTTATTTATTTATTTATTTAGCTGTATTTATATCCCGCTTTTCACCGGATCAAAGCGGTCAATTGGGGGATACATTTAACACGAGGGGATATGAGACACACACACACTAATACATACAGGGAACATGGGCAATGGAGGGTTAAGTGGTTTGCCCAAGACCACAAGGAGTGCCTATAGGACTAGAAATCCCAGTCCCTCCGGCCTGAGATTGCTGTCCCCAGGTGGGGCTTGAACCCCCGACCCTCCGGCCTGAAGTACCTTGTCCTAACCACTAGACCACTCCTCCCCTGAATGCCATTGTGGGCACTTTTATGCCTGGAATAATTTTTTAAAAGCCATTTTATGCATGTATATTGTCCCGTTTGTGCATAAATGACTTTGTGAAATTACTCCCCCTCCCTCCATAAAGCCTTAACATTCAAAAATCCTTTATGAAATTGCCCCCTTATTGGTTGAGCAGTTTTTGACTTTATATTTTTCATTTTATTGTATTGTTCAATGAATTATGTATGTTGCCTATTATTTGCTTAGAACCGTGCATAGGCAGACTGTAAACATTATAAATAAAATGTAAAGAAAAATAGATAAAATTTGCCCTGGTTAAATACACAAAGAAATTGTGGGCCCACACTAACTCCTACTTTTAACATATGGTAATTCCTGTGATAAGCAGCTAACACAGTTTAGTAAATAGGCCCAGGTACAATCTGGGGCGTTTAAGTCAGAATGTCTGAAAAAAATACAGGCACGTCCAGGTGCAGGCATGATTTCACAAACCTGGACATACCTGATAGGGATGTCTGCAGGGATATCTACTTAGACATCCCCAGAACCGTATTTCACAATCCAGACATCTAGGATAGCATAACGGTTAGAGTACTGGGATAGGTACAAGACAGCTAGAGTTCAAATGCTGCAGCTGCAATAATTGGAATTGTGCTGAGTACTGGCAATGATAGAATGCTTTCTTCTCTACATCCTCTGGATGTTTTCCAACTAAATTGAGCCCTTTTTAGATGTTTGTTCATCGTTATGCATGCCTAAGATCAGGTCTAAAGTTAGGTGTGATGCTGGACATCCATGGCATTTCTGTGATCAGGCAGATACGTTCTGGTCCCTGCGAATGCCCTAGCAATGCCTTCAGATTCCTGGGAATAAGCTGGCCATGCCTCCTACACCCCCCCCCCCCCCCCATTCAGCTGGCTTCTAACATTGCTCTAGAGATGGTCTCTGTGTTTTTGATGTCTTAATGCCCATTTTCAGACATCTAAAACACAAATAGGGCTTCTAAAATAACCCTTTAGTAATCTGATGTGTAGCGTAAAATATACTGTAGATTATTCTAAAACTTTGTAATTACGTTTGTATTAATTACAATATATTCTCATTTCTTTTTATAGTTATCTGCGGCCCAGGAACATATAACCCACAAGATGGTGTTCACTGCCTTCCTTGCGACAACAGCGTAACATATGGCGCAAGGACCTGTTAAGTGAAGATTACTATTGGCATTTGTTTTTCATCAGAGTGAAACAATTTAAAAGGCTGTTACAACCAACTAAAGTATATATTAGTAGAGTACTTAAAACACTGTTTTAAAATGGAAATGTAAGGGCAATTCAATAAAAATATTGGTCTGCAATGTACTATTTTAATCTTTTGGATGTGCTCCATTTGTCTGCATTTATTTTAAAATGTATATTGTAAACTTTGTGCGTTACCTAATAGTGAGCATATCTATATCTACATATATATTGTGGCCTGGGGGGACCACAGGAAGCACAAGCTAAGCCAGACCTTGACTTAAAGTGGAGGCGAGAACCTGGGTCAAACAGGAGGGGGCAGGCTAGACTCAGGTACCAGGGAAAAGATCAGGGCCCCCTTAAACTCCAAGCCTCCCAAACTAGGTTCATGCCCCTGCCCGACCCCAGTGGCCTACTTGTAAGGGAGAAAGAGTTGGTGGGAGGGGAGGAGTTTCTCAGACTAGGATTTGATGACCTTGCTTCCCCTTAAACAGTTGAGTAAAAGTTCCCATGGCTGGAGAGGAACTGATTGATGAAGAGCAAATGAAGACTGAGCAAATCCCATTGGAACCTCTGCTACAAGGTATAGAGCCTATAGACTGCTCTTTAATCAAAAGATATGCCTATTTTGTGTCAGAGAGTGAGGAAAGTGCTGTCTGAACAGAGCTGCTCTATTCTCTGACAGTTTGAGGGCGAGGCAAGCAAATTAAAGCTCAGGACCTTTAGAGCTAGCTTGCAGAGGGTAGCAACTGTCTTTTCTGCTAAACAAGAGATAGAGGCAGAGCAGCAAGAAGACTTAAAGGGTTGACATTATAAGTATGGAACTAATATAAAGACTACTGCATAGTTTAGTTTATTTAAAATTTGATATACCTCCAATTTGAAAAATCAAAGCGGTTTATAATAACGCATTAAATGACAAAAACTTCAGTATAAAATAGGAAAGACCATTCAAACCAGAAAAGCTGAGGATAGAAAAAGAAAAGAATATGGAAACCACCTACTGTTCAAGAGAGGGAAATGCTTTTAAGAGCAAGCATATTTTAAGAGAGGCCTTAAATATGAGATAAGAAGGTTCCAATTGAAAATCAGGGGAAAATCATTCTCTACATGAGAAGTCAGCTTCCTCTCTTCTCTACTGTTTGGCATTCTAAAAATTTCATCTTATTTTCCAATCATCAGAGTTTTTTTAGTGCTGGCGACTCAGCTGCCTCTGGGATTTCTTGGCAATTTATCACTGGAAATACAGGTAGATTGCCAGGCCTTTTTTTCCAAGGCAATGGAGGGTAAAGTGATTTGCCCAAGGCCACAAGGAGTGCCACTGGGAATTGAACCCTTGATCTTCTAGGTACTTGGCAATTGCTCTAACCACTAGGCTATAGTTGCCAAGATTCAAGCATTTATTCCTTCTAGATGTGATCTTGATCATCCCTTCCTCCATTTTTCTCCTAAACAATTTGGGATTTTTATTTTTCTTCTATTTTCCTCATCTTGGTAAGATCCACTGCATATAATGTTTGGGGTTAGGCAAATTCTAGGGCAGTCAAGTTCCACCAATCGAAACAGCAGACTATTTCTGCTAGTCCAGGATATATCATAGCCTGGTCAATTGACACTAGCACTGAAAACATCATTATCAAGGGGCTGCACCAACCACTGGTAATGTATCAACACTGAGGGAGTTATACTTTGCCTCATCACTAAGGAAGCTGCATAAATCCAAGAGTATGGCCTACTATGTTCTTATAACTCTATACCAAGCTGCACTGTGTTGAAATCACCTCTTCTCAGGTTGCTAGCATCTGAAAGGGAAATCTCTCCCATTCTTCACCATTTTTTTACCCCAATCTCTGAAGAGACATTATGCAAGTCTGCTGAGGCTTTGACGCTAAGACTGGTACTTTTTCAGACATGATTTTTTTTTCCCTTTTACATTTGTAGTCTGAAGAGTCCTACACTTTTGCACAAAAGCCTGCAAATTAGTCTCCTCATCTCTCCTCAGTTCCCTCTACTCCTCAGACAAGGAGCATATCCCCTCCAGAGTACCTCTCCTTCATAGAATTTGTATAGAAAATAGCTGAACCTATTGCCTTTAAGTGAGAGAGAGAGAGAGCATGAGAGGATGAGCTGTAGTGCTTATCCTTCTCCAACTCTTACAAGATATACAATAGTTTGTTGCCACACCAGTCTGTGGCTGTTCAGTATTCCCTGAAAAACGCCGAGAAGTCTAGGGCGTGTGCCTCAATACCCCATGGGCATGTCTCCCAGATGTTGGTCCTATATGGGCAAAAATTCTTTCCGGACGATATCTTCATTTGCATATCATCCTATTAGATCTTTATAATCAACCATTTGTATTCCTCTTAGCAAGAAGTAAAGACGTTTTCTGAGTTCCTCCATGCAGAGAAATAATTGGACTTCATTTTCATATTAAGTAGTGGTGAGGAGTGTGGAAACCATCTGTTCTCCGGGAACAAGCAGGAAGTCAGTCCTCACATATGGGTGACATTGGCGCTGACAGAACCCATATGGAAGATTCTCCTCAACTTTCAAAGAAAGCTTTTGGTAGATACACCATACATGCATGGTCCCCTTCCTGCCCAAGGGTGCCATCTTGCCTCAGTCTCCTTTTTTCCGGCCTGCACTATCCACATCCAGTATCTGGGGTTCATCATAAACCACCCCAAATCCCATCTCCTCCCAACACAGTGCCTGGAGCTCATAGGGGCACAGCTGGACACCATTCAGGCCAGAGTTTTCCTGTCTCTGGACAGAGCCGACTGCCTCAGGGCAATGGCCGCAGACATGCATCACAGGTGCTCAATGTCTGCTTGCCTTCTGCTCTGACTGCTGGGCCACATGGCATCCACGGTCCAAGTTACCCCAGATGCATGCCTTCACATGAGGGTGGTCCAGTGGTGCCTCTGCTCCCAGTGGACCCAGGCCATGGGCTGGCTATGAGACAGGGTGATGGTGACCCACTAGCTGGCAGACTCCCTCAGCTGGTGGCAAGTGCCTCTGCATCTTCAGGCCGGGATGCCTTTTCAAAATGAAGATAGCGTCCCCCAGAGAGTCCTCACCATGGATGCCTCCCTTATGGGCTGGGAGGCTCATTGAGAGGACCTCTACACTCAGGGCAGTTGGTTGCAGACAGAAAGCCACAGCAGATCACCCCCTAGAGCTTCAGGCCATATCCCTGGCTCTCCAAGCTTTTTTCCACCGCCAATCGATGCTGATCCAAACGGACAACCATGTCATAATGTTCTATATCAACAAGCAGGGGTGGAGAGGGGGAACGGGGGGTCATACACCCTCTGCCAGGAGGCAGTAGCCCTCTACTTATATGTGAACCACAATGGGATGCTGTTATGGGTGGTATATCTGCCGGGCCAAGACAATGCTCTAGCAAACAGGCTGAAGAGAGTCATCCAGCAGTACGAGTGCAGCTGGACCCCAGAGTAGCCTCTCAGCTCTTCCAGCTCTGGGGAACATCATGGCTAGATCTCTTTGCCATCCCGGCCAACTCTCAGTTGCCCCTCTTTTGCTCCCGACAGCCACACCCATCCCGGGTGGGAATGGATGCCTTTCTCATCCCATGGACGAAGGGCCTCCTTTATGCCTTCCTGCCCATGCTGCTGATAGCCAAGACTTTCTTCAAGGCTCTGCGGGATGGGGTGTCACTGATATTGGTGGGCCCTCTGTGGCACAGGCATCCGTGCTTCTCACTGCTTCTTCGCATGTCCAAAGCACTCCCGGTCCCCCTGGGGAGTGACCTGGGGCTACTGTCGCAGGAGGAGGGCTCCATCCCAATCTGGGGTCTCTGGCATTAATGGCTTGGCTGCTGAAAGAATAGCTTTGGCCCCTTTCAACCTTTCAAGGGAGGTTGAGGAGGTCCTCCTGCCTCCTGCAAGACCTCCATGAGACTGGCTTATGCCTTCAAATGGCACAGATTCTCTGTGTGGTGCGTGGAGTAATGGGTTAACCTATTCTTGTGCTCTATGCAGCTTGTGCTGCAATATTTGCTTCGTCTCAGGCAGGACTGAAGTCCAACTCAGTCAGAGTCCATCTGAGTGCTTTTGTAGTGCACCACCACCTCATCAAGTGCAAGCCTCAAGAGGAGCTGAATCGACGAGCCGGACTGAAGCCTGCATCGGAGAAGGAGTTTCCAGCCTCTGCCTACCCCGGAGAAGAGCCTACAGCCTGCCTGCCTGCATCGGGAAGGAGCCCATAGCCTGCCTAAAAGAGCTAGCAGAGCTGACTCACAAAAGAGCCATCGGAGAGAGATCTGCACGCTGCTTCCTGACTCCACCCCTCTACACAGCGTCACACAGCTGCACCGTCCAATCGGGGCTGCAATCCCAGCTGAAATAGAGAGCGCGCCTGGAGAGAGTCCTCTATCTGCTGTGCCTCAAGAGGAGCTGAATCGACGAGCCGGACTGAAGCCTGCATCGGAGAAGGAGTTTCCAGCCTCTGCCTACCCCGGAGAAGAGCCTACAGCCTGCCTGCCTGCATCGGGAAGGAGCCCATAGCCTGCCTAAAAGAGCTAGCAGAGCTGACTCACAAAAGAGCCATCGGAGAGAGATCTGCACGCTGCTTCCTGACTCCACCCCTCTACACAGCGTCACACAGCTGCACCGTCCAATCGGGGCTGCAATCCCAGCTGAAATAGAGAGCGCGCCTGGAGAGAGTCCTCTATCTGCTGTGCCTCAAGAGGAGCTGAATCGACGAGCCGGACTGAAGCCTGCATCGGAGAAGGAGTTTCCAGCCTCTGCCTACCCCGGAGAAGAGCCTACAGCCTGCCTGCCTGCATCGGGAAGGAGCCCATAGCCTGCCTAAAAGAGCTAGCAGAGCTGACTCACAAAAGAGCCATCGGAGAGAGATCTGCACGCTGCTTCCTGACTCCACCCCTCTACACAGCGTCACACAGCTGCACCGTCCAATCGGGGCTGCAATCCCAGCTGAAATAGAGAGAGAGCGCGCCTAGCCCTTAGGCAAAGGACCGTCAAATCGTCACGAAAACAAAGAAGAACTTCTTCGCAGTGACCAACAACCCCTCAACACACCGCTGAGCTCCCTCAGGGTTTGAGCTAGCGTGGACCCGTATTTCTGTCACGTCAGAAAATCGCAAAAAAGGCCCCTAAGGAGCACGAAACGAACACAGAAAACAATCTAAAACCAGCAACAGCAACAAGGAATAGCAGAGCTCCATCAAGGTTGAGTCTGCGCACATCACCTATACAGCAGACCTTCAAATCGCAGCAAGTATAAAACAATACATGCAAAAACTTCTAATTTTCTGGTTTAATATTGCAATTAACTCTGAGACATCATAACAAAATCTACCATTAATGTGTTGATTATCTCATCTGCAACTGCATTTAAATTGAAAACTTAACCTTTAAATTAATTCTGAGAATGTACCTGCAAATAGCATTGCTAGTAATATAGTACTGTTGTCAGTATTTCAAAGGATATCTGCATAGATCACTGCTAGGAATATAGTACTGTTGTCAGTATTTCAAAGGATATCTGCATAGATCACTGCTAGGAATATAGTACTGTTGTCAGTATTTCAAAGGATATCTGCATAGATCACTGCTAGGAATATAGTACTGTTGTCAGTATTTCAAAGGATATCTGCATAGATCACTGCTAGGAATATAGTACTGTTGTCAGTATTTCAAAGGATATCTGCATATAACATTGCTAGTATTATAGTACTGTTGTCAGTAGTCCAAATCTGCACATACACTCACATTAAGCCGAGCCAAAAAAAACTGAAAATGCTTCACCCTAACATGCTCATACGAATATCATACACCTGTATATTATTAACAATAATAATTGACCTATCCTTATGTTTAAACCACAAAAATCACATGACTATACCTATAATACACACACATACTCGAAATGACAGCCACATGGGACACACTCATCAAAACTACCCAAAAATTAATTATCACAGACTAATACACATACAACAAACAAACACACAACAAACAGATAATAAAATCTGTTCTAACCACTCATCCTCCCTAACATGTATCCTCATTAATGCACGATCAATGAAAAATAAATTACCCATATTTAATGACCTGATAACTGACTTAAAACCTGACATTTTATGTGTCACAGAGACATGGCTCACTGAAACAGATACAGTCTATCTAAATCAACTTAATAAAGAGAACTATGACACATTCTACAAACATAGATCCAATAAAAAAGGTGGTGGAGTTCTAATGATGACAAAAAAAACATTAAACGCCAAGCAAATCCAATCAAATATCAATAATAACATAGACACATTATTAATAAAAATCGGCCTCATAAAAATTTGCTTAATTTATAGACCCCCAGACAATAAAACAGATGGCCTCGATTCTCTTATTGAACTCCTCAGTTCATCTACTGACCAAAATCCTGTGATCATGCTAGGCGATTTTAACCTTCCGTCACTACCATCAACAGACTCTAAACTATTCCTAGACACCATAGCAGACATAGAGTACCATCAAATAATTAAAACTGCAACACATATCAAAGGAGGAACACTAGATTTGGTTCTTCTCCCTGAGATACTCTTCAAGCTAGTTAACTCTAATTCCACTGAATACACAGAGACACCTTGGTCTGATCATTTTATCATCAAAATAAATCTCTCATATCCCATCCCCAGCAGCAATAATTACATAAGAAGCACCCCCACTTCGAAATTCAAAAAATTTAATGAAACAGACTTCCTTGACTCAACAATCCCCTACTTCTTATCAACAACTAATTTGGATGATGCTGTTAACAACTGGAACGATACTATCAATAATGCAGCTAAAAATAAACAACCAAATAAAATGACCATATACACCAAAACAAATAGTTCACCATGGTTTAATAGCACTCTAAGAAAAATGAAAAAAGAACTAAGAAAACTTGAAACGAAATGGAGAAAAACCAAGCTGTCTGTACACAAGGATATATACAACAACTATCTAACAAATTACAAGGAAACAATTGACAGCACAAAGAAAAACTATTACGCAGCAATCTTAACAAAATCATACAATAGACCTAGAGAGTTATTTTCCATAGTCAGAAAATTAACTAATAATGAGCAAACTTCTAGCAACGAAATCCCAGACATCTCAGTTCAAACCCTAGCTAACCATTATCAAAACAAATCTAAGAAACCTGCCATGCCCTCAGAAAATATCAACATCACTTATCAACCTGTTGATGAATGGTCAGAATTTTACCCCATTTCAAAAGCGTCATTAAAAACAATCATCTCCAGCCTAAATACCACAACTTCATACTTAGATCCATGCCCAATATCATGGATAAAAAACACACTACCAACTCTACTATCCTATATTCTCCCAATAGTAAACCTCTCACTCACCCAAGGATACCTTCCATCCCCGCTCAAACATGCACAAATACGTCCAATTTTAAAGAACTGCAAACTAGATAAAACATTGCCAACATCATATAGGCCCATTTCTAGCATACCATTCTTGGCCAAAGTAATTGAAAAGGTAGTGCAACTACAGACACAGGAATTCATAGACTTATCTTACCCACTCGATGAACAACAATACGGTTTCCGGCCCCGCCATGGAGTAGAAACACTACTAGCAGTATTAATAGATACACTCCTAAAAGGAATTGACAATCACAAACAGGCGTTCATTCTCCTTTTCATTGACATATCAGCAGCTTTTGATAGCGTGCATCACTCAATATTGCTCAACAACCTAAGACAGTTAGGCATAAACTCCACCGTACATAAATGGTTCACATCATATTTACATAACAGAACACAAAATGTAAGAGCAGGTAATCAAACATCCAACACATACAAACAAGAAATAGGTTTACCACAAGGCTCAGCACTGTCAGCCCTACTTTTCAATATCTATATAAAACCGGTCTGCAATATCTTTAAAAAATTTGGAGTACAATATCACCTTTATGCGGATGATATCATGATGTACATACCTTTCACAATTCCTAACCTACCGATTCAACTTCTATCAGACTGCTACAATGAAATCACATACTGGCTAAAAACCCAAAACCTCCATATAAACCATGCTAAAACTGAAGTCCTAATCGTAACAAAAAACCAAACATTCACTCCTCCAACCCACATAACATTACAAAACCAAGAAATTAAAATAAAAAATGAAATAAGATATCTAGGTGTCATTTTAGATACACACCTTACTATGGAAACGCACATTAGAAATACCTTAAAGAAAATCTACTTCAAACTTAAAATCCTCAAGCAATTACGCCCCCTTGTATTTATACAAGATTTTATCAATATAATACAGGCTACCATAACTCCACACTTCGACTTCGCCAACTTAATACTTATAGGCATTTCAAAACAAAACATCAAAAGGATCCAACTTGCACAAAATGCCACAGCTAGAATTATATTAAAGATAAATTCACTCCAACACATTACACCAATACTAGCATCCCTTCACTGGTTACCAATACAAAGCAGGATAACATACAAAACAATAATAACTACATTCAAAGCCCTATATGACATGGCCCCGAAGACACTCTGTAACCTAATAAGCAAGGAACCACCTAAGCCCACTCATAGAAAAGGACAATCAAATAAACTTAAGATGCCAAAAGAATATATACGAACTCACAAATTAACAAATAATAGAGCCTTTTCACACATAGCCCCAACAGTCTGGAACTCTTTACCAGAAGACTTACGATCACTAACAGAGATAATAGAATTCAGAAAAAAATTGAAAACCTACCTATTCACTAAACACTATAACACCATAGAAAACCCTCCACTCAACTTAGATAAAGGCTAAACATGAACCTGCCCAAAATCTAGATTATACTCCCTACTACAATCAATACGTACAAACATAAATGAATAATCATCCCATTCCTATGCATTGATACCCCACTTGTATATAGTTACAACTGTTTTAGGGACAGTACTTCTGTTTAAATTGTAACACAAACTGTGTTAGTTGATTTATTGAATTATTCTGCTTAGTCTTTTAAACCCTTTGTTGTACAAGTTAAGATGTTCTATGTAAAAAGTTATAATTGTTCTATGTAAAACAAGCTCTGCATTGTTAATTGCTGTTAATTGTACACCGCAACTGATCGCTGGAAGATGCGGTATATAAATAAGTGTTAAATAAATAAAAATAAAATAAATAAAAGCCTCTCTCTGTCCAGCCCCTCATAATCTACTTCCCGTGGGGCCTCCTGTTATCCAAACACCCTGTCCGCCCACCAGCAGCAGAGTGAGACCTCAGTGTGGTGCTTTCACGGCTCACAGGCCCACTGTTCGAGCCCCTGGGTACTTGCCACCTGTGTTACTTTCATGGAATGTTGTCTTCCTGGTGGTGCTCACGCCCTTTCGCAGGGTAAGCGAGCTTTAGGCTTTGGTGGTGGATCCGCCTTACACAAGGTTCTATAAGAACAGAATCATGCTCCACACGCACCCTAAGTTCCTTCCCAAGCCCAATCCACCTCATTCAAGAGGTGGTGCTCCTCACCTTCTTTCCGTGGCCTCATGCTAGCAGGGCGGAGACTATCCTTCATACCCTGGACTGTAAGAGGACCCAGTCCTTATACCTCCAACGTACCCAAGGCCACCGCAAAGCCTCACAGTCTCCTATGACCCCAGCCGGCTGGGGGAGGCGGTGACCAAGCAAACTATGTCCACTTGGGTTGGCAAACTGCATTGCCCTCATCTATGAGCAGACTGGGCTCTCACTGGAATGTCAGGGCATTGCACACAGCGTCAGAGCCATGGCAGCCTCTGTGGCAAACCTGTGTTCTGTCCCCATGATGGAAATCTGCTGGGCCGCCAGCTGGTCCTCGATACCATACCTTTGCAGCTCATTACTGCCTGGAGAGGGAATCCCAATGGGACAGTGCCTTCGGCTAGGCTGTACTCAGCCATCTGTTTGGGGTGTAGGCAACTCCTGCCCTCCGACCCTTCAGTGTTCAGGCTACTGGAGTGCTGGTTCCTCACGGGACACTTGGGTCGTTCGAGAGTTTGTTAACGTAGGACCCAGTTGGTGTTGCTCACAGCTCACCTTTTTCTGGTTACCCATGGCGTTTTACATGTTTTCGGTAGCCTGTAGCTAGGGAGTCCTATATGCGAGGACTGACTTCCTGCTTGTTCCCAGAGAAAGCGTAGTTACTCACCTGTAACATGTGTTCTCTGGAGACAACAGGAATCAGTCCTCGCAACCCTCCCTCCTCCCCATGGAGTTGCTTCTTTGTCATTTTTTGCCGTCCTTAGCTATGTCATTTGACTGAGGCAAGATGGCACCCTTGGGCGGGAAGGGGACCACTTATGTGTGGTGCATCTCCCAAAGACTTTCTTTGAAAGCTGGAGAGAAACTTCCCCACAGGCTCTGTCGGCACAGACATCACCCATAAGTGAGGACTGATTCCTACTGTCCCCAGAGAATACCTGTTACAGATGAGTACCTATGTTTTCTATTTATTCTGTGATCTTTTGAGACAGCATTGACAGTCTTCTCTGTGGCTGTTGATGTCCACAGGCTCTCATGGCAACAGTCTGTTGGCATCAGAGAAGATGCACAGGATGCATTTGTAGACATGCCCTTTAGTAGGAAAATCTCTGGGGATAAAGTCAAGAAATTCTTGGATATGATATAGGAATAACATAGTAAATGATAGCTGATAAAGCCCAAAATGCCCCATCCAGTCTGCCCAGCAGTAATTTGTCAACTTTGAGTAGATTTATCTTCTTTTCTTTCTTTATTTTTCTTTTGAAACAATTTCTATACTGCAATTTCCGAAGATCAAGTGTGGTTTACAGTAAACAACATTTATGAAGAATGCATGAACATATGCAGTCTTCAATTACATGGAACAGAGAACTTTACTTATTTCCGTTTATTTTCTGCATATCCGTAAGCGTTCTATGCAGTTTGCAACCTATCACATAAAAACAACAATAAAATTACAGATTTTGAACCTGATCAGCAACAAACTGCACAAACAAAAATGCTTCCAACCCCTTTTTATTTTTTCCAACCCAATGGGAGGGGATCATAATCTGTCTGTCTATCTGGGGGCAAAACAATAAAAATACTGCTGCCATTTCTAACCCACCTTTTACCAGAGTGGGGTAACAAAGAGACATTTCTTCCTCAAAAAGATGTTCTCCATTCATTCTCTGGAACAACTGAGCTCAGTATTTTACCGTCATGATTGCAGAAATTCTAAGATGCACAGTAATCCACTCAAACCTAGAGACAGGATTTTGACTGGATCAAGAGGTTATAGCTAGTGTCCCATTCTCTGTGTTCAATGATTTACCTGTAGAGGGAAAACCTGAGGTTTTACATAAATCATTGTAAACCATTGGCCCCTTATTATTAAAGTCAACAATTGTGTTCTCCAGATTATAAAATAAGTCTACAGATTATGCCTATTTTAAATCCCGCCAAATAATCCATGGGGGGGAGGGGAGGGGTGCAGTTTTCAAACTGTCTGCCTTGAGACAAAATGATCAGGAACTCTTAACCTGGGGATATTACACCAAATTTCAGTGTTACAGTATGTTCACTTTCAAACTTGCCATGGATATAAAGCATCCACAGACATTTGCACATACTTTTTCCATGAAAAACTCATGGAGGGAAGACAATTTTCAGACAACTAATCAACACATGTAAAATGCTTTTTAATCAAGTAAATCACTTGAAAATTGTCTTCTAAATTCTCTTCCACACCAGAAACTGCTACAAATGGATGTTTTCTTCCTCTAGTCTAACAGACCAAGATGTTTGAGCTTGATCCCAAGAAAGGCAAGGGGATTCTATTCCTTCTTAGACCTAAGAACTTTGAACAGATATCTCATGAAGTAAAGTTTTAAGATGATTTCATTCTTCTCCTAAAGAAGGGCAATTGTCTCTGCTCTGCCTACTTCCACATAAAGATATATCCAAGACACAAAAGTGTTTCTGATTAGTAATGGGAATCCAAATCATCTAGGATTGTATGTTGCCTTTTGTCCTTGAATTAACTCTGCATATATTCATGAAATGTCTTGCAGTCATTGCAGCATTTCTATAAATTGGGGGTTACACAGAAACATACCAACAGAAAAAGATCATATGGCCTGTCTAGTCTTCCCTTTCATATCAAATGCTATAGTCCCTTATTCAACTTTAGATGTTTTCTGTGTTTGTCCCATGCTTTCTTGAATTCAGATACTGTCTTTGTCTCTACTACCTCATGCTACATACCCAACAATCAAACAGATCCAAAGGACTATCTACACCAGGGGTGTCCAACCCTGTCCTGGAAGGCCACAATCCTGGCAGGTTTTTGGGATAGCCCTAATGAATATGCATGAATATATATGCATTAGAGATAGCCTGCCAACCTGACTGGTTTGTGGCCCTCCAGGGCTGGATTTGGAGACCCCTGTCTTACACCTCTGTCATTTAAGATTGTGAGTGGGCAAGGTGCAGATGTCCTAGACATCAAAAAGGGTAGATAGAATTTGTCACATTCCTCCTCGTTTCTCACCACCACCAGAATGTTGTCTATTAGACAGTGAAGGAGTACAGGCATGGAGTGAAGGAGTGGCCTAGTGGTTGGGGCAAGGTACTTCAGGTTGGAAGGTCAGGGGTTCAAATCCCACCTCAGTCCTCACCTGTCCTTCCTCTCACCTGTGGTGTCCCGCAAGGCTCTGTGCTTTCCCCTCTATTGTTCAATATTTTCCTTGCTCCTTTGCCCTTGATCATTCAGCAATATCCGGTTTCATCTTATTTATATGCAGATGACATTGTTCTCCTTTTCCATACCTCACCCTTATCCCCTGATATTTCTCAGCTGAATCTCTGTCTTTCTCACATTGCTTCTTGGCTATCAGAGAATTTTCTTCACCTCAATCCAGCGAAGTCCTCAGCAATGTGGGTTTCCCTGAGTGGTTCATGTCCCACTCTTGCTCCCTCCATCGGAACAACCAGCATTCCCCTTACATCCTCTTTTTGCTACTTGGGCGTTCTTTTGGATCCCTCTCTGACCTTTCACGAGCACATTTCCATGATCTCCCGCCGCTCCTTTGCTGCTTTACGACAAATTAGAGCCGTCCGATCTGTATTACCCACCAGTTCCCTAGTCACCCTTGTCATTGCTCTCGTCATCAGCAGACTGGATTATTGCAATGTTTATTTGGCCAACCTCCCCAAATACTGCCTTCAAAGACTGCAATGCATCCAGAACACCGCAGCTCGCCTCATCACCTTTTCTAGTCGATTTGACCATATTACCCCCATCCTCCTTCGTTTGCATTGGCTTCCTCTTCATTACCGCTTTCACTATAAATTTCTGATTCTACTTCACCGGGCCATTTACACCTGTACTCCTCTTTATTTAGCAGACTGCATTTCACTATACTCTCCCCATCGTCAACTCCGCTCAATTCATACCAACCGTCTATCCCTTCCTTCGCCCTCCCAAGCCCGTTTAGAACAGACACAGCATTCTGCTTGGTTCTTCCTCGGACCATTGTTATGGAATATGCTGCCTACTTCTCTTCGGTTAGAATCATCTTACCCCCAGTTCAAGTCATTGCTTAAGACTTATTTATTCCAGAAAGCTTTTGACCTCCCCCCTGAAGCCCCCCCCCCCCCCGACTGTCCTTTGTTTTTGTCTGGTGTCCCATGAATCGTCCTTGTCTGTCTTCCTTCTGTCCTTATGGTTTATTATGATTTGGCATTAATGTGTGATGTGTTTGCCCTTTTCTGTACCCCTCTTTCCTATCTATTTTTGGCGTTCCGTTTCCTGGTTTGCAGTGTTTAATCAGTTTTTATTGTACACCGCTTAATGCTTCTGCCATAGCGGTATATCAAATACTGAATAAAGATAAAGATAAAGACACTAGAGGACAGCAACCTTGGGCCAGAAGGACTGGGGTTTCTAGTCCCACAGGTGCTCCTTGTGGTCTTGGGCAAGCCACTTAACCCTCCATAGCCCATGTTCCCTGTAAAATAGTTATCTCCAAGTTATAATGCCCTGTTCAATGTAATTTCAGTTTGTTCAATGTAAACTGCACTGATGCAGAATAGCATGGTATATAAGAGAATATAAATAAAATAAATAACCACTCCCCCCATCCACTATTCCTTACTGAAGATGATTCAAGCAAAACATAAAACAGGGGACTTCACACATTGTATATAGTTAACTGTTCCAATTCTTACCCAATGTTCACTGTATACAGTTAATATCTTCTATGTAAATTGAATGATGTTCTATAGTTTCATGTAAACCGCTTTGACCAGGCAAAAAGTGGTATATAAACCATGCTAAATAAAAAAAAAAATACTTCCACTGGGAGACTATTACTCATGAGTCTATCCCCTTTCACCTTCATCCTATGCCCCCTCGTTCAAGAGCTTACTTTCAATTGAAAAAGGCTCTTTTTATGCCACGTAGATATTTCAATGTCTCTATCATATCTCCTTTATTCTGCTTTTCTTCTATTGTACACATATTAAGATCTTTAAGTCTGTCCCTATATGGTTTATAACAAAGACCACTGACCATTTTAGTAGCCATCCTCTGCACCAACTCCATCCTGTTTATATCCTTTTGAAGGTGTGGTCTCCAAAATTGCACACAATATTCCAAATGAGGCCGCACCAGTGACTTATACAGAGGCACTATTACCTCCTTTTTTTCTGCTGCTCATTCCTCTCCCTCTCCTCACCCAAGCATCCTTTTGGCTTTCACCGTTGCCTTTTCTATATGTTTAGCCACTTTAAGATCATCACAATCACGCCCAGGTTCGCTCTTCTTTCGTGGACAGAAGTACTTCGCCCCTTACACTGTACTGCTCCCTTGGATTTTTGCAGCCCAAATGCATGGCCCTGTATTTTTTAGCATTAAATCTCAACTGCCAAATTTTTGACCATTCTTTGAGCACGTGTTTACTTTTTGAGGTGATTGACTGATCAAGAGTACAATACATAAGAACATAAGATATGCCATACTGGGTCAGGCCAAGGTCCATCAAGCCCAGTATCCTGTTTCCAACAGGAGTCAATCCAGGTCACAAGTACCTGCCAGGTTCCCAAAAAGGTACACAGGTTCCTCAATGCTTGTACTGGGGCAAGCAGTGGATTTCCCAGGTCCTCTTTAATAATGGTTTATGGATCTTTCCACCAGGAACTTGTCCAAACCTTTTTAAAACTCAGCTACACTATCAACTTTTACTACTGTACATCCTGTGGTAACAAATTCCAGAGTTTGATTACATGTGGAGTGAAAAACTATTTTCTCTTATTAATCTTAAATGGGTTACATTGTCGCTTCATTGCCCTCACTCATCGCTTTCCTTGAGTTTCCATGCTCCCTCTGGAAAAAAAGCTCCCCCGCCCGAGATGCAGGTCAGAAGAGCCACAAGATGGCAGTCCTGTGAGGTAGTGTGTGTGTATGGCTCTCTCCTCTTTTACTCAGCACAACTAAGGCTCGCACTCGCTTCATGCTGACTGTTGCTAGAAAGAGCATATGTCCTTGCACTCTTCCTCATGGGTGCAATTTGATAATGGTTTAATATAGTGCTAATAGAAACTAGCAAATCACCCTTGCATTCCTTTATCTGGCTCTCGGCTTGCAGGATGTCTTCCCGCTCTGGGCCCACAAACTCTCTTTTGTTTGTCCCTGCTATGTGCAAATAAATTATAAGCATGCATAATTGCATAATTCTACAGTGTACTTTTAGGCTTTTTCTACAGTATTGATGAAAAGCATTGCTTTTACAGTAGGGTTATGAACTAGCTTCAGATTTTTAGGATGGGTGACACAGTCCTGGTTTACCCATTTCTTGCAAGATGTTGCAGTTCTTATTTCCTCATTGCATTCTCAAAGAATGGCAAGGTTACATGTTTGTAGATGTACTGGACTAAAAACATTTTGAAAATCTGGAGTCAGTTGGCAGCTTTATCTTGTACTGTCTGATATCACCACTCGTGTGGCTAATTATTCTGTAGTCCATGAGACCACCCATTACAGATAAGCACTGTATTATGGAATTTTAAAAATTAAACATTTAAAAGACAATGAGTTCTTTTCTTAATTTAAACTAGAGTGGAGTAAAAAATTTCATATACTAGGAACCTTGTTTAGTATTGTACTTGTTCTGCATTAAAGGAAACCAGATCTCACAAGCACGCTATAGTATTTCAAATGTGCATTTAAAAGCAGTGTTCTTCTATATCAACCATTTTACCCCTACACAGGGCTGAAACAAGGGCTCTGCGAACAGTGAGGCCGCATATGGTGCAAGTATGGAAGGGGCGTCAATGTCATTACTGGGCTTCCAGGAAGCTCAAAAAGAGTGAGCTCCTGCACTTGGCTGGGGGGTGGGGGTTTGGTAGGTGCAGTGGAGGCGAGGGATAACAGGTTCATGAGTCCTACAGAGGGCCAGGTTCCAGAGTTTGTTCAAGGTGTTAGTGCCTTAGGCAAACCTTAAGTCTTATGCCCCACTCCTGGTTGTCAGAATCTATTGTTTAGCTTTGAATGCTATACTCTTTGCGCCTGCCCCCCAAGCAACTGCTACCCTAAGCGACTGCCTGGTTTGCCTGATGGTTGACCCGGCCCTGGTTGCACATAGCGCATTGCTAGCTGCCCCTATACAATCTAGATAACATTTAAAGCTGATCCAATGTTGCCCTTCATTGCTACTGGGAGCAGCTGGGTTTGGAAAGTGTTAAATGAATTCTGATACATTGAATGCACCATATTTATATGACTCAAAGTCAAATGGTGTCATAGGTTATATGAACAGCATACTAATCTGTGATGTGTATTTAGTCTGTGATTTTTTTTAATATGGTTAGCTGCAGGAGTAAGAGAGAAGCTAAAGGATTATAGAAACTAAGACATACTTGAATTAAGATTTCAAAAAGTGGTGTTAAACCAAAATTTAAAAAAAAAATCACAATTAGAATCTAAAAACCTCTCGTCAACTAATTGAAACTCATGCATAACAGACAACTGAAGCTTGGCTTCCTTTCCCCTCCCCCCACCCCCAATTAGGTGAGACTTCCTCTGCTTTTACCCTACTGCTGCATTAGAGAAACTTACTAGGACCAGAATTTCTTGGAAACTAAGGCAATAGAATTGTTAGATTTTGCATGTATTGTGGTGGAGAAGCAGGTTTAGAGTGGAGAAAAAGAGAGGAAAAACAGTCCTTTTTTCCTGAACCCAAAAGAACTGCAGGCACAGCAAGGGTTAACACTCTAAACAAAGCCAAAGATTCCCTGCACAGGAGTGTAGAGCCAAAGACACACCCAGTTCCCATGGAAACCGAGGGAGGTGATGGGAGAGGTTTGGGGGCGGAGTCAAGAGCCATAGGACAGCCCCAAACATTTAAGCAGGGAAGTTTCACTCACAGAAAAAACGGAGACCCAGGCACAGCTTCACATTCAAGGAGAAACGGAGACCTAGGCACAGCTTCACATTCAAGGGAAAACGGAGACCTAGGCCCAGCTCCACATTCAAGGAGAGTTGGAGAGAGAAACGCAGCTCCACATTCAAGGAGAGACAGAGAAGGAGCAGACGCAGACAGAGATTCAGATTCAACCTCAGGAGTTGTTGCAGCGCCGGTGGGACGGAGGAAGCTGAACAGAGACAGGAACAGAGAAGAGAGAAGGTCAGAGCAAAACCCAGGGGAGGACTCTTCTGAGGAAGAGATATTTTCTAAAAGCTGGAGGACTGGCCATTCTCAGTGTAAGGAACCTCTGAGGACAGAGCTGAGGGGCAGAGACCTTACTGAAAGGTTCAGAGGAAATACCTCCTGCAGACAGTACAGGGACAGTTCCAGCCTGGAGCACAGCTCAGCTGACAGGAAACCTGCAGCTGACGTGAAGCCTGGAAAAGTTGGTTTTAACCAAGCTACTGTTGGGAAGCAGAGGAGTAGAGTATTCCTGAGAGAACCTGAAAGCAAGGGTACGTCTCTAGCTGAGCCTACAAGGGGACACCACACTGCTGGCAAGGTGAGCCCTTTACAAGCCCTTAAAAAGCTTTTGAATAGGGAAGCCTTTTCCTGCCCTTCCCCCACAACCTCCCGTAGTGAGAAGTCTAATTGGGAGCAGCTGATAAAAGGTTTGCAGCATGTAAAGGCTCCTCAGGCAGACGCTGTGGAGAACAAGTCTCTGAAAGAGTCCAGTGGAGAGGAGATGGAACTGGGAGACACTTATAATGAAAGGGAGGTTTCTAATATGGAGTGTGAATGTTCCCTTTGTGCCAGAGAGGAATAAGAAGCTGAAAGGGGTATTTTTTAAAGTAAGGGGGAAAAAACCCAGAAGTTCTGAATGAGAATATTCTTTGCTAAAGCCCATAACTTTTAGCCAGGCAAATTAATGAATGCTGGTCTGATAAAGCTGCAAGATTAATGGAGCCATGAGTGAGCTAAAAGTTTGAAAGTATCTTGGAGAGAAATGTACTGAGTTTTAAAACCTGTTGGTGGACCAGGGAATTAGTGCTATATAAAACTGTGAAAGTAACAGTGAAGTACTGTACTGCCTCCTGGGGACCGGAGAACAGATTGCTGTTTGTAAAGGATTACCTGTTGTGAATATGTGTTTAAACTAAGCCGCAGAAGCAAGGCCAAGCCAAGGACTGTGTGATAAGGCTTATGTTTATGAATGGAGAAGCATCCTGATTATTTTTGTTTGTAATATTCAAATTCCTTACCAAAGGATTTGATTTGGTCAAGTAGAACCTTATTTCCTAAATAAAAAGAAATTTCCTGCGACCTTTGATCTAATCTATCCAGACACAACTCCATGCGAATGGGCTAATTCTAATTCAAAGGACGATCGGGGCGCCCTCTTACCCCTAGGCAACTGCCCGGCCACAGGGGGGAGCTCCGACAGTATACATCGAAATTTACATCGTTTGGAATCATTCCAATGCTCAGTGATTGTACTATGCTCTTGCATATCAGATTTGGAGTTAGGTTTATTAAGGTGTGGTACCATCTTAGTACGAGGGTCGTCCAGAAAGTAAAGAACGTTTTGGCATGGTTAAATAAAAACAAAAGATATCAGCACAAAACTTTATTTACAAAACCACAGGACCTTACTCTACTTTTCTACGTAATCGCCATTGTTGTCAAGACACTTGTTGTAGTGTGGGACCAGTTTTTCTATGCCGATGTTATACTCATCTGCCGCCAAATTTTTTAATCAGGCTGTCACTGCCTGCTGGAGTTCCTCATCATTTGCGAACTGTTTCCCACCCAAAAACTCCTTAAGTTTAGGGAATACGTGATAATCACTTGGTATCAAGTCAGGGCTCTAAGCAGGATGACCAAAAATTTCCCACCTTAGACGTTAAAGTTCCTGCTGTGTTCGTGCTGTGTTCCCTTCAATTCATCCGTAACAAGTGATGGCCTCCCACTCCGATCTTCATCATGTACGCTGGTCCTTCCTTGATTAAATATAATGCACCATTTCCTCACTGATGACTCGTTCATTACATTATCACCATAAACATTCGTTATTTGCCTATAAATTTCAATAGGCTTAACTTTCTGAGTGTTCAGAAAACGAATGACACTCCGCACTTCACATTTGGCGGGATTTTCGATTGGTGCCGCCATTATGAATCGCTGCAAAAACAAATAGCGTGACCGCACAGCAACGAGACTCAGCTCACACTGAAGGGAAGGAAGGAGTGAACTGCCGCGCACGCAATCGCAAGTGGTGGGGGGGTCAGCGCCGTGTGCGATGCGCAATCGTTCTTTACTTTCTGGACGACCCTCATGCTAATATTGTTATTTGTCTATTTATCTATCTATCTGTTTATTAGGGATTATTCACCACCTTTATGAAGAAACTCACCTAAGGCAGTGTATGACAGGTGTCTCCTTATTTAGGCAACTTACATTGTTGTAGCAGCATAATCAGGGCCAGTCCAAGGGTCCTGGGTACTCTAGACAAACCTTCAGCCTTACACTCCCCCTCCAAGATTTTGATTGAACTTGACAGTCATGATCATCAAATCATTGCTCTTCCCACATCATTCCTGTAACAGACATAAATGAACATTGTACTTTGTACTTTGTATGCATGTAAGTGTCCACTCTCCCTGCAGGTAAAAACGTGCTGATGATTCTTTTGAGTTTGTGTGATTTTCAGGATTTATTGTTTTGCTTTGACTGCTGCTGCTCTTTGCCACCCCTCAGCAGTTTCTGCCCTAGTTGGTCCGCCTGTGAGCATAACAATAGCTAAATGATCCCATGACAGCATAACAGACAATTATAACAGCAAGAATAAACTTAAATATAGGTAATGATAACAATATGATAAAATGTCAGTAATGTACACTTTAAAACAGCATAGTAGAGCATTCAAATAAGATATTGAACAATATCAGCACAATCCAAATGATGTACCACAAAAGGCAACATGGTAGAACATTCATATAACATAAATAGCAATGAAACATCCTAACAGGCAACAAAGGGGGCAGCTGGGGCATGCAGACAGAGAAAATGGGTAACTACTGTAGATTGTGTATATAAAATTTATCCTCAGATGAAAAGGGTATTTAGTTTATTCTTCTATTGTTCTATAAAGTCCTTTGCATCATGCTTTCAAAGTGGTTTACAAAATCAAGATAAAAATGGATGATACAAGCACATTGTACAGATATAGGACATTCACAGAATAATAACATAATAGTAATTATACTAAGTGGGTAACAGAAAATGTGGTTTTCCATCAATAAGCTTCATTAAGTCAGGCACGCAAGTTGGTGGTGATATCATCCAGTGGTACTGGGATGGAACTGCTCTTCCTAAGCTCAGAACTTTAATGTAAAGTTCTGAACATGCTCAGTCCTTCCCATACACAGTGACCCTCAGCTCCTTGGTTTTGGTTTTTCCATTCTGCCAAATGGACACAAAAATGAGGAGGCCGCGGGCAGGGTCCCGGCGGCCGACTGTAACCGGGCGCGCGGCCGGTGCGTGGGCCCTGCGCACGGCCACGGGCAGTTTGAAGCGATTGGCTCCCGGCGGTGGCAGCCGCGTGGGAGCCAATCAGGGGTGGTTCCTGGCGGCGTGGTGGGTGGTAGGGGCCGGCGGGCAGCCTCCGCGTGGTCATTCGCGGCGGAGGCTGCTCGGGGGTGCCGGCTTCCCGCCCACCCGCCCACATTATTTATGAGGGTGTGGATTATGGGGTGTTGCAGCTTGGGGGGGGGTTGGCGGGATCCCGGAGGTTTCCGGGGTCTGGAGCCTCAGGCTACACCTAGGGCGGGGGCGGGGTGCCCCTGACCCGGACAAACCCTGGTCGACTTTTGCTAATAGCATGGCGAAGTCGGGGGAAGGGTTAGGTAACTTGCCGGGGGGGCAAGTTATGGCATTAGCGGTGGCAAGGCACTTTGCTAAGGTATGGCTGGTGCGGGCCGGGTGCCGCTAATCGATTGAGAAGGTGTAGCATGTTGGCATATTGTGAAATTGTTAAAGGTTAATAAAGCTGCGACCAGTTGTGTTCCATGAAATGTGGTGTGTTGTCTTTTGTTGGGTGGGGAGATTGGGGGGGATGGGGGGAAGGTGGAAATGGGCCCGATGCACCAGGTCCGCCTGCCTCGGTTACAAAGCTTTCCCAGTATACAAAGATATTTGACATTTTTATTTGTTTCTCTTAGAATACACCAGTAACATGGCAGCAAAAACTAGCTTTCAATTGTCTCCCCAATGCATTGAAAAATTCAAAAGTTTGATACACAATCAAATTGCTTCTTATGTTTGGGTCCTAAGCATAGTCAGAGACTGCAAACGTTTTGTTACAATGGCACCATAAGCAAGAAGAGATTGTCTAAATTATTTTCATGAATAGCTTGAAACTGGCAAGAAACTGCAAGAAGATGGTCGAAAAAAATCATCTTTTGCCAAAAAATATCAACCCCTGCGCAGACCAGTATAGAATCTTCTACAGAGGATCCACTTACCTCCCTGTGTAGTGACAACAAAGATCCAGTTACCCTAAGGGACTACACTTCCTCCAGAAAAGAGGCAGTATTCCCTGGAGGAATCCAGGCTTCCCACACAACCATTGCTTGAGTGCCAACAAAAACCTCCTGATAGCCTTTTCTTGGGTGTGCCGAGGAAAGTGTTAGTGCAAAAATACTCATAGTGCATTACTTCAAAGTACTTCTGTCCTTGTTCAAATAGACAATCAGGTCACCATATTTTACATCAAGAAACAAAGTGCTATAGGCTTTCTCTAACTCTGCCAGGAAGCAATCAGAATTTGGGTCTTCACTATAACCAATCACATTCAACTTCAAGTCTTCTATTTTCCTGGGCCCTAGAACCAATTTGTAAATCATCTCAGCAGAGTGCTTCAACCTCATGAATGGATTCTTAATCAATCTCTACTCCAATCCCTGTCTCAGACATGGGAGACTCTGCAGAACTCTTTGCTCGCAAAAAGAATATGAAAATTTCTCTTCTACAGCATCTTTCTATTAAAAGAGCTAGTATCTCAAGGTGCTCTATCTAGTGGATGGTGGACACTCCTATGCTTACCTTCCAATCCCTCTCATGAGACTGTTCTGAAAATTCTGGCAAAGTCAAGCAACGCTGATCCTGATAGTTCCTTACTGGCCTCGACAAAACTGATTTACTCTTCTTTGGAGATTGGCACTGTTTCCTCCTTGCAAACTCATTCAATTTCCAGAGGTACAGAGGATGCTGTCAAGATTGGTGTGAGTGCAGGAAGGGAAGAGGATAGGAGAGCCAGGATGTTACAAAGTAGTACTGGTAAGAGCAGTTAACGCAGCTCTGCTTATAAGAAATTTGGATGAATTACTGGAGAAAATTTCTATAAACTGTTATTAAGGTAGACCTGGGGAAACCACTGCTCATCTCTAGAGATAAGTATGATGAAAGCTGGCTACTTCAGGGTTATTTATGCTGGGTTCTTGTGGCCTGGATTGCCACTGTTAGAAATGGGATACTGAGCTTGATGGACCTTTGGTCTAACCCAGTATGGCAATTCTTATATGTATGATACCTACTACTGGCATCTAGAGCTCTGGAAGTGTCCAACTCCTTGACCCTCTGCAGAAAGTTCTTACCTACTGTCTCTAGGACTTGGCGCTTCAGCTTTGTGAGTGGCTTCGCCCTAGGCTCCTGCACTGCTGCCACTCGCCGCCACTGCCTGAGTTCACATCACTTGATAATGAGGTCCTCGGTATCGCAATTAATATGAAATATGGCACCTTATTATAGATGCCAATCCCTAGGTTTTGCTTGGTTTAGGCACTCGCTCTCAAACTAGGAGGCTCAAAGAATGTTCTGTGATGTTTCAGCATACACAATACAATATGATACCCCAGAGGATACTAATATCATTTCAAAATATTCTATAGTGTTCCCTGTCTAAAAAAATTCATTTTTCAAAATCCCTTTTTCAAGCAGTTATGGATGTCACCAATGGGGAAGGAAAAAAAGACCTCTGTCTATATTTTTAGCCAGTGCCGAGATTTGAAAGCTGTAACATCACAGGTCAAAAAAACCTTCCACCAGCCAATTTTTTCTTTAAACTTCATGCAATTTTCATATAGGTTTATCATATTTCTTCAAACAATGCCATATGTATAAACATATGAAATGCTCTCCACTTATTTTTTATGTAACTTATGTTATATTACCACTACTACTATGACTACTAATAATTTGTAAGAGAGACATGTAAGAGACAGACCCTGCTCATCAAAATTTACAGTCTAGTCAAGACAGAAAATACAACTGGGGACTAGGATAGACCTAGAGGAGTGATAGGAAACATTTTCAGTTGGACCTAACAGGGCTTAATAAAGAGATGGGCTTTCTGTCACATTATAAACTATAAATATTTATAGCTTGGGCTCCCTATGATTAGGCATCCATCTTTCCCATTCCTCCCCGCTTCCTCCCCTGAGACTGTCAATGGGCTGCTTTTGTGATTCACTTATATACAGTATTTTGCCATATGTTGCCCATACTTTCCTGACCTAAACAAGAAGCTTGCCATAGAGGTAAAAACTCATAATAAAAACATTTTTCAAATACATTTGAAACAAGAAGCCTATGAGGGAGTCAATAGGACCATAAATGATTGAGAGGTAAAAAGGGCATGCCCTAACATCCTGCTAGTCCAGTCCAGACAAGGGGGTTGTGTCCCCTTACTAGCAAATGTGGAGACACAGAAACATTCAAGAGGGTTCTTATGATATCATGCCATATCAGCCAGAACCTCTAGAGGGAACCTTCAGTAATTCTCTGTCTCCAGAAGATGGTGGGGGTGCAAGATTTTCAGCTATCTGAAAATCTGACAGTATACAAGGAAGAATTAAGGGGAAATACTGATTTTGCTTGTGAACAACCATCCTTTGGTGGCTTTCTCACTAGAATGCGATGTGGGAGGCTCCATTAGGGTCGCCCTTGAAAAAGATGCTCTTTTCAGATTCCATATGAGGAAGGAAATTGGTTCAACTCCCTGCCCTTATCTTGTTAAGCACACATTGAGCAGCCCGAAGATTTGGAAAAGGAGTTCTGGTAGGATTCTTCAAACCTCAAACAATCTCAGTGCCCCCTCCCTCCTCTCTTCCCTCTGCTCTCCCCTGAAGATTTGAAGAAGGCTCTTTGGTGGTATGTGACTACATCTGGTGACCTAGGAGTAGCAGAGCCTGACATGGTTTTTACCTGCCCAGGGCTCCCCAGAGAAGAGTACCAAAGGCTAAACCTGTCTGTCTATCTTGTTTGTGGGGGTTGCCAACTTCATCCATTCCCAAGTCAGGTTTGGGGCTGCTCATGATGTCCGTTGGTGCAGTGCCAGTGTTTCCTGCCTTGCCTAACTGCCGGTGCACATTGTTTGCTTCCCGTGCTTTACTGCGCCCTTTCTGTGCTTTCCCCCATGCATGCCGATGGTACATGGTGTCTTTTTTTGTGTGACCCTAGTGCGCATGGCTGTCCATGCGGTTTCTGTATGGTGCTAGCATGCACAGCCCTGTCTTCAGACTTGGTGAGTAGCACGACACACCAGCTTAGTGCACCTTCAGACTGTGTTGCCTGACTTCTGGTAAGTGGTGGAGGTTCTTATGCTGCCTTCAAAGAAGCACTACCTAGGCTGCAGAAAATGGGAAGTTTCATCACTGGATTCTGGTATTTTCTCAACTTGCATGGAGGCTTCGGATGCACCCCTAGAAGACCCATCTCTCCCTTTTGCAACAGGGAGAAGCAAGTGCTCCATCCTTATCTTCATTGTCATTGGCAGCGGACATGGCCCTGAAGAAGGATGATTGTCATCCTCTGGATGCTGCCCTTTGAGGAAGGGGTCATCATATGCTACTCCTCCTCCCCGGTGGTGGGGGCCATCTGGCCAGTGGGAAACTCTCGAATTCTGGGTTGTTCTCCCTGGAGTTCTTTCTGTAGCAAACTTGGTCTCTCTGGCATGGCAATGTGGACCTTGGAATGTCCGGGTCCTCTCATTCTCTTTCTGCCCAATTGGAGGAGGGACAGCAGGCAAGTCAAAGCCCAACTCATTCCCCCCCCCCCCCCCACCTTCTAAGCAATCTTGGTGGTGGATGGAATTTGGAGATTCAGATCGACTGTCCTTTAGCCAAGAAGTGGAATTAAAACACAAAGCATCTAGCGCTGATTATGACCTGGAGGATGAATTGTCCTCCCATTCTGAAGATAACAATGACTCTGGTGGTGTTTATATGTTCAAGAAGGATGAATTGGTTGATTGCTGAGGTGTCATCCACCCTAAATTTAATTGACCCTCCAGAGGCTGAACAGGGGCCGTAGATTCACCCCCTCTTGCAGGTGGTTTGGAAGTCCAAGACAGCCTTTCCATTTCTGGAGGCTAGCAAGAGCATGATACACTCAGAGTGGAACTTGCCTGGTTTCCCACTGAAGGGACTAAAAATCTGCAGGAGGCTTTATGCCCTGCCACAGGATGAACACATCGCGTGGTTTAATACACCAAGAGTTGATGCACAGGTAACAGTGGTTATTAAGTGGACCACCATTCTGGTGGAGGGTGGACTCTCTGGATTGTAATGTGGACACTATTTTGAAGAATATTAGTTTACGGTTTCTGCTGTTATCCTTCAGTTGGAAGTGTGTGTGAGTCTTATCACTCGAGCTCTACTCCAGTGGATTCAGTCCCTTGCACCAGAGGATATTACACCCTCTTGGAGTCAGACACTATGTTTGATTTCATTCACTTGGAGGCTAAAAATATTGCTCTGACTGTGATGTGACACTGGATATGGCTCCACCATTGGGCAGCAGATTTGTCCTCCAAATCCTGATTGACTCAGCTCATCTTCAAAGGAAGGCTCTTGTTTGGGGCAGAGAAGCTGGTTAAGGACGTAGGCAAGACCAAACCTCATCGCCTCTTTAAGGATAGACCCTTTGGAATCTCCATTGCCCTAAGGATGTTCTTGAAAGTGATGGTGGTGGCAGCCACTGTGCAGCAGCAGCCAAGGATCTGGGTACTGTAGTGAGGAATGCCCTCAAGAAGAGAGGGAAATAGGGGAAAATCCTGTTGAAGTAAATAACACTGCACTAACACACAGGATTTTCAAGCCAGAGATGAAAAAAACACAGCTCTCTGCTGAGCTCAGGCCACACCTCAGCTCAGAGGAGGAGACAGGTGGGTTCTCTGATTGGTCACGCCCAGGGGAAGGTCAGGGAGTGCAGGGAAGTGAACCCTTTTTAAATCCTCAAGCAATGCAGAGAGAGGGGAGAGAAGGAAGAGAGGAGACGGGAAGCAGTCCAGGAAGGAGTTCAGGAGGAACTGCCAGAAGGATAAGCAAGCTAGAACCTTGGAGCAGGACAGAATCTGGGAGCAGTGAACACTGGAGACAGGAATATCCCTGGAAGAAACGTTACTGCAAGGTAGAGCCTGGGAACAAGAAAGCTAGCAGAGCAAATACGTGGAGAAATGGTAATTGGACCTATAGCAGCCAAGGCTATAACTGCAACAGAGAAAGCCAAGAGGAAAACTATCAGCCGAGCAAGTACCAGAAGGCCAGTGGAAATAGCTACAGGAAAGCTGAGTTCCAGACCCTGGGAGATAGCAGGAGAAAAGGTACCAGCGCTTGTCTAAAAGTCCCTGGCAAAGGTAAAGCTGATATTTCCAATTTTAACTCTTTGCTTGAGAAGCCTTTTACCTATGCTAACATTCAAAAGACTAACCGAGCACAGTTAGCTAAAAGCAAGTGGGGGAAGGGATTTACCCTTGCTGGAAGCTATTCCCCTGATAAAAGCAGGACAGCTGAACCATCTGGGGCAGGAACCTTAAACAGGCTTTTATCAGAAAAGGAAGAGGTTTATCCTAAGGAAAATGTGCATAAACAAGCTGAACTGCTTTTGAGCCAATTTTGGGAGTTTCTGGAAGGGAAGTCAGGGAAAGGTAATAAACCTGACAAAGATACCTTTAATTCTGACTCTGAAGAATGTATGCAGGTGGATGAGTGTTTGCCTGCAATAGAGCATGAACCTTATGCTATGGACTGTTCAACCTGTCTTATAGAAAAGAGCAGTGTTACAGAGCGTTGAAAACTGTATGAAAGAATACAGAGTAATTTGCCATACCTGCTGCCACCTTGAAAAGCTTTGAAAGTTGTTTAACAAGCTTAATCACCTGTTGAAAGTAAGAAGCCATGCTGTACAGAAAAGTAGCTGTTTCAGTTCATGTATTTTCCTTTAGTGACCACAAGAGGCAGTGCCTAGTGAAAGACAGAGGAACTGTGAAACAGCCAAATACTGCTGAATTAATTTATATTGCATTTCCTGTGTTTATGTTTCAACCTTTATGTTGGAGTTGCATCTTTTTGCGTTTGTTGTACTGAACTTTGATGCGCTGGAGAAAATCCCCACAAATAAATATTCTTGCAGTCTTACCTACTTGAGTCATAACTACAGCTCAGCCCTTAAGGGAGACAAGCAAACTACAGGTCCCAGAATTCCTGGGGACATCTAACAAAGCTTTATTCCATAAAGGACATTCCAAAGGCCACTCCTGCCTGTAAGCCCTTGGGCCCAGGTAGGAGGTTTGTTGCAGTACACTCATATCTGGATGACTGGCTGATTTGGGCCATGTCAAAGTCTGAAGCAGCTTGGATCTCGACCTGGGTAGTGCAGTTCCTAGAGTCTCAGTTGCCTGATAAATAGAAGAAAGAATCACTTGGTGCCTTCCCAATCACTGAAATACCTAGGAGCATCTTTTGACACTTGGGTAGGCAGAGTCTTTCAGCCCGAATAGAGGGTGAACAAGTTGCTGGCCCAATTGATAATCTTCCAGTTTTATCAGGCTCCCAGAGTTTGGGATTATCTTCAGCTTCTTAAGGGAGCATGGCAGCGGTGATCGACATGGTGTCCTGGCACTCCTTGTGGTCTTGGGAAAGCCACTTAGCCATCCATTGCCTCAGGTAAAAACTTAGATTGTGAGCCCTTTGGGGACAGGGAAATATATTCAGGTACAGTATGCAACTCAACTTGATCTCCCCCTGGAAAGGCGTGAGCAAAATACCACAAATAAATAAATAAAAATATGAGGCTGCTTCAGAGGTCCTGGCTTTCTAAATGGTCTCCCAGCTCTCAGGGGTTCAAGGTCAGGCTGCCCCTCCAATTGGAGGTGGTCTGCAGTCTACAGTGATGGCAGTAACAGCAGCACCTGAGAGGATACGCCATTGGCCAATCACTTGTGGCTTCTCCTGTCGATGGATGCCAGCTTGTTTGGCTGGGGAGCAGATTGTGAGATCCAAACAGCTCCGGGCCATTGGAACAGCCACGAGTCTGCATGGCCCATCAAGTGCCCCAAAATGAGGGTCATTCAGTTAGCCCTTCTGCGTGTTCAGACCCTGGTCAAGGGCAAGCAGTCTGGGTCTACTTGGACAATGCCATGATAGTGGCATAAGTCTTTTGGTAAGGGAGCATGAACAGTACTAGAATATCCCTGGAAATGACTCTCCTGGGAGGAAAGGTAGTACTGGGGATTTCCTTGTTGTCCCTCCTCTATTTATTAAATCAAATGTGATCTAATAAATGAGGCAGGGCAACACATAAATAGACAGTACTACCTTTTTAATTTTCAAAAGAGAGATGATGATAAAATGAGGAAAATAGTTAAGAAAAAACTAAAAGGAGCAGCTGCAAAGAATAAAGATTTACATCAAGCATGGATGTTGTTTAATAATACTATCTTGGAAGCACAGACCAGATGTATTCCGTGCTTTAAAAAAAGTGGAAAGTAGGCCAAAAAACTGCTAGCACGGTTTAAATGTGAGGTCAGACAGACTGTTGTAGCCAAAAAAATCATCTTTCAGGAAATGGATGAAGGAGCTAAATGACGAAAATGGGAAACGACATAAGCACTGGCAAGCTAGATGCAAGGCACTGGTAAGGTAGGCAAAGAGTGAACTTGAAAAAAAGCTTCCCTTGAAAGTAAAAATGCATATTAACTTTTTCAAGTATATTTCTATCATAGAACCTTTGAGAGAGTTAATTGGACCAATAGATGATAAGGTTTAAGGTTTATTAACTTAATATACCGCTAAACGCAATGTACATCATAGCGGTTTACAGAGTTCAAATCAAAACACTCACCAAAAGGTGGGAAGAGAAAGGAAAGGAAGTTACATCAATTGATAGGAAAGCAAACTAGGCAGATTCATACAACAGGACAGTAGAAAGGAAAGTGAGGGGAGGGGGAGGGGAAGACAAATCATGTGGGAGGTTCAGGAAGGTCGAAGGCAAGGGTAAAGAGGTGAGTTTTAAGGCGGCTCTTAAAGGTGGCATGGTCCTGTTCGAGGCGGATAGAAGAGGAGAGAGATGATAGATGATAGAGGGATTAAAGGGGCACTAGGGGAGGACAAGGCCATAGCAGAGAGACTAAAATGAATTTTTGCTTTGCTCTTAACTGAAGAAGATTTAGGGAAGTTACCCATGCTGGAAATGGTATTTAAAGGAGATGTATCAGAAGATTTGAAAGAAATATCGATAAACCGGGAAGATACATTACAACTATTTGATAAACTGAAGAGTAGCAAATCACCTGGATCGGATGGTATACATCCAAGGGTGTTGAAAGAACTGAAATGTGAGATTGCAGACCTACTGCTATAATCTGTGAACTTTCATTAAAGTCATCTGTAGTACCTGAAGATTGGAGGATGGTGTAACGCCAGTTTCTAAAAAGGGTTCCAGGGGTGATCCGGGAATCTACAGACCGGCAAGCCTGACGTTAGTACCAGGCAAAATGGTAGAAGCCATTATAAATTTAGTGCTGATGATACTAGAGCTTCAGCACCCTTAGTGAGCCTGATCTTGTCTGATCTCTGAAGCTAAGTAGGGCCAGGCCTGATTAATACTTGGATGAGATATCACCTTGGAATAACAGGTTCTGTAAACTTACTGTGCAGAAAAAAAAACCTGGCAATCTACTTCCAGTCACACCTTACCAAGAAAACCTAGGGGCTGGGTAGTCAGCAGTCAGTTTTTACTGCCATTAGAGGGGATAGAAATCTGGCCACAGAGACCTTTAATTAATAAATGTCTGGGAGACATCAAGAAATGGTTAGAAGGGAGTGGGCATGTTTTAAATATAGCAAAAACTTTTTAGGCATGGGAAGAGTTGGCAAAGATGATCTATAGGTAGAAACATAGAAACATAGAAACATGATGACAGAAAAAGACCACAAGGCCCATCTAGTCTGTCCTTCCATAACAACAACTACAACAGTCCACTTTTTACCTTTAGAGATCCTCTGTGTTGGTCCCATGCTTTTTTGAATTCAGTTACTGTCCTCATCTCTACCACCTCCACTGGGAGACTATTCCACGGATCCACTACTCTTTCCGTAAAGAAATATTTCCGCATATCACTCCTGAATCTATCTCCCTTCACCCTCATCCCATGTCCCCTCGTCGCAGAACTTGCTTTCAATTGAAAGAGGCTCTCTCCCTGAACATTTATGCCACGGAGGTATTTAAACATCTCAATCATATCACCTCTATCCCGCCTTTCCTCTAAGGTGTACATATTAAGATCCTTAAGTCTGTCCTCATATGCTTTATAATGAAGACTACTAATCATCTTAGTAGCAACCCTCTGCACCGACTCCATCCTGTTCACATCCTTTTGAAGGTGCGGTCTCCAGAATTGCACACCATACTCCAAATGAGGTCGCACCAAAGACTTATACAGAGGCATTATCACCTCCTTTTTTCTGCTAGCCATTCCTCTCCGTATGCACCCAAGCATTCTTCTAGCTTTTGCCGTCGCCTTTTCTACCTGTTTAGCTACTTTAAGATCATCGGACACAACTACGCCTAGGTCCCGCTCTTCTTTAGTGGACAAAAGTACTTCACCTCCTATGCTGTATTGCTCCCTTGGATTGCTGCAGCCCAAATGCATGACCTTACATTTTTTTAACATTAAATCCCAGCTGCCAAATTCTAAACCATTCTTCAAGCTTAGCTAGATCCCTCCTCATGTTATCTACACCTTCCTGGGTGTCTACTTTATTGCAGATTTTGGTATCATCCGCAAAGAGGCAAACCTTACCCGACAGCCCTTCCGCTATATCACTAACAAAGATGTTAAAAAGAATCGGACCAAGGACAGATCCCTGGGGCACACCACTGGTAACATCCTTCTCCTCAGAGTGAGCTCCATTTACTTGTACTCTTTGTCGCCTCCCACCCAACCAATTTCTAACCCAAGCAGTAACAATCTACCATAGATATGGTCCAGATTCCATGGGTATAATTAGTTTGATACCTAGGAGTGGTGATTGAAAAGGAGATCCTTTTACAAGGACAGATTGCCAGTATGACAAAGGCTATGTTTTTAAAACTGAAATTAATTCATTGGTTGAGACCATACTTGTGGGGAGAGTGTATTATGTACAGTGGCCCAGACATTGATTTTAAGTACTCTGGCTATTGTGACATCTTATATATTGGCCTATTGCTGAAGCAGAGAAAAAAATACCAGATTTTTTTTTATTGTGGGGAAGGAAGTATGAGTGCTCACTCATTGTTAAAAAAAATAAAATAAAAAAAATTACTGGTTGCAGGTTAGAGAGATGCATGTTTAAATTACTTGTCTTAATATACTAAAAGTGGTGCAATATCTAAATCCCAGTCATTTAAAAAAATAGAAGAAAGGTTACAGGGGGATGGGGATATATTCAGTGCTGGTGACTAGTGCTGCTAATGCAACTAGCCTCTGGCCCTGGATATTCAATGCCAGTGTCATACTGTGGCAGGCTATGGCCTACGATAGCCTGTAAATATGAAAGGCCTGTAAGTTAGGCCCTGATTCCAACCCCCATCTAAGAGAAAGAACCAAAGTCTGTAAAAGTTTGAGAAAACTGTTTTAAACTGCTTAATAAGAAGTTTTCATGAATGCAGAAATCTTTCATTATTCTCTTGTGCTATGAAGATAGAAATGTTTCAATACTTGCATTCCTAGAGCCAGAAACGACCTTGCAGTAGAGTAGTATCCAAACCTAGAAACTGTACCATTGTTAGAACAGTCCTAGAGGAGGGAGCTGGGTGCTAGGCCCAGGAGGGATCTCTGATTGGACAAATGCAGGGGGCGTTGGGGCCAATAGAAAGTCTGCATGTATCAAACTGAAAAGAAATGTATAAATTAATATGTTTCTGTAAGAACTTTGCTCAGTCCTTTTTGAAGCTTGACTAACTGGGCCTTGTGCACAATAAATTGGCTTGGACCCTGTAAATTGATTCCTGGATGTATTCATTGTCTGCACTTCGCTGCTACATATTCTTGGTGCGTTGGCCGGGAATGTGCGAGTAGTGAATGGTATTCAAGTGAATATTCCATGCAATTCGCCTCCAGGTTTGGCCTGGTCGGAACAATGTCTGTCTGACCGCAGGGGAAACCTCAGGCGCCGCCGGTCCTCTTGTATTGGAGAGGGTTCTGCCTTGCCACGGCGGGCCACTGGGTCCGGCCGGCCAACACCTCCGAACCCGAGGGGAGTCCAGGATCCAACCCAAGAACTGGTTTGGTATCGGGAACCGGATCCGGTGAGTAGACATTTTCTTGTTTATTAATCAGTGAAGCCTGGGGGAAGTCTTGCATGAGTGCGCGAGACTGATTTGGTATAGACTAACTGGGAAAGTCTTGCATGAGTGCGCGAGACAAGAGAGCTTGATCACCTCTCATAAGGGCGGTCCTAGTACGCTCCGCATAAGGGTTAGCGTAAGTCGAAGCCATCGACCCTTTGGTTGGGAATAGTCAGTTAGTCAGAAAACTTTGGGCATTTGAGAAATAATTTCTTGTGATGGTATGATTGCCTGCGTGATTGAGAGGTCTTGAGACACAGACCGAGTGAGAGCGGACTCCTGAGTAACGCAGTTCCTGGCCGGGCGACCGCATCCAGGTCGCGAAAAGGAGGAAGTGTGTGGTGTTTGTTCCCCTCAGTGTTCTGTGGGTTGTACGGACCCCTTACCTACAGCCATACTACCTACCCTTACTGTTTGTTGTCTTGTATGTCATTACGTGTACGCCATTACGATTATGGGAGGGACGGAGTCCACGCAAACTCCGTTGGAATGTATGATCAAGAATTTCCGTAAAGGATTTTCAGGAGACTACGGCATAAGAATGTCTCCTTCTAGATTAAGAATGTTATGTGATAGGGAGTGGCCTGTGCTAGCTACTTCATGGCCCCATGGGGGCACCTTTGATGTAGAAATAGTTTCCCGTGTTCATCAGCTTGTACAAAAAGCGCACCCTGACCAGTTCCCCTACATAGATTCCTGGTTGGGTGTTTGCGAAAGGCAGCCCTCTTGGGTAAAGCGCTGCTATGAGGAACAATGTAGAATATTAGTAGCAACCACTAGGGGGACCCGGAAGTTTGAGGAGAGGAAGCCGCCTGTGTATTCCGCCTCAGAGTCCCCAAAAATCCTGGCCCGTTTACCCCAGTACCCACATAGGTTAGTTCCCCCAGCTCCGCTACCTGAAGCTGAACCTGATGAGGTACCCCAGCAATTACCGCTGCAGCAGCAAAAGAAGCCACTTCCCCGAGTGATAGCCCCGAGTCTGGCCCAAGTACGTCGGGGGGGGGGGGCCAGGGTCCTCCGATGATACAGAAAGCGGATGCTCTCCTGCCAGTTCAGGGTCACCCACCAAGGAAGCTTATACCCGGGAGCCGTATGATTTAAGAAGTGTAACCCCGAAGAAGAAGGAGAAAGCAGGGCGCCTAATGCCATTGCGACAAGTGCCTGGTTTACCTATCCTAAATGATCAGGGCCAGATGGCGCCAGGACCAACTAGTCTAATCTACGTGCCTTTTTCCACTACTGATTTATTAAACTGGAAAACGCATTATGCATCCTATACTGAGAAGCCCCAAGAATTGACAGAGTTAATGTCTAGTATAATGCAAACTCATCAGCCTACCTGGACTGATTGTCGCCAGCTCCTGTCCACTCTCTTTACTACTGAGGAGCGAGCGCGGATTGTGCAAGCTATCTTCCTCTCACCACTCCTCTTCCTCTCTCCCTCTTGTCTGTGGTGTTCTGCAGGGGTCTGTTCTTTCTCCTTTATTGTTTAATATCTTTCTCGCTCCTTTGCCTCTTGCGATTCAGCAGTTTCCAGTGTCTCCTTACATCTATGCGGATGATATTATTCTCCTTTGTCATGTCTCTCCCCTCACTTTGGATATTGCCCCACTAAATGATTGTCTCTCTCACATCACATCCTGGCTTTCTCAGAACTTTCTTCACTTAAACCCCTCAAAATCCACGGCTATGTGGGTATCTCTTAGTGGTTCTTGTCCTGCTGTTTCTCCTATGATTGATTCGGTTCCTATTCCTCTTGTTTCTTCTTTCCGCTACTTGGGGGTTACTCTTGATTCAGCACTTTCTTTTCATGATCACATTTCTCCACTCACCCGACGGTCCTTTGTGACTCTTCGGCAGATTTGGGCTACTCGTTCTCTCTTTTCCCCTGACTCTTTGGTTACTCTTGTCCTTTGGTAATTAGTAGACTTGACTATTGTAATGTTTTTCTGGCTAACCTTCCTAAATATCAGCTTAAACGGTTGCAATCCATCCAAAACACCGCAGCTCGCCTTATCACTTTTTCCCGGCCTTTCGACCATGTCACTCCCCTCCTTCTTCGTCTGCACTGGTTGCCTCTTCGTTTTCGCTATCAATATAAGTTTCTGATTCTGATTCACCATACTATCCATACTGGCCACCCTTTGTATCTTGCGGATCTGATTTCTCTTCACACGCCCTTCCGTCAACTCTGGTCTATCCATGCTAATCGTTTATCATTACCTTCTCCGTCACAGGCCCGTCTGGAGCAGACTCGCCATTCCGCCTTTTTCTTTCTTGGTCCATTTCTCTGGAATTCTTTGCCACCTTCCCTCAGGTTAGAACCTTCGTATCCTCAATTCAAGTCATTACTCAAAACCCATCTGTTCACACAGGCTTTTGACCTCCTCGCCAGTACCCCCCCCCCCCCCCCTGAATTTGTAGTTGGTTTCTTGTTTTGTGCTGTTTGTCTGTTGGTGCCCTGTCTTTTCTTGTTCTGTATTTAGTTTTATCTATTTTATTTTAGTTACTTGGTTTTACTGCTGTGTGCTTTGCTTTCCTATCATTTTATGGTGTTCCTTTCTATGATTTGCAGTGTGGACCTTTTATTGTACATCGCTCTATGCCTAGGCCGCAGTGGTTTATCAAATGTTTTAATAAAGATAAAGATAGAAAGATAGAAGAGAATCCCATAGAGGCGGGGGAAATGAATTTCCCACAAGCAGCTGCCGCAGCTTTCCCAAATGAAGATCCTAGATGGGATCCAAATGATGAAAGGGGGGCAGCGGCCCTAACGCGATTTCGCCAGGCCTTGCTGCAGGGACTGAGGAAGGGAGGCCAGAGGGCCATGAATATTGGGAAGGTATCTGAAGTTATCCAGGGTCCAGATGAGAGCCCAGCGGCCTTTCATGAGCGGTTGTCTGAAGCCTATAGATTATATACCCCATACGATCCCGCCGCTCAGGAGAATTTGCGCATGGTAAATGCAGCCTTTGTTAGTCAGTCCCAGAGAGACATAAAACGAAAATTACAGAAACTGGATGGATTTGCGGGCATGAATACAGCACAGTTAATGGAAGTTGCTCAGAAAGTGTTTGTGAATCGTGAAAATGAGCGTGTGAACGTAAAATGAAGAAGAAAGCAGATCTTCTTGCTGCCGCTTTAGTTGAACGACGTGGAAAAGGTTTTCCTAACCAAAGGACTAGAGAACGTGGAAGAGGCCACGGAAGTAGCAGGCCTCCCTTGGGTGCAAATCAGTGTGCCCATTGTAGAGAAGAAGGACATTGGAGAAGTGAATGCCCGCATCTTGACTCCACCCCCAGGAGGGGAGGAGGGAGTCCCTGGAGAACAGGAGGCCGATTTCAGAGTCGTGGAGGAATGAACCGACCACAGTTCCAGCGAGAGAGAGAAGAAGCCATTGAGGGAGTGGCAGTAGCAACGGGCTATGACATGAATGAAATGGATGAAGACTAGGCCAGACCGGGCTCCAAGTTCACCCTGTGTCCCCAGGAGCCTATGGTTAGTTTGAAAGTAGGGGACCAATATATGGACTTTATGGTAGATACAGGAGCAGAACATTCAGTGGTGGCAAAGCCAGTGGCTCCTCTTTCCTCTCAATCTGTCACCATTGTTGGGGCCACTGGGAACAGGGCCACCAAGCCATTCCTGCAGAACTGTATGTGTGAACTAGGGGGACAGAAAATAACGCACCAGTTCTTGTATATGCCTGAGTGCCCTATTCCACTTTTGGGCCGAGATATGCTTGCAAAGCTTCAGGCACAAATATCCTTTGCTGAAGGGGGAGAAATGCAGATGACTGTGAACCCAAAGCCTGCTGGATTGATGGTGCTAACTGTTCCCCGAGAAGAAGAATGGCGGTTCTATAGTACACCTCCAATCAGGTCAACCAGTTCCTGTATACCCACCAACCTTATAGCCCCGCCTGAAGTATGGGCAGAAGATAATCCACCTGGCCTAGCGAAGAACATAGCCCTTGTCATTGTCACCCTCAAGCCAGGAGCAGAACCAGTGCATGTGAAGCAGTATCCTCTTCCCCAACCAGCCATTGAAGGAATCCACTGCCATCTGATGAAACTGTTGAAGTATGGACTTCTCAAGGAGTGCCAGTCACCTTGGAACACCCCTCTTCTCCCAGTCAAGAAACCTGGGACAGGGGATTACCGCCCAGTACAAGATCTAAGGCGGGTAAATGATGTAGCTGAAACTATACACCCAGTGGTACCAAATCCTTATACTCTCTTGGGACTGATCCCCGCTGAGGCTACTCATTTCACCGTCCTGGACCTGAAAGATGCCTTTTTCTGCATACGCCTAGCCCCCACCTGTCAACTTTTGTTTGCTTTTGAGTGGCAAGACCCCACAACAGGGAGGCGGGGCCAGCTTACCTGGACTCGATTACCTCAAGGATTCAAGAATTCACCTACTCTCTTCAGTGCTGCCCTGAATCAAGATCTTTCAAGTTACTCAGTGAACCCAGGACAAAGAGTTCTCCTTTAGTATGTGGATGACCTGCTCATAGCTACCAATTCAGAAAGTGAATGTCTACAAGCCACCAGTGAACTCCTGTACCTTCTGAATGAGGCTGGATACAAAGTCTCAAGAGCCAAGGCACAACTGGGTCAAACTAAAGTTAAATATCTAGGGTTCCAGTTGTCCAGTGGAATTCGACGCTTGGGACCTGAACGCAAAGAAGCTGTATGCAGTATTCCCACTCCAACCACCAGGAGGCAAGTAAGAACCTTCCTGGGGGCCGTAGGATACTGTCGCATATGGATCCCCAATTTTGCGCTGCTAGCAAAACCATTGTATCAAGTTACCAAAGGAATGGAAAAGTCTCCACTGGAATGTGGATCCGAACAGGATGCAGCATTCCAATCTCTGAAAAGCGCTCTGATGTCATCACCAGCTCTGGGTCTCCCAGTTGTCCAGAAACCTTTCCTCTCTACGTCCATGAGTCACAAGGAAATGCGTTGGGGGTACTGACTCAATCTCTTGGATCTTGGCAACGGCCAGTAGCCTACTTGTCAAAACAGTTGGATGTGGTAGCAAGAGGTTGGCCCCCTTGTTTGAGAGCTGTTGCAGCAACAGCACTTTTAGTGAGCGAAGCAGACAAGCTCACTCTGGGACAGAATCTTCAAGTGACTGTGCCGCATTCTGTCCTGACCCTCATGGAACACAAAGGAAGTTTCTGGCTAACGAATTCACGAATGTTGAAATATCAGAGTATGCTGTGCGAAAACCCCCAGATACAGTTAAAAGTCAGTCAAGCCCTGAATCCTGCTACGTTGTTCCTGATTGGTCCTGGGCCCCCTGATCATGACTGTTTAGAAACTCTGGACACTGTATTTTCAAGTCGCCAAGATTTAACTGATGTCCCTCTGGAAGACCCTGAATGGACTTTCTTCGTAGATGGAAGCAGTCTTGTCATCAATGGACATCGTTGTGCCGGATATGCAGTGCTGACCCTTGATCTGGTAGTTGAGTCCTCAGCTCTGGCCCCAGGAATTTCAGCACAGAAGGCTGAACTGATAGCTCTCACTAGAGCACTGACATTAGAAGGACTCCGCTTAAATGTGTACACAGATTCCAAATATGTCTTTACAACTTTGCACGCACATGGAGCCTTGTATAAAGAACGAGGGTTGATCACCTCAGGGGGCAAGTCCATTAGATATGGGCCCGAGATATTGATATTATTAGATGCTGTATGGGCCCCTAAGCAAGTTGCAGTCATGCACTGTCGAGGTCATCAGGCAGGAGCAGGAGAAGTTACCCGAGGGAACAGGTTTTCTGATGCCACAGCCCGAAAAGCAGCTACGACTGGTCGAGCTGTGACCCAAGATACTCCGATGCAGACAGCTTTATTCCCTGTGCCCCTTAGCTCATGGGCCCCTGTGCCCCTTAGCTCATGGAGGAGGGAGGAGTGGTCTAGTGGTTAGGACAAGGTACTTCAGGCTGGAGGGCCGGGGGTTCAAGTCCCACCTGGGGACAGCAATCTCAGGCCGGAGGGACTGGGATTTCTAGTCCTATAGGCACTCCTCCAGCCTGTGTACTTCAGGCTGGAGGGCCGGGGGTTCAAGTCCCACCTGGGGACAGCAATCTCAGGCCGGAGGGACTGGGATTTCTAGTCCTATAGGCACTCCTTGTGGTCTTGGGCAAGCCACTTAACCCTCCATTGCCCATGTTCCCTGTAAGTATTAACGTATGTGTGTCATATCCCCTCGTGTTAAATGTATCCCCCAGTTGACCGCTTTGACCCGGTGAAAAGCGGAATATAAATACAGCTAAATAAAATAGATAAATAAATGGGCTCCCCAATACACTACAAGAGAGTTAGATTATTTCTGTGAAAAGGAGGGAGGGGTCCTAACAGAAAAAGGTTGGATAGTGCTGCCACCTCCAGAGGGTAGCTCACCTCCAGGTCCCACAGTCATTCCTGAAGCATTAGGGCCAGCCTTTGTTCATGCTTTTCATCGGGCCACACATTATGGGAAAACGGCCATGGAGAGAGCCCTAAGACCCCATTTCTGTATCTCACTATTAGGACCCCTGTCCGCTTCAGTGGCACAGCAGTGTTTGACATGTGCCAGGAATAATGCAAAGCAAGGTCCCGTTCCACCCCCAAGAGTTCAGTCAGTAGGGGTGACCCCTATGAGTGATATTCAGGTGGATTTTACTGAAATGCCACGAGCAAACGGATATCACTACCTGTTAGTTCTAGTTTGTACATTTTCTGGGTGGGTAGAAGCCTGTCCCACCCGAACTGAGAAAGCTCGAGAAGTCACTAAAATACTGCTCCATGAGATTATTCCTCGATTTGGAATACCATTGACTATAGGATCAGATAATGGACCCTCATTTGTGTCCCAAGTGACTCAACAGTTAGCTCGAGCTCTACAGATACAATGGAAGTTGCACACTGCCTACAGACCCCAGAGTTCAGGGAAAGTAGAACATATGAATAGAACCCTGAAATCTCAGTTGACCAAGCTTTGTCAAGAAACACACCTAAAGTGGCTCCAGGTTCTCCCTATAGCCCTTCTTAGGATACGTTCTGCTCCATCCAAGTCTTTAGGAGTTTCCCCTTTTGAGATTTTGTATGGGCGACCTCCACCCATTGTACAGGGAATCAAAGGAGATATGAAACAAATAGGATCTGAAATAACTAGACAAGAACTATTGGCTTTAGGTTCTGTTTTGCAGAGTCTTCATACCTGGGTGCAAGATTGACTGCCCATTAACCTAACAGAGCCTCTGCATCCCTTCAAGCCAGGAGTGTCAGTGTGGATCAAGGAGTGGAGAAAGACCCCACTGGCACCGCATTGGAAGGGACCTTATGTTGTCATCTTGTCAACCCCAACTGCAGTAAAAGTTGCAGAACTCGAACCCTGGATCCATCACAGTCGAGTGAAGCCGGCAGTTGCTCCTGAACCTGGTCAATGGACCTCAGTAAATGACCCTGAGACTCCATTGCGACTCACATTGTGGAGACAACCAGCGTTGTAAGAGTCTTCAGAATCTACAATCCCACCCCTGTCACGCAAGAGTGGCAGTCGAAGCAGAGAAGAAGAAAAGACTCTACAAGCTCATCGTACCCGATATTTCAGTTGACCTCTAAAGACTGTAATCATGATGTTCCTCTACTACTGTCTTATGGGGGTACTAACCCAGGGATTCCTGGAAAAGACTTTTGCCTTACCCCCTTGTGCAGCTTGTATAACTACTACCCGAACTGGACTGAAGGTCACTCAGACTTTACTTTATCATTCCTACTATACTTGCACTGGTATAGTTAGCCGGTGTGTGTATAATGGTACAGAGTTAAATATCTGTACAAAGGGGAAAGGTAAGACTTGTTATAACCCCTGGGAGAACCCCTCTTATTATGTACTTGAGATACGATGGAATGATGAGGATGGAGCCCTCATAAATGCCACACGACAGCTCCCTGATCCCACGAAGCATGTTACCCTGAGTTTTGATGCTTGTGATGTGATAAACAGAAATGCCTATCACAAGTGTGGATATTGGGAGCAAGCCTACTACTATGATGATAAATATATGTGTCCTGAAGGAACATACGGATGGGGAAAGTGTACTGGGAAATCTTCCCCAACCGTCTACAGTACATCATCCAAAGATGCTTACTACTGTCCAAAGTGGGAATGCATGTACTATGCCACCTGGTCTGGTGGGCCTACTGGACGAGAGGGAGATAAAAGCATAGCCAGCCTGGAAAATTTATCATTGCCAGAACCTCGGAAGTGCAAGAAAGGTGCATGTAATCCGGTGCGGCTCATCATACTAAACCCCAGCCAGTGGAAGCAGGGGTATAGATTTGGGTTATGAATAGCAGGAGGAGGTATAGATCCTGGAACTTTTATACATATACAGCTGAATACTAAGACTCATGTATCTGCACCTTATCGAATACATCACTCTTTTTATGAAGCCATGAAGGCAGAGTTTGAGATTCCTCATGCCTCCCAAAACTTGTTCATTGAGCTCGCCGGGGCAGTAGCATCTAGTCTCCACATTTCGGACTGCTTCTTCTGTGGAGGAACTAAGATGGGAGACCAATGGCCCTGGGAGGCGCAAGAAGTGAACTATTCTATTCCTTATAATCAGACTGATTTACATAATACTACTAGTGAGTGGGTACTGGCCCACCCCATTGTTGGTAACTTGTGTTTTGCTCGCTCTGGACCACAGTTTAACATGGAGGTTGGACAGCTGGTCTGTCTCAATCAGAAGTTCTACAACAGTACCACCAAGAAGACATCCTGGTGGTCAGGAATCAACGCTCCAGAGCCCACCAACCCTTTAGTCCGTTTCCCTAATCTTGCCAACATCTGGACTAATCCAGCATCTTATAATACCTGGCAAGCACCACCTGGACTATACTGGATTTGTGGAACCCGAGTATATGCTAGGCTTCCTTCACCACTGGGGAGGAGTATGTGCATTGGGAACCATACGACCTTCCTTTTTCCTGTTGCCTACGTCCCATGGAGAACAACTGGGTTTTCCTGTGTACAGGAGTCAACAGAAACGAGAGGTCTTGAAAATAGGCCAATGGGACAAGTAGAATGATGAGGAGTGGCTACCTGAGAGAATCATTTCATACTATGGACCTGCTACTTGGGAGCAAGATGGTACCTGGGGATATCGTACTCCTGTGTATATGATAAATTGTATTATACGCTTGCAAGCTGTTGTTGAAATAATAACCAATGAAACTAGTAAAGCATTAACTCTTTTAGTTAAGCAGAGTACACAAATGCGTACAGCTATTTAGCAGAATCGTTTAGCTCTAGATTATTTGTTAGCAGCTGAAGGTGGAGTGTGTGGAAAATTGAATTTAACCAACTGTTGTTTGCAGATTGATAATAATGGGCACGTTGTTAAAGATATAGCTACTCAAATGCGCACACAAGCATATGTGCCTGTTCAGACCTGGCATGGCCTGAAGCTCGATGGGTGGTTTAGTTCAGCATTTTCATGGTTGGGTGGTCTGAAGACCCTTGTGTTTATTGTATTACTCATATTAGCTGTATGCTTTTTGCTCCCATGTCTCCTACCCCTTTGCTTACGCATGATAACCTCAGTTATTGATAATACTGTAGAACAGAAGGCAGCTACGAAAATATTAGCTATGTGGCAATATTACCCTATACCCCAAAATGATGCTTTTACGCAAGTATAATACATGATTTAATTCTCACCCTTTCTCACTTGCGGGTGAGAATAATCAAAGAGGGGAATGTGGCAGGCTATGGCCTACGATAACCTGTAAATATGAAAGGCCTGTAAGTTAGGCCCTGATTCCAACCCCCATCTAAGAGAAAGAACCAAAGTCTGTAAAAGTTTGAGAAAACTGTTTTAAACTGCTTAATAAGAAGTTTTCATGAATGCATAAATCTTTCATTATTCTCTTGTGCTGTGAAAATAGAAATGTTTCAATATTTGCATTTCTAGAGCCAGAAACGACCTTGCAGTAGAGAAGTATCCAAACCTAGAAACTGTACCATTGTTAGAACACTTCTAGAGGAGGGAGCTTGGTGCTAGGCCCAGGAGGGATCTCCGATTGGACAAATGCAGGGGGCGTTGGGGCCAATAGAAAGTCTGCATGTATCAAACTGAAAAGAAATGTATAAATTAATATGTTTCTGTAAGAACTTTGCTCAGTCCTTTTTGAAGCTTGACTAACTGGGCCTTGTGCACAATAAATTGGCTTGGACCCTGTAAATTGACTCCTGGATTTATTCATTGTCTGCACTTCGCTGCTACAATACCCAGCCCTAGCACTGAACATCGGGGTTTGCTGGATTGCCGTGGGGCTAACTGGACAGCAGTGATATTGAGCCTGGTTAGCTAATGTGACAAAACTTAGGCCAGGGTTACCTGCACCTGACTTTCACCATATATCGCTAACTGAGCATTGGCTTAATATCGCTGTTGACTGGTTAGCTCATGGGTACCACCTCGGAATGCCCCTGGAATGCCCCAATACTAACTGCTTAGCATCGGGGCATGTAGCGGCGGCATCAAGGGATATTTAGCAGCACTCACTATGTTGGTGCAGCTGAATATCCTGTAAGGTGGCATTTACACAGTTTATAAGTCTGCAAATGCTGCTCAGCTGGATATTCAGTCACACTAACACGGATGGCATCGGGGCCTTTCTGGGGATGTTCCATGGCGGTACCTGTCACTAACCAAGCAGCGGTGATATTGAGCTGGTGCCTGATTAGTGACATGTGGCTAAAGTAAGGTGCAGCAAATTCTGTCCTTACTTTAGCTGCAGAAGCTAACCTGGCAGTGGCCGCCGCTGTAGGAATGCTGGCACTGAATATCAGGACCAAACTCTCTACAAATATAAAGAAAGAAAGAAAGTAAAACAGTATGGTTCTTAGCTAACACTTTTTCCAGGAACCATGCTTTCTGTGAAGGTTAATTTTCATTTGTGCATAGACAGGCAGGACTATTAAATCTACACACTCTGATGTCCCTGACTGAATCAGTGAGTGCCGAGCCTTCCTCCAGCTAAAAGGAAATAATCCTTTGCACCTGTGTGCGTCAACGTCCACTGTTCTTATGAGAGCCATTCCATGCTCAGTCGTCTTCTGTCTGGAATCTGATGCAGACAGGGCCCTCCTCAGTGTGTTTTCATCTCACTCTGACTTAAAAAGTTCTGTGATTACTATGGCATGGCCTGCAAGACAATGTGACACCTGCAGTTCCCCATGTCAAATTCTGCTGCTAAAAAAACCTGCCCTCAGCCATGAGAACCCCACTGGCCCCCAGACAGACTCTGGCAGGGGATATAAGAGAAAATACAGCCAGTGCTACATGGTCAGGATCAGGCTCCTTCCCAACACTGGCACATTCTCCTCAGCAGCACCTCTTACATAACAAAGGTGCCCGCTTAGCCCCTACACCTTCAGCAATCCTGGAAGATGAACAGTCTCTCTACCCTGCACACTGCTGACAAAAGTAAAACATCCACCAAAGCAGCTGATCTCTCCTCTGCATCAGGTAGGACCAAATCAAAACACAGGGCAGCATCCACACAACCTGCCCAGGAGAAAACAGACACCAGAGCAACTCCCTCAAAAAATAAACAAAAAAGAGGAGGCACTCAGAGTCCTTTCCTAAAAGATCTGACATCAAAAAAGTAAAACTACTAAGGCTACCTCTCAAAGTGCATTGGTCTTCTTCCTCCTGGCATACCAGTCCTAGCACCAGATCACAAGTCGCACAGCTAGAGAATTCTGTCTCCTCATGTCGCTTTCTTTTAATTCATATCAAAGTTTGTACTACTTCATACATGCTGGCACTCCTGAAAGCCAGAGTACCGCCTCGGTCACCTAGAATGTCCCCTTTTCAGCAACTGAGCCTTTACTGACAGACTGGCCCACAGACACCTTTTGTACTCCAGATTTTTCAGAGAGATATTGTTCTTCAAGGAGCATAGCCTGTTCATAGGATTGGGAACAGCTCCTGAAACAGGATGACACCTCAACCCAGAAATAGCATGATGAAGCATCCCCTGATGCCTCAAATGTGGAATATTCCTATCCAAAATTCTTACAAATGATTTCTACAGCCTTAGCCCTTTTCTCAATGTTGACCCCAGCTAATAAAAAATTCCATTCCATTTTATAATCCTCTGGTGCACTAAAAGCACTGCCAATTCACCAGATTCTACAGGATCTGCAGTTATCCATTTGGAAAACCCCGTCCTCTGTTCAACCCACCTCACATAGGCTAAAGTACAAAGTCCTGTCTGCACCAGGTCATCATCTAACCCATCTATCCACATCAGTTGATGGGTTCAGAAGTGACCAACAAACATAATAAGTTTGCTAAGCCCTTCACTCAAGCTTCTCTTAGAAAGGAGCACAAGCTACTAGACAACATGGGGGAAAGCAGAGTTACTCACCTGTAACAGCTGATCTCCAGGAACAGCAGGAATCAGTCTTCACATATGGGTATCATCGTTACCGACGGAGCCCACATGGGAATGCTCCCCAGCATCCAATAGGAAAGCCTTTGGGAGCATTCCACTGTGCCTGTGTGTCTGCCTTCCCAACTCCTCTCTTCAGTTGAGTTTGGTATTCTTATCCTCTTTTCTCAGCTACAAACAATTCCTAGGGAGGAGGGTGGGTTGTGAAGACTGATTTCCACTGTTCCCGGAGATCACCTTTTACAAGTAAGTAACTATACTATCTCCAGGAACAAGCAGGAATGCAGTCTTCACAAATGGGACTCACTAGCTCCCAGGCACCAGACTGAAAAGACATCTTTGAGGCTAAGGAATGAAGCCAAGAAGGTATGGACACAAAGTGGCCAAAGCAGACTTGAGTGCAGCAAGCAGGAGGATGGAGCAAGGAGGCAGTTGCCAAAGAAGTATAATGGTAGGAGTAGCTGCCCAGCAGATCTCCTCTATGGAGACAGAATGGAGGTTGGCGACTGAGGTTGCCATAGCCCTCACATTGTGAGTGGTAACATGATCCTCGAGAGAGAGTCCTACTTGAACAGAGGCAAAATAAATGCAGTCGGCAATCCAATTGGATAGGGTGTGTTTCAACATAGGTAGGCATAAATGTTTTGGGTCAAAGGAAATAAAAAATTGACAGGATTTTCTAAAATCCTTGGTCCTGTCCAAGTAGTAAGAAAGAGCACGCTTACAGTTCAAGGTATGCAACGCTGTCTCAGCTCTTGAGTCATGCGGCTGGGGAAAGAAGACCGGCAGCATGACAGATTGGTTGAGATGAAAAGTTGAGACTACTTTTGGAAGGAAGTGTGTATGAATACGGAGAACCACCTTATCATGCTGGAATTGAATGTAGGGGGATCCGCCACCAAAGCTTGTAATTCACTAATGTGATGAGCTGAGGTGAGGGCATTGAGGAATATGACCTTCTTAGATAAGCTTTAGAGAAGTGGTAGCCAGAAGCTTGAATAGGGCTTTTAGAAGCTTTGCTGGGATCATGTTGAGGTCCCAAGGCACTGACAGTGGTTTGTTCAGTGACTTGGAAAACAGAAGACCCCCACATGAATCGTTGCACCAAGGAGTGCGAGAAGCACTGAGTTGAACTCTAACAGAGCTAGTCTTGTGGAAGACAAGTGGAAAAGATATTGTAGAAGATGCTCTTCTGGGTAATTATAAGAGTTAATTTGCTGTGGGGTGCACCAGAGGATGAATCATCACCATTTGAAGGCATAAGAACATCTGGTAGACAGCTTTCAGGAAGCAAGGCAGATGTCCTTCACCGGTAGAGGGAGGTTGAGGTAAAAAATCATGCCTTCAGCAGCTACACCATGAGATGGAGGGCTTGTGGATTGGGATGGAGGAGTTGCCCCTGATCCTGAGAGAGGAGGTCAGGGGCATGACCTAAATTGGGTGGTGGAGTCTGTGTTAGACTAAGTGGCAGAGGAAACCATGGCTGATGGGATTAATAAGGGGCTGTTAGAATCATAGAGCCCTTGTCAGCCTGCAGTTTGAATAGAGTCTTGGGTATCAGGGGAGGTGGTGGGAATGCATAAAGCAGACCCGTGCCCCAATGAAGGAGAAAGGCGTCTTCCACCAGACTGTGTATGGAGGGAATCCTTGAGCAAAAAAGTGGAAGATATGCATTCTCTGGAGAGGCAAACAGATCTATTCTGGGGGTCCCCCAGATATTGAAGATCCAAAATGCCATGTCCTGATGTAGCATCCACTCGTGTGGATGTAGGATCTAGCTGAGTCTGTCCACAAGGACATTGAGTTCACCTGGGAGATACACCACTCTGAGGTGGATGTGGTGTGTAATGGCAAAAGACCAGACATGAAGGGCTTCATGGCAGAAGGGATAAGAATCCACCTGCTTGTTCACGTATAACATGGCTACTTGGTTGTCTGTCTGAACTAAGATGTGTTTGCCCGAAAACTGGGGTTGAAAAACCCAAAGGGCATTGGTGAGAGCACGAAGCTCTAGGAGATTGATATGCATTTGAGATTCCTGTGCTGTCCACTACCCCTGCATAGAGAGACTGTCCAGATGTGTTCCCCATCCTAGCTTGGAAGCATTAGGGTACATTGAAGTGGAGGCATCTGAAAAGGTGACCATCATAGAAGATTTTTGGGGGAGCACCACCAGTGAAGGGAGTTACAAGAGGAGGAGTGATGTAAATCTTGTCTGAGAGACACCCAGTCGCCTGAGTCCACTGGCACAATAGAATCCATTGGGCTTGTCTCATGTGCAGGCGAGCATATGGGATGACGTAGACTGTGGAAGCCATGTGTCCCAGAAGATGCAGCATGTCTCAAGCTGTCACAGCACTTTGACTTCATATTGTGAGGGCCAGCTCGATAAGACAAGCAGAGTAGTCTTGAGGGAGGAAAGCTTATCCCTGATGAGTATCTAAAAATGCTCCAGTGAACTCTAGTTGCTGTTATGGAACTAGATGAGACTTTGGAAAGTTTAGCACAAAGCCTAGACTTTTTGGAGCATAGTGATGGTATGAGAAAGTGACTGTTTTATGACCTCTGAGGATTCTCCCTTATCAGCCAGTCATCTAAGTAGGGGATGACAAAGACCCTCAAAGTACGCAGGTATGCTGCAGTCACTGTCATGCATTTTGTAAACACTCTAGGTGCGGACCCTAGCCTGAAAGGAAGCACCCAATACTGGCAGTGGATTTGCTGAACTCAAAAGTGCCGATATTGTCTGTGGTGAGGGTGAATCAGCAAACAGGTGTAAGCCTCCTTGAGGTCTAGAGCACATAGCCAGTCATACCTCTGAAGGTAGAGCAGAAGGGTGCCCAGGGAAATCATTTTAAACTTTTCCCGAACAAGGAATTTGTTGAGATCTCTCAGATCTAGAATTGGTCTGAAGCCTCCCGTTTTCTTGGGGAGAAGAAAGTAAGGAGTGTAGAAGCCTTTGCCTTCCTGGATGGGAGGAACTCTTTTGATTGCCCCTTGGGCTAGCAGGGTGGCCATCTCTGAAGACATGAAATTGGCCTGCAAAGGATTTGCAGGAAAATCTCTTGTGGAGGTGGTTGGAGGCAAGCTTTGAAAGTGAAGCAGGTAGCCCCCATGGATGATGCTGAGAGTCAATTTCTCTGATGTAATGAGATGCCACCTTAATTGCATTTCCTCCATACTAGCATACTATTTTAAGATATTATCCTAAGCTGTACCACAAAGTTTAATGTACATATGTAAATAGTTCAGTGCTTATTTTCCCTATGTTATCCAAGTTGTTTTTCCTGTTCTCTGTAAAACCAAGCAGCTTGTTGTTATGGTCCTTTGTTTTATGTAAACCACGCTGATGCTAAATAGTGCGGTATATAAGAGATTGTAATAATAATAATAATAAGCTGAAAGCCTGCCTGCTATGTGCAGGGGCTGGGGTTCTTGCAGAGGCAGAGTAGTTATGCTGTCCAGGAAGGAGTCAAAAACCAGGTGCTGGCTGGGGCTGAGCATCTGGCTGAGGTTTAGGATCCTTGATTTTCTTAGGTTGGCGAGGACTCTGAGGCCTTTGCTGCTGCTGCTGCAGAGGTTGATAGGAAGCAGAGGGATGGTATGAAGAGTAATATCTCTTCTTTCTGGTATAGAAAGACCATTCTGCAGGCTCCTAGACAGACCACAGCCACTCTGCTGGTTGATTCAAAGGTATGGAAGGCTGACCTGGTCAGGAACTTGGAAGTATTTTGAGCTTGCTTGACTATAGTCATATAAGCATCAAGTTTGTCATCTGGAAGAATAGGAGCAAAGTTTGCTAGATCCCTGAAAGACATTTTTGAGGTACCTACCCATGTAGAGGGTGAACGATATAATCCTAGAGGCAAGCATACATGCTTGGAAGCAGTGACGTCCAAAGACATCGAGAGCTCTGGCATCTTTGCTAGGCGGTACAGATGAATTAGTCTTAGAACTCTTGATGCATCACATTGCCGAGTCCACTACCATTGAGTGGTGTGGTAATTGAGGCTTTTGAAAGTCCAGGCATGGTGGGACACTGTACATAGTATTGAGGCATTTACTGATAGATGGAACTGTTAGCGGGGCCTCCCACATATTTAGCATTAGATCCTGTAGGATCTGATGCACTGGTAACATTGTCACCTCCTTGGGGGTCAAGGGATATTGGAGGATTTCTAACTTCTCAACCCTCTGTTCCGTTTCCAATGTTATGGTGATCTGAAGACCCGCTGCCATGTCCCTAATGAAGTCCTAAAAGGACATGCCCTCTGGCAGGGACCGAAGCCTTGCATAAGGAGGAGAGGGATTGAAGGGCAAACCTGGGTGGCCCTGGAATACTCTGGTTGAGTACCGACAACAGATATGGTTCAAAGGGAGGAATCGGAGGTAGGGATCTCATTGATACCGATTCTAGGGAATAATCTGAGGCAGAGGCTCCTGCACTGAGCTGGAAGAAGGTGCCTGAATGGCTGTGGCTGTCGATGCCTTTGGTGCCACAGCAGCCAGGAGTGCGGCCAAAATTCTCTCGATAGCTAAGAAATGCTGATCGATGGAGGACACCTATGCCTGGGTGGAATCGAGTACGGGGCTGTGCCATTGTTCCAGAGCACGGTATTTATTTATTTATTTAACATTTTTTATATACCGTCTTTATACGAATCAAAACGGTTTACATAGAACAATAAAAAGCAGTGTATTTCAACTGTTTACAAGGAACAAATAACAGGTACCGGTAGCTCTCCGGAGGTCGATGCCTTGGGAGCATCCTGGAGTCGCTGTGTGGTTTTAGAGGGCTGGTCCTCCCACCAGGGCTGTTTGGCTGGCTGGTCAGCATCAGATACCCCTTTTGGTGTATCTTGATAGTGCAGGGACTTACCTCAATGCTCAGTACTGGATTTCGATGCTGAGGACTTAGTCTTTAGTTTCTGTTTGGACTTTTTGGAGACCTGGGAACCAGCTGAAGATGCTGACGTCCTCGACGATGCTGAGGCCACTGAAATAGAATCTGGGGCAAACAGTGAGTCATACTGTTTGGCCCTGTTCTTTAGGCCTCATTTGGTCATTTGCTTATACAATGAATAATTGTCTGGTATATGGTCTGGGCCCAAACATTTTAGACACCAGTCATGAGAATCAGTGACTGACATAGTGCCGGAGCGCTTTAAACATTTTTTGAAGCCACTGATATGTTTGTCCATGGTGAAAACGGAAAAAATTTAGGCCAAGGCCTAAGGCCTCACAAAGAAGAAAAAAGAATTAAACTAAAGAAAAAAAATAAGAAAATAAAATAAAAGTTTTTCGGCGGTGACAGGAAAGGAGCTTCCTGCTGGCTCTGCGGAAAATGAAGAATGGAGGAGAGGAACTGGGAAGGTGGGAAGGCAGACATGCAGCGCAGTGAGTGTTCCCAGAGGTTTTTCTATTGGATGCTGGGGAGCGTTCCCGCACAGGCTCCGTCGGTACCGATGATACCCATATGTGAAGACTGGGTTCCTACTTGTTCCTGGAGATAAATGTTTACCAGAGTGCCATGGAGACTGTAGCTCGTCAACTTCAAATCCTACAGTACCATCATGAGCTATTTAATCAGCTCGATACCCAGCATGACTCCCTACGTGTCAATTTCCAAGAGACCACTTATGTTATTCGATCCACCTATAACACCTATGATTCTATTTTCAGAGCTTCAGCTTTGGCCATCACAGCTAGATAAATGATATAGCTTAAAGTGTCAGATCTCCATGACAAAATAGGTGATGCCACATGTCTAGATGACAGCCTTTTGGGATCCAAGGTAAGACTGAATCTCAAATAAAAGATGACAGCTCCGCAGTGGAAAAAAACTCTCTGCAATGCCTGATGCCTCTTCGAATTAACTTAGAAACTTCTGGCCTTTCAGAGACCATACCATTGCCAATATTTTCAACAATTTAGCCAAGAAGAAGATATCAACCCTACCCCAGGCTTGCCCCACCACATGCGACCTCTTAGACATAGAACCAACGTGAGCGTCCAAGAGAACATAAATGACAGACCACCCCCTTGGTTCCTACAGGGAAGTCAAACTCCCAGGGTTTTTAAAAAAATTTTTATTTATCCATTATTAATATTATTACATCCAAAAAATAACATTGAATGAAAAAATACATGGGTATTACCAACAAACAACAAGAAATCATTTAACAAAAAAAGAAAAATAATTCCCCCATTATATTAGACCACAAGTATAAGAAATATTAGGGAAGTACTAGGAAACAAACCGTAGTTAGAACCCAAAGGTCCCACAACAAGAAATATACTACAACAAAGGCAGATAGAGACTCATGCGTCAGCCGAATGAGAAGGCACTGAAACCTCTACTACTATTACCTCCTCCCTAGCCTCCAGAAATTCCTAAAGTTGCCTAGGTTAAAAAAATACAATTTCTGCTTAAATAAAACACAACATTTTGCTGGAAATTTTAGCTGAAAAGTAGCCCCTAAGGCTAAAGCCCTGGGGCGAAGGGCCAGAAAGTCCTTCCTTCTCAGCTGTGTAACACGAGAGACATCAGGAAATATTCTAACATTAGAGCCTAGAAAAACTTCATTAATATTTCTGAAATACATTTTAAGAACATAAAATGTATCTGACTCCAAAGCCATAGTTACAAGCAGAGTAGTTTTCCCTCTATCAACCTCCAAGGAGTTTTCCAAAAACCCCGTGAGGTCTCCTAACCCAGGGGAAGTAGGGGGGACATTAGAAACCTGATCGCTTAATCCCACAGACATATACTGGACCCTAGTCATAGGTGGAAACTGTTCCGGGGGAATCTTTAAGACTTCCCAGAAATACTTCCGCACCATATCCATAGGTGATAATACAGGTGACCTAGGAAAATTCAGGAACCGTAGATTACATCGACGGGCCTGATTTTCCAGGTATTCCATTTTCTTATTGGACACAGTTCTGTCTTTAAGCTGGGCAGTAACCAAGTCCCGAAGCTGTCCCACATCCTCTTCCAGCCTGGTAATTTGCTCTGCTTGCTCTTCATGCACACTGGAGAAGGTAGCACAAGTAGATTTAACCCCCAGCAATTCAGTACTCACAGACCCCAAAACTTTAGTCAAGGAGGTATTCCAAGCAGCCAGACCTTCCCACAGTGATTCCAATGTAAAAACCGCAGGTCTCTCCAGCATAGGAATCCCTGGAGCAACCTCATCCCAGACCGGCACAGCCACAGACTCCACCTCCGATGGAACTTCTCTCCGACTCGCCTCATGCTGTACCTCCTCGCTGGGAGAGGAATTCAGCTCAACCAGACTTCCTCCCATGTTCTGCTTCAACGGAGTGCTCACCATCACCCCCGGAGGCAGTACAAATCTGGCCGAGGTCAAACTTCTGGGTCTCGGTGGGGGGGGGGGGGGGGGGTGCGCTGCTCCGGAGAGAGCCAAACACCCAACGTGCTCAGAGGCAACACTCCTCCTGCCACCCCCGCCAAAGACGCCGCTCCACCGCCGACCACGAAGCCACACTCACTCAGCACACGCTGTCCAGAGGCACTCAGCAGGTCTGAAGGAGGTAAGGGAGCCTGCTTCCGTTTTCTCCACCCTATATCGCACAGCAAAGGGGGACTCCTCGAGCACCAGCAGACCTTCAGAGAGTGCGTCTCACAGCCGGCGAAATCATGCCGCCATCTTGTTACTTCCTCCCCGAACTCCCAGTTTTGACTACCCTCCAGTAGGAGGTATAATCCTTCAGTTCAGGAGTCTTAGGAAGAAATTACATCAGATCAGTGGGTCCTCTTCACTGTCAACTATAGCTACAAAATAAATTTTCTAACATGCCTCCACCCCAACATCCACTTCTTCCAATTGAATCCCCCTTGGCCATAAAATCATCCTGACCCAACAAAGGGGTCAGGGTGATTTTATGTGGGAGAGCAAAGATGGCAGAGGTTAGTGATTTGGCTTGCCAGGTTAGCTTATGATGTGAACTGTGCATCACCTGGCCCACTACAGAACTGGCAGGTGATACACAGTTCACATCATACCCACTCCACACAGCACCCAAGGTCAGACAGACAGGCATGCCCTAGGTGGATGGAAGCATGATAGGGACACATAAATGGCTGTCATGGTCCCACCTGGGTTATGGGGCACCCCTACTCACCCTCCTGTGTGCCTTTCAAAGCCTGCAACCTCAGAGATGGAGACTTCCTCCACATACTGCACCACCTGCTTCTCAAATGGGGTGGGGCTGCACTGCTGTGCAAGTGGCAGACTGCTGTTGCTAGCTCTCTTCACATTTGCTGCCTGCCGTACCATGTGCCACTTCTATTTGATGTCCTCAATGTCCCTGTTGTGGTGGTGTACCAAATTGACCCTGTGGATAATGCCTTGCCACGCTGTCTTCTGGCATCCTCAGTATGAAGAGGGCAGTGCACTGCGGCAAAATGAGCCCCAGGGCCATAGCTGTCTCAGACGGCATGAAGTTTGCCTTCCTTGTGCGCTTTGCTGCTGTTGGTGCCTTGTCAGCCATTGTGTAGCAATGTGCTAAGGCATTGTTCGACTACCTGCATAGGTCCTCTTACGCATATGTGAGAAGAACGCGCAGCGGTGCCATGCCCCATCAAAAGGCATATCCAATATCCACGTAGGCCCCTGGGTGCTGAGGTTTTGAAAATCTGCATGACAGCTCGCCGCCTTAGGACACTATAGCCGTACAGCTCTGAGCGATGGCAACATAGGTGTGCTGGGCTGCCTAGACTGCGATACCCGGATAGGTCGCATAACACAGTAAGTGGGCATGGCAATCTTGGTGTGCGCCACTCTGATGGTGTGTGTTCACGGGGGAAGGGGGCGCCCTGTGAGTGCAGCACCACTGGGCCGCACCCATGCTGCTACAGCTGTTCTGCGCAGGTGTGGCAGAGGGACACTATCCACGCAGGTGGTCATGGCCAGAGGTGCTACCCATGCAGGGCTGTGCCTGCAACCATCTGCATGGGTAGTGCCCCTCTGCCATACCCGCTCAGAATGAGTGTGACCACACCCCATGCCCATAGATCCCCAGATCCCCTCCCCTGATTCCCCATATCACCCACGCAGACATAACACCCTGCTCCCACAAGATGGACGACACAGCGTGTTGGCAAAATTGAACCATTTTATTGTTAAACATGTGCCAACATATGCTTAACAGTGCCATTAGTGGCAGACAATATACATCTCTACAAACTGCAGCCTGCCCCAATGCAGGGCATACCCTGCCTGGGGGACCGCCTATGATGCAGGAGGGCCCTGCTTGTGCCCTGTTACAGCAGTGAGGGCATCCAGGTGCACAATGATAGTCCATGCTGCGGTCCACACCTCCTCCCTGAGGAGCTGCATGTCCGCCACCAGGGCATCCAGAGTCCAGTCACTGGATGACAAGAGGATGGTGGCGCAGAGGGGCCTGGTATGGCATGTCCAGAGTGTGCCAATGGGTGCTGGGGTGGCTGTGGGGGCCCCCAGCTGCAAAAGATGGACTGCAGCTCCACTGCCTGTTGCACCTGGCCTGTGCCGAGCCATGTGGAGCGTTCATGGCCCTCTGGTAGGGTAATGGGTGGGCAAGGCTGTGGGCTGTGGGGGTGCAGCTCCACCTCTAGACCCCCCACCGGATGCCTGCTTGTGGTGCCCTTTGCCACACCACTGTACCTAAGGTGCTTGGTAGGTGGTTCCCACATCCCCCCTGCTACCCCCTCTAATCCTTCCTCTTCTGAATCTTCCGCCTTTACACCCTGACCCAGGCCCTCTGATCCCCCCTCCCCCATTGACTCTCCTGCCTCCCCACCCTGCCCCTAGCTCTCTTATCCCTCCTCCTCTGACAAAGTGTCTCCTGACATGATGTCACTGGACTCCTCCTTGTCCTTGTCCCTATCACTGCTGATAGTACTGATGATAGACTGCTTCTATGGTGCTGGACCGCCACTCCTGGGTGGTGGGCATGTTGGGCCAGCAGTGTCTTGGTTCCCCCTGGAGCCAACTGTAGGGACAGAGGTGAGGGGTTAATGGTTCACAAAGGCATGGCCCTGGGTTGGGACTGGCACACCCCTGGGAGGCCCACAAATACATCACTCAACCCACCTTCAGCCCACAGGGGCATTCCTCCTCCACAGTGCACACTGCATGCCCTCCCCTTAGCCTGCTTCCAGCCAGCTCTTTTTACCCCCTCACATGCCGAGCTGTGGCCTGCCTGTACCCCCGTGGCAATGGGCATGCACAGGGTACAGCATGGGCAGGTGCACAATGTGCACCTGGGGCCACCGCTGGGGATGTGTGCCCTGTACTGCCCTTCTGTGCCATGCCCCAGCCATGTGTGTGTACACCTGCACATCTTAGGTGCCGGCTGGTGGACACATGGGATGGTGGCACAGCTGCTCATAGCACATTCCCATCATTGCATACAGAGAGAGTCCACCATCAGGTGTTCTGCCTGCACCCATTCCGGCAGTCATGGCTGCTGCCCTTGCATCTGCTGAGCTTCACTGTGTACCCCACTGACCTTCCTTGGCCACCAGTCGCTCCCTGATCCACTGCAACTGGTTCAGTCTCCTCTGGCGCAATGTGCGTTAGTGGCACTTGAGGGCCTCGAGGGTGCATTGCACGCCATATTCCCTGTGGGAGAGAGGGGGCGACACACAGGGGCTTAGTTGGTCGCTACCATATCACCTGTTGGGCATACCTGTATCCTGCCACAGTCTAGCAACCTGCCCATCCTGGGGGCAGAAGTGACATGGGATATAAACAGGTCCTTCTAAATGCCACTAGGATTTTATTATATATGCTTATAATTTTATTGATAAACTAGCTTAGCCACTATTTTGAGACAGTTTTGCAATCATGGTCTGTCTGTTTCATATTCCCCCTAACATGCCTGTTTTCTTTTCTCCTGGCCACCCTAAAATGCAGGTTACAGTAAAATTAACAGTCATTCCTTTGTTCCTCTTAGCTTGACTCTGATAAGGATACAGCTGCATGCTGTGAAGTAATTAGCAACTCATAGTGAACATCTAGTCAAGGAAAGATAAACTGTGTCTCCTAACAGAGATCAATTGAACAGCTTCTTAGACCCCCTTCTCCCCCCTCCTGACTGTAAAAGCAAGTTAGAAGTAATTGCACTTATGTTCAGGATGTCACCCATATAGTCCAGTTCTGATCTCTTTATCTTTAGAAAGAGCTTCAGAACTCAGTTCCAAAAACCTAGTTCTCGAATATATTCATGAAGGGATTTATCAGCTGGGCCTCTTTGGCGAAAGTGATACTTTCACCCCCCTACGTTCCTCGCACCCGTCTAGCTCCCACATCTTTTCCTCAACATGGCTTTTGTTCCCTAGGAAACAGCCTGTAAAATACTTTGCTTTGTCCATGGGACATGTTCTAAGATGTATTATAGCCCATCTACTTTCCTTGTACCAGAAAAGGCATGCAAAGTCTGTACTTTGCCACTGCCGTGGTCGCTTGTGGTTCCATTATCTGTGACCCTTTGCTGCAGTAAAGAATAATTTCACTTTTGCCTTGCAGAATTGGTGTTTTCTATTTGTCCCCGCTGTAGTTCGAACCCAAGTGGGAGAAAGGATCGGGGCCCAATTGGGGGTAGCTCTCACAACAAGAGGCATACCCATGGGTAGCAGGTGTGGGATGCATTTGATGGTACACCTCTGGCGTCTGCCACTGTATTCCTGGCCACCACTCACCTGGCCCTTTGACACGTGTCCTGTACCACCAGCGATGCTGCCATCTGGGCCACTGTTTCACCTGTGTCACCCCTCTGAGCCCTTCAGATACCTCTGCAGTCCACTCCCCTTGTTCCTATCTGTTGCACACAGGCATCCCTTGGCACCATGGTACTTGGTTGTAGGACATGCGTGGCCTTGGCTATAGGCATGTGCCATGGCATGGGGCATCCACTGTCTCAGGGGTCATATCACTGCATATTTTGTTGTGCACCATGCAGGAACAGGGTGTCACAGTTTGTGCATGCTCACCATTGCAGATCTTTCATGTTCTGTGGCATCACATCATCGACATTCTGCCATAGCCGGACAGGGGGTGGCAGGAAGTGGTGGCAGATCCGCTTGCAGGGACAGACGAGCAACACACATGTGGTTTTTGCCACTGGACCCCCCAGACCCCTGTGCTGGGGCACAGGGGCTGGGGGGTGAGCAGGTATCTCGGGCATCCACACTGGCTGGCAGGGTCCCCTGTGGTTCCTGGCCCAACCACAGCTCCCCCTGCACCAGGCATTATCGTTGCTGTGCATGCCCTGTGACATTGCTACCAACTGCCACCAGGAGGTGTGGCAGCCTCACCACCTGCTGTGTATGGGTATGCCCCATGCTGTGGGCAATCAGGACTGGCACCTATACCAATGAATGACCTATCCCCCCCACCAATGCCTGATCAGCACACATTGGGCAGCCACCAGCATGTGGCTTGGCATCAGAGCCCTGTCTCCCTGTGCCTTTCAGGGTGTGTCTGCCTAGCATGGTGCTCAGCCCTCTCCCCCTCACCTGTTGCGGCCTCCTTACCTGCGCAGCCAGAGTTGGATGCCCCTCCATATGGCTGTTGACAGCTGCAGTTTTGGCTGCAGCATGGAGCGGACAAGGATCTCGCTCTCACTGGGGACTGAAGTTCACACTTCTTGTCGCCATTTCCTGGTGTCTATCCGCTCAGACACAGGGGGCTCTTGCACAGGCAGCCCGCGGGGGCCTGCATGATGGTGTCATCTATGCATGGGTATGCCATACGGGCAATACACAGGTACGCTCTGGCTTCCACTTCTGTCCTCCTGGGCTAATGGGTGATTTCTTCATCTTCTCAGTGTCCACTTCCATCACCGGCTGGGCTTCATGGTACCCTTTTGCTATTTACAGTGCACTCTCCAGTGTAAGCTTGGGGTGCTGACTTCCCCCCTGCTTCATTGGGGAGTGGGGGGGGGGGGGTTTCAAGCTCTTTAAAAATTGCTCCAGAGTAGAATCTTGGCTATCTTGAGCCCGGTCTTTCTCTCCGGTTGTAGCCACTTCCATTAGAGCTCCTTCAATCAACAGGGGAACCTCTGAGGGCTCTCTTTATCTAGAGTTCCCCCTTTCTGAAATGCTGGTGGTAGGCCTCTGGTATACAGTCAGTCTGTTCTAATATGGCAGTCTTGACAGCTGCATATATAGCACGCCCATCAGGGTTGGCATCCTGGAATGCAGCTTGACTACTATCCATTAGCAGATTCCCCAGTAAGTAGTACATGTTGCCTCTGGCTATGCAGGCAGTTTGTTCAAAGTTCACCAAAAAGTGATCAGGTTCATCTTCTGCCATCATTTTTTTTTTTATTTTTATTTTTTTTGTTTTTTTTTTAATATACTTTATTTAATAACCACCAACAAATTCCATATACAATGTACAAATTTTCCTCAGAGGGGTGTACTCTGATCCCCTCACAGAGGATAAACAAAGCAAAAATAACAGGCGGAATGTTTTCTCCCAATACAGTCCCCCACTCCCCCCCCACCCCGCTACCCTCCCCCCGCTTCCCCTTACCCAAAGCACACCACCCTATGCCCTCCGTACCCACCCACTGTGCTGCGTATGCTCTACTTCACTCACCAACCAGCTTCTGCCATCATTTTAAGTAGTGCTTGTGCTGGAAAGTGGAGTGGCGGTTTCTGTAGGGCTTGAGTCAACCGAACCAGGAAATTCCTCTGTACTTCGCCTTACTCCTGAATAAGATTTTGTAGCTGCTGCTGACATTGTTTTTGTTGCCGCCGATGCTGTTTGCTGCTGCTGCCATTCTGCCAGAATCTGGAGCAGCTGTTTCATTCTAGCTTGTCATTGGACTCTTGCAAACAACGACAGCTCATTCTTCTGCAGCCGAGTTAACTCGGCAGCCTTCCAGCTTCAACAAACTTTTAGCTTCCTCTAGTGGCCAAACAAAACCCAGTCTGTCCGACACTGACAATTTTCTTCAAGATCCCTAGCTAGGGTGATACTAACCCTCTTAGCCATACAAATAACAGAAAAAAAAAAAATCCTGCCCTGCTTCAGAGAGGCACAGCCCTGGAGGTCCATGGATTTTCGCTCTGTCACATGGTTAGAGGAAATCTCACCACTGTCACCACCTATGGTATAGCGTGGTGTGCAGTGGCAAGAGACTTTTAAAACATCAGGCAAAAACAATTCAGGGCCAAACAAAAACACTTTTATTTCAATTTGGATATCCAGCAGTCACTTCCCAGCTTCTTACCTTCACAAGGCTGGTTCTCAGTGCCCTTCCCCCAACCCACAACAGGGTCTAACACACGCCGCAGCACCCTCGCAATGTTTACTTTAATCTGCGCCGGGTCCTCCGCCGGCATTCCTGACGGTGGGGGGAGGGGCGGCGCATCGATCACACTTCACCCTCCTCCTCCCCCCTGCCGGCAGGAATGTTGCCAGCGGACCCAGCGCAGCTTAGAGGGAACATTGTTTACAGCCAGACTTCTCTCTCAGCCCTGCTTGGAAGTAGCTTTCTGTCTCCAGGGGCTTCTCCTTTTCCTTGTCCACACAACTGGTTTCTTAATCCCTCTGTCTGAGTCACCCCTTCCCTGCCCTGGATTCTGAGCTTTAGGCCCTTTTAAGGTGGACTGATGATAATCCCTTTGGAGAGGGATGGGGTATCTTCTTACATACTTCATCACACACGTTATATAACCTACTTTTGCTAATGGCCCCTTACCAGCTTTCTCACGCATCTTGTTCCTGATGCCCATCAGGAAAGCCTGCTTTGTCCTCCTCAAAAGCCCATATTTCATCTTCAGGGCCTCAGTGTCCCTCTTTATGCCTGTTTTTCTGATACCAAAAACAAAAATGATGGGTCGCTTAAGGAAACCTTCAAGATATAACCACTACCCAATACTCCTGGGCCACGCCTATGTGCAGTAGGAAGCCAGATCTATTCATTGCCATATCTTTGCTGTCCAAAATTAGCTCCCCACTGTGAGAAGGCAGTTTTACAGAGACACGCCTGTATGTGGGCAAGCCTTAACATATGGCTGAGGTGAAATCGGTGCTAAAAAATAGACACGATTTTTCCAGCAGTTTATTTATACTTTTGCTTGTCCTGTGTATCTATGCATGAGAACCTCACTTGTCCTGGAGTGTTTTTGTTACCCCCTCACATGGCCCTAACAACTGTACAGCTTCTTATAAATGTGGCTATTGTGACATGCACTATTTCTGTTTTGCCGCTGCATTTGGGGAGTTTGAAGGAATAGGATAAAGGCTAGTATAGATCCATGGCTCAAAGTCCATTGCTCATCACTGCCGGAAGTGATGCAGCCGTGGCTCAGAAGGTATCGGGCACATAGATTTAAAGAAGACCTCTGCAGCATTTCATCCCCAAGAAGCAGGACATGCTCCTTGGGCAAGCTCCTTGGGATGACTGTGGCAACCCACCCATTCCGGACCGCCTTGTTCATATACATCTCCCTTTGTGACCTGTTTTTCTCTGTAAGTATTTCCCTTACTTGACAGCTTTTTGTATTGTTGCTTTCGCTTTTTGGTCACTTGACTGTCTGCCATTCCTGCTCTTTGGGTATGGCTTTCATTGTGCCTTTTACCCCCTGCTCCAGCTAGTTCTACTCATGATCCTCAGAATTTGACAGACTGTCTCACCACCTCTGGCTTCCCTTCTACTGCTGAGGTCTTTTCTCCCACTTTTCTGCATACTGCTTTACTAAACTGTAGGTCTCTTCGTGCAAAAACCCTTCTAATCCAAGACCTCCTCTCCCTACATTCCCTTGATGCCCTCTTCCTCACAGTGACATGGCTAAAGGAGGGAGAGGAGCCACTTCTCCATCAGTGTTCCCACCTCCCCGGATTATATAGTATTCTCCACTACAAGAGCAATTCACTGTGGTGGAGGAGTTGCAGCTTTTTTTTTCGTTCCACTCTGAGATCTCTTCTCCAGCTTTCCATTATCTGGAGAGTCTCCTGGTACGACTTGATGGCTTCCCACCTCTGTATTTCTTATTAATCTACTTTCCCGCGACCCTTCGCCCTCACTTATGGGATTCTGTCCTTCTCATCCTTTCTGAAGCCTCACTCCTGTATCCTCGCCTTCTGATTCTGGGCGATTTTCAGCACTCATTTTGCTTCCCCACATAAGCCTCGAGATAAAACCCTCATACAACGCTTCTCGGATTTCTCTTTATTAGCACTTTCTTTTCCCACCCACTCTGCTGGTCAAACCCTTGATCTTGTCCTTTCCTCCCCGTCCCTCCTATCAGCTCTCTCCTCATTCTCATCTCTTCTGGTCCCCTGGCTGATTACCATTGCATTTTCTTTACATCTCAGTTCTGTCCTACCATTGCATCTTCTTCTTCCACCCGCCCTCCCAGCCCCTCCTGCCCTTCGCTTAGCCAGAATGTCTCCACTCATACTCTTGAACGCTTTTCCTCTTCAGACACTATTTTCCCATCCGACTTCCACTCCCTTTCAGTTGATTCTCAAGCTCAAATTTGGCATTCCGTGCTATCTGCTGCTCTTGACATTTGCCCCTTTCCGATTTCGCAGTCACCCACTTAAGCATACTCATCCTTGGTTCCATCCTGGCCTCCACCTTAATCGTTGCCATCGATGCTGGGCAGAGCATCTCTGGAGGAAACATCCCTCTCTGGGCTCTCAAATGCTTCAGGCTCCTCCATCATCAATATCATATCATGATTCACACGGCTAAAAAAACTACTACTCTGATCTCATTTCCTATTCCTCGAATTCTGCTCATCTATTATACTCAGTTCTGGCCACCCTTTCCAATTCCTCCACTGCTGATCGACCACCCTCTACAGACACCTCCCCCTCTCTGCATGCTCTTGCTGACCACTTTCAAGATAAGGTTCTATCTTTGCAATCCTCCTTCTTGAACTGCCCCCTCCCTGGTCCCCCTGTCCTCAGGCACCTACTTCTCCTTCGCAAGTCAACTCTTCTGTTGACCTCCCCCCTTGCTTAATATCTCACTTTTCCACACATGGTTCTCTTTCCACCCTATTGCTTCCGCTGAACTCCTCAAGGTTATCACATGGTCCCACAAGATCACCTGTCAGGCTGATCTCATTCCTTCATCTTGGCTTGACACCCTCTCACTAGCCCTACTACCTCTCATTCTATCACTTCTTAATAATACCCTGCTCTCTAGTATCTTCTCATCTTCCTGGAAGTACACTTTAATTTGTCCAATCTTAAAGAACTCCTCACTGGATTCCTCCATTCCTGTACATTATTGCCCTGTCTTCACTCTTCCAAGTCTCTCTAAGGTACTTGAAAAATTATTCTTTGCTCAGCTTTCGGCACATCTTGATTCCATCATGCCCTTTACCTCCTTCAATCTGGCTTCCATCCTGGGCACAGCACAGAGACTATCATCCTCTCCCTCCTGATGAATATACATGAATTCCTCTATTGCAGTTTCTCTAGATCTTTCTTTAGCCTTGTAGACCACATCGCTCTTCTTTCCCACCTTCACAACTTTGGTCTTCATGGCACTGTACTCCATTGGTTCCGATCTTTCCTTTCTCACCGGTCTTTCTCTGTCTCAGTTGGTACTTCTTCTTCTTCCACTCGTCCCCTTCTCTGTGGGGTCCCTCAAGATTCAGTGTTGGCTCCCCTCTTATTCAATATCTTCTAGATCCCCCTCACCCTCCTGGTGCAACAACATGGTATAATGCTAATAACAACATGGTATAACACTAATATGCTGATGACATTATTCTGTTCCACATCACTAGCCCAGTTGCCCCTGACCTCGCACCTCTTGCCTTTCTAGTATTTCCTCCTGGATGTCTAACAATTTCCTTCAGCTTAACCCTTTCAAGTCCACAGTGATCTGGTTTCCTTTCAGTAGCCCTCTCCCAACATTGGCCCCTACCCTCTCTAGTTCTTTGATTCCACTAGCTGATTGAATGCCTTACCTGGGTGTCATTCTGGACTCTTCTCTGTCCTTTCTTGCTTCCCTTATCCACTGTTCTTTTATCACTCTCCATTGTATTCGTGCTGTTCACCATTTTCTTTCTCCTATCTTGCTGACTACCCTTCTGCTTACACTAGTAATGCCAAGGCTTGACTATTGTCGCATTGTTTTCCTAGACCTTCCCCAGTATCAATCCCACCAGCTCCAACTCATTCAAAATACTGCCATCCTCATCCTTTCACACACCTCTCGCTTCAAACAAGTCACCATTCTCTTAATCTGTCATCACTGGCTTTCCATCAAATACAAACTTCTCACACTGGCTCATTGAACACTGACATTCTGCTCCTTCATTCCCTGTACCATGTCCTCCGAAACATCCATGCAAGCTGCTTACACCTCCCCTCTGCTTCTCAGGCCCATCTAGAATCCACCCATTCCTCAGCATTTTACTTTCTTGCACTCGCCTCCTGGAATGCTCTTCTCCCCATCCTCTGACTCAAACCCTCCTACCCCAGGTTTAAAGCTCTTTTAAAAACCCATCTCTTTCATACTGCTTGCAACCTGCCTGCTACATGACTATGACCACTCGCTTCTCTTTCCATGCTTCTCTCCCCCTCTCCCCTCCCCTATCCCTCCTTCCTTGGTATGAATGCTGTACTCTTTCCTGTCTGAAAATTGGTGTTCTTTTCTGTCTTTGATTTTAACTTGTTTTTATATTGTACACCACTGCTGCATTATATGAAGGGTGATTAATCAAGACAAAATAACATAAACATAAACAAACATAAACATAGATGTACTCTATAGTAACATTTGCTGGGCAGACTAGATGGACCATGCTGGTCTTTATCTGCCGCCATATACTATGTTACTATGTAACATATCGGGCATAGGCATTACTAGACAAACACACAGGCCCTGTCCACTGTCCACCCTCAGCCGCACACACGCTCACTCCACTGCCAAAAGGATGCCACAGCACTGCAAGCTAAGGGAAGGGAAGGCACCCAATTGTAGCACACTGAGCTAGGATGCTGCTAGCCCTCTGCCTATAGAGAGGCATCATCACTAGTGATGGCACCGGAAGGAGCCTGCATGCACACTAGTTATTGACTTCCACCCTTAGTCACACACACACTTGCTCCATCACTGGAAGGACACCACAGCACTGCTAGCTGTGCCTACAGGGAAGTCCCATCCCCAGCCAACACTAGTCTTAAGCCTACTGCCACACACAGGTGGACTTTGCCTAAGGGCCAAGCCAAAGGACTCTTAGAAGTGGTCCTTAGCGTGAACTGCAGCATGAACATCGTGATCTGATGATCAAAGACCTCAGCTGCCACCATCTACATCTTTATCACACCCATCCTATGCTAGACAAGTAACGCATGCAACCCTGCACAGCAGACAAGAATCAACCCTCCTGTCCATCTATTTCTGGATCCCTAGACCCAGTGTTGTAAAATCTATTGCAATCTGATCACGGCAGCAAGCAGCCTCTCTCCTTAGTGGTAAGCTCTGCTCCATGATGAGGCATCATCACTGGGCAACCCAAGCACCTACCCATCACCATAGGTGCGACCTGGCGGGTTATGCCTTAGACGTGAACCATGTGGATGATGTTAAGGGTCACATGAGTCTGCATCACAAGGAAGTGGATAAATCTGTATCATCAACTCCCAATTCATTCAACTAAATGAGGTAAGAGAGACAGGCTTTACCATGCCTGCATGGCCTTCTGATACTATGCTTATACTCACACTAACAGTTGATTTACACATCTAAGCAACCTACTAACCAAGTAAGCCAATGCTCAATAAGACCACACAGATCGCATCTCAACAAAACTAATCAAGAGAACTCCTATAAGCAACAATCCGCTGTTTGAACATTAATAACAAATTCACCTCAGTTATGACATCTTGGCAAATCTTACTTGGTCTGCTCTCTCTCATTACAAATCACTCAATCTAAGTGTCCCTTATAGGTGTTATACCAATCATCTAAATAAATAAAATCAAATCTACTCTTATGCCCATTATGGAGCAATTACCCCAGTGCTCAGACAAAGAAGCATAGGACATTGTACCGTCATCAGAATTAAGCCTCAAGTATCAACACTATTTCACAATGAAACAGCACATAACCAACCCAACATTAAAAGCATACTTCTCACTGCACAATTAGCTCACAATAAGATTCAGCTTCTTTCTGATTATCTCCATGACCACCAAATAGACATCATGGGGTAGATTCTGAGCAGCATTTAGTGGGGATGTATGTCCAGTTTGGACATACATCTCCGCTAAAAACCTATGCTAGATTCTTTGCCCAAAGCTCCTACACATACAGCAGAGATGAGCGGGGAGCTCTGGATGGGGACGGGAGGGGGTGGGGCAGAGGCAGGAACCTGACCCTGGATGTACAGGGCCAATTCTGGTCATGGCCATGTACGTCCAGTGTTGACTAAATTAGATGGGGGACTTATTCTACCTAGGACGTGAAATAAGTCTCCCCTCCATTGGAGGACAGCATGGCAGGGCAACACCAATGAGGTGAGGTGCAGGAGGGGGATCCCCGCTGCCCGGCCCTGGCCATGGCTGGCCCAATCAGGTGTTGGGTGATGGAGAAAGAGATTGTTCAGAGGCATGCAGTGAATCAGGGCTCCTGAGGGAGCATAGAGTGGCCTAGATGGGGGTTTCCTGGGCATCCAACAACACAGAATCTGGGCACGACCAGCACATCCAGGCCTTCGGCACCCAATTCTGCTCCCACAGGAACAGCTAGCTCAGCCAGTGTAGAATCAGGTGCAGATCTGGCCCATCCAGATTTTGGACATCCAGACGGGCCGCATTCTGAATTGGCCTCTATGTGTTTAACCAAATCTTGGTTTACTAATGCTGACAATGTACTGATAAATCAACTTCTAACACCTAATTACAACCTATTCAGCTGTCTCAGAGCTAACCATAGAGGTGAGTGGTCTTCATTATAGCCAGGAAACACCTTGATTTCCATACCATTGCCACCAATACAGGAGGAGGCATAAATATGCTCACTATTCCAAATAGTACTTAACACTATGCCTAACTTATAGATCCCCAAATGCAAGAGCCAAAGAACTAACAGCCCTTTTGGAAGCAATATGTGGATACAATTAAAAAAAACATCTAGTAGCAAGAGCTGATTATCATGTAATCTCTCTTCATCCATGCCTAGGATATCAAAATACTTCATGGAAGTGCTAGAATACATCCAACTAGTCAATGTTGAATGTTTTAACCACATCCAACAATGTCCATGTTAGATAGGTTACTATGTAAATAGTTAATGTACCTTGCCATAATGTTCTCTGTACCTGGTTAGTTCAATGTAAACCGCCCCTGATCTTTGGAAGGGGTGGTATAGAAAAAAAACGTTCAAATAAATAAATACAAATATAAAGGAAACTTTCTAGAGCAACATTAAGGACAACTACCTTTCACCTCCCATACTATCTACAGTACCTTGGTTTAATCATAAGACAATCACGTTCTACCTCCCACAGAGTCTTCTGGGTTACAAAAACATATATGTTAAAGTTAGAACTCATAGATTTTTACAATTGAACAAGAGTTTTTTAGACAGCCATATGACATCTTGAGCACAATTCTGATAGCATTGACATATGATTTCAAAACTGAAATCAAATAATAAGAAAAATTGCTATAATACCACAAAAAAACACAATTTATAGAGCTTGTATTACTGCAGCCTGGTACTCTAGAACCAAGAGACACTAAATGCAAGCTCAGATAGCTAATGAGAAAATGGAGGCGCTCAAGGAGCATCAGGCTTTAATAAACAAGCTGAAAAAGGAATACCATACTAAACTTATCTTGACCTCTCTAAACCATCCCAGAGAGCTTTTGAAATAGTAACATCTTTACTAAAAAGCCCTACTCCAGAGAAAGTGGACAATAGTCTATCCACACAAACCCTGGATAACTACTTTCAAAACCAAAGCTACCTGAAAGGCAGCAGAATAACCACAACCTCAATGCATGAAGGCAAAAACTCCACAACTTTTAACTGGCAATCATTTACATCTGCTTTGCCTGAACACCAAGAAAACATTATCAACACTATCAACAATCCTAACATCACTACCTCCCCTTTTGATGCATACCCTGTGAGGTGGATTAAAATAGCTCAAACTGAACTTGTCTCCACTATACTCAAGATCACACCATAGAACCGTTTTCTTATGCAAGTCTATATGTCTGCTTATTTCAAAAATGCTTCTATCCGTCTGATAAGAAAAGATACAGGGTTAGACCCAAAGCAGCACAGTTCTTATAGACCCATCTCCAGTTTACCTGGCCTCACAAAGATAATTAAAAGGGTTGTTCAGCTTCAGCTCCAGGAATTCATTAATACGTATGCTCCGCTTGACCCACATCAATACGGATTCAGGCCCAATCATGGGGTAGAAATCTTTATGACAACTTTCATGGATAGATTTTTCAGGGGTACTAAAAAAACACATTAAGGGTTCATTCTGATATTTTTGGGCATTAAAGCAGCCTTTGACTCATTTCCTCACAATATGCTACTACTATGCTTGTGGAGACCTACTCTATTGAGGACATCCCGGCCTCTGTGCGTCCGGTCGGAACTGGAAGCACAGAGATAGACAGGATTCTGACCCACAGGGCATGTCTGGTCCCAGCGGGATCAAAATCCCATCTAACCCTGCCAGCCTCTGTACATCCAGGGCCGCAGAACGCCCACCGGCTGCCCTGTCTCCGCCTCCATGCCGCACCTTTCACACCCCTGTCTAACCTCCCTGTACAAACTCCCTGTTCGTACGGGGAGACTTGGCAGGGACTGGAAAGGCAGATAAATAGAGGGGATGGATGTCCCAACGGGACAGCCATCCCTGTTATTCATTGCTCAGAATAGACCCCATAGTCACTAGAATAGTGTGTCAACAACAAGTGGAAATAGGATAAAAGGTCAGCCTTGTACACACAAAAAGGAGTTCCTCAGGTTTTCACCCTATCCTTACTTCTGTTCAGTATTTTTCTTCAATCTATCTGTACATTTATTCTCTACCTTAAAACTAGTATGCACCTCTTTAAGATGCTTTAATTCTGTCATACAATAGCTGTCTGAACACAATCTTTCCATGAACTACAAGAAAACAGAAATTCTGTATATCACCAGAGACGATAGCTTCAGTCCACCAACCACAAGAATTGCAGGAGTACAACTAGAAGTCTGAAGTGCATTACTTGGGAGTAACTCTAGATCAGTGTCTTTTACCTTACAGCCACACATTAGTAATATCACAACGATCATATACCATAAAATAAACAGTTTAGCTCCTATGACCTTTACTCGACATCCAAGATTTCTCTACGGTTTTTCAAGCTCTAGTACTCCCCCACCTCGATTCCTGTAACATCCTCCTACAAGGCTTCCCAAAATATGCACTTCATCCCCTGCAGATGGCTCAAAACACTTCTGCCTGTATTCTCTGCAGTGCTTCTAGAGCTGACCACATAACTCCAATACTCAAGCAACTACACTGACTGCGTGTTAGACAGCAAAATACAAAGTCATACTCACAATATTCAAAGTATCCCATGGCCTCCGGTCGGTTTACCTCCAATCGTTATTACAAAAATGCCCAACAACAGATCTAGAAGAGAAAATTTCCAAAACACATTTATCATACCTACTATAAATTTGAAGAGCAGCCAAACTACATCCAACAGGGCCTTTTTGCTCTATGCACCAACCATATGAAATGCACTACCAGAGAGCACACATGCTATATCTGACCTAACTACCTCCTGACTGCATAAATTACTCATTCAAACTCCATTTGTTGTTCTACACTCCAAGTTAAAGTTATAAGTTTGAGTTATGTTTTACTATATTTGTGTTTCGATGTAAAGCTAAGTTTTCATTTAACCTGTAAACCGCTTAGACTTTCAGAAATGGTGGTATATAAAAGCAGCTAAATAAATTCAATAATACCCTTGACTCTTTCTCTACTATCTTCCCCCATGATATTAAGGAGGAGATTCTATATATGGTGCAGAACAGAATGGCATGTAGGAGGAATGCACATAAGTCATTGGTTTGTAGGAATAAACCTTGTGTAAATGGCCACTTACACGCGTGCTTACAGAATCGTGACCCCCTGTAAGCACACATGTAAGTGGCACCGCATGTAAGTGCCATAGGAGCATGAACAGGGGCAATGCTTGGGTAGAGCAAAGATGTGATCTCTGCTGATGCACATAAGTTATAAAATAGTCTGACTTACGCGTGTCAGGTCACCGATTTAGGTGTAATACCTGTTCTCGGGCAGGCGTAACTGCTGTGTGTATGTTCCAGCGAGTCTGTACATCTCTAATTTATAAATCGAAGCAAGCGCATGCTTTACTTTATAAAATAGGTCCGAACCGCATGCATGGTACTACACATTTCCTGTGCACGAGTATGAAGAATTACCCTCCACAGGGGTCATTTCATAAACACCCACAGAGTAAATGCACATATTGGAGGCCTATTTTTTAAAGTGAAGTATACATTAGTTTATAAAGTAAACATGCAAGCAAGCTAAGTAGGATCATGATTTGCTGCTTCCTCTTGTTGACAGATAATGATGTGGTTTGTACTGTGATTAATTAGTTTCCTTCTTTAGATCGTACAATTGTAGTGGAATATAATTCTGTTACTTTCTCTGTTCAGAGTATTACTTGTGGGGTTCTTTTGCCTCTGTTATTTAATATTTTCTTGTTTCTGTTTGATGGCTTTAGTTAAATCTTCTGGAATTTCAGGTCATTATTTCGCTGATGATATTCAACTGATTGCTTATTTTGATCCTTCTTCTTTTAGATATGCAACCTTTGAATAGTTGGTTGGAAGTGATGTCCCAATGGCTTAAATCAAATCGATTAAAATTAAATTTAGATAAGTGCAACACCATTTGGATTTCCGGTTGGTCAGATCTGACGACATTAGCAACTACTTGGAAGGCTCAACATTATTGTTGGTTTCTTCATTGAGAGCCTTAGGATGTACTTTGGGGTCACAATTTACTTTTATTTCTCAGATTTTGGATACAATTAAAAAGTGCTTTTGCGACCCTCAATCAGAGCTCTTTGGACCATTTGTGATTAGAAAATTTCTATATAGTGGTTGTCCTTTATGCTCTTTAAAACATCTGCAATGAGTGCAGAATGTAGCCATTAAACTACCTCTAGGTTCTCGATCTTGGGATCATGTTACTCCCTTTCTTCAAACTACTCACTGATTGCCCATAGTCTTTTGTATTAAATTTAAAGTACTTCTGGTAACCCATAGAGCCTTTTATTCTGGCTTTCTGGGTTACCTCCCGGATTTACTTATTTCCTATGTACTGAAGCGATCTTTGCTCTCCCAATCTATTGGTGGTACCACTATTAGTTGTGCTAGATGTGAATCTATGGGGGATGTTTACTAAAGTGCAGTAATCGTGATTAACCCGCGTAAAGTACGTTTAACGATTGTTAGCACGTCAGAACGCGCGTTCGGACGTGCTAACGATCGTTAAACATACTTTAGGCGCGTTAACCGCAGTTAACGATCGTAAACCTCCGCGGCGCGTTAAAACAGCGCAGAAGGTGGAGAGTGGGCGGAGAGAAGGAGTCAATGGGCGGAGAGTGGGCGGGGAGAGGCTCCCCTCATACTAACGCGCTGAATTTCTGAGCTCAATTCCAACGCGAATGAAAACCTGTCGTTAAAGGCATATTAAAGGGAAGAGAAACCATTTCCGTCAGCAATGTACAGCACAACCGGGGAAACCTACAAAACGTAAGCAGTGTGCAAAGACCAAAAGTGCACATAAAACCTTAAGAATGACCACAAGAAACATTTTAAAAAGCACAATTCAGCTGGGCAACAGTGATAGCAATGGGCAACAATGAACAACACTCCCTGGAAAGCACCAAAGAAAGAAATGATGTTTGGAAGGGTCTACGCTCCGTAGACCCTTTCAAAGATCATTTCATTGTGATGGAGCTTTCCTGGGAGTGGTGTGTAATGTTGCCGAATGATATCATTGTTGCCCAGCTTGGTTATGGGTGTTTGCCCCTTTTTTTGAGGTCTGTTTTGAGGTTCATGTGCACCTTTGTCTCCATACAAGGTAAATGAGCCCACAGTAAACCTGAGCAGAGCAGGGTTTCTGACTCGTCAGGCCGCTTTAACTAACTCCAGGGACTGCACCAACTCTGTGGCCACAGTGTGGTGCAACAGACACAGCCAGTGCCTGTAAGACCAGAGGGTCACAGGTTCAAATCCCAGCTGGGGCTCCTGCCAACCCAGTCCCCATAGTTTTACCCACCACTAAACAGTGTTAGTACAGTCACCCCTTTATTGCAGAGAACATACGCATGGTTAATACGCCTATATTATACCACACCAAACACAGACATCAGAAACAGGCGCATTACCCAGAGCAGAGTCTCGCAATTACAGTCCTGGAGGGTCCCACAGCATTCAGGTTCCATGCTGCCTCTAATAAAGATGCCTGTGCTGCATATCTATGCACCACCCCCATGGTATGCAGATGTAGCTCATGCATATTTATGAGGGACAGCATGAAAACCCGAACAGGTTTGGAACACCAGGACTGGAGTTGGGGAACTCTGCCGTAAAGCAGCAGCCAACAGGGCCAGACACACCCACAGGCCCCATTGGCCAATGCCTCCTGGAGAAGCAGGACATTGGGCCCTGCCTGTATCTCCCAATACTAGCAGTTGCATACCTTAGCAATGCCACCCTACACCTGGGTATATGGTACACAGCTATCAAACGTTTCCTGTGATAACTGGCAGATATCAATTCCTACATTAGGCACAGTTTGCTCAGTGAGTTCCTCCATAACAATCATTCTGCTGTCTGTGGTGTGTGCTGCAGGTCTGGTCTCTGACAGTGCGTACAACCATGGGGAGTGACCCCCAACAGTCTTGCGTACAATATCCATGCCTGAACTGTGCCCAGGACTGGTGTGGTGGGTATGGCTGCTGAACACCTCTATAGTTGCACAATGCTGGCATAGGTGTGGGGGTGTCTGTCTGTCTATCCAGTGTGTGGTGGCTGCAAACACCTTCCACAGCCCACACTGCCAGCAATGTTGCCAGTAGTGAGCTGCCAATGTGCATAATGAGGAGCAAGGTACCATGGGTATAGGCCGGACAGGGTGGCCTGGCCAGGGTGCATCTGCACAGGGCATAGGGCAGTGACAGGCACATTTTAGTGCCCGGCCACCACCTACACAGACAGGGTGACCTCAGTATGTCCTGCTGAGAGATTACTCTCACCCTGACTGTGGAGTGACCACAGCATGGCTAGGCACCCCCATAGTGCTATATAGTATTTCTCTCATGTGATAGATATGGGTTTCCTTTTGGGGCCCAGTCACTGATTTGTCTGCTTGCTGTGTATGCTGACATCCCAGTTCTGGGTGCATACATCTCTACTGGGCACATGCATTATGGACTAACTAGCAGACTGTTTGCAGCTGGTATGTGGCTTGCAGGGTGCAGTGGCTGATGGCTTGTTGCAGGAGTGTATCAGATAGTGGTGGGGTGCAGCTTACCATATCCAGGCCTGATGTCTGTCTGCGTACAGAGCTGCGGTGCCTGCCCTGTGGGGTGTCTGTTCCTCACCAGAACTGGGGTTGATGTTCCTTCTCTACTGCCACCTTTGCAGGGAGGTAGAAGGTGGATCTATTGTTAGGAGACCCTGTTTGCCACCCTTGGCACTTTGGGGGGGGGGGGTACATGGGCCACCTAGGGGTCCATGGGGGCTACACCTGACTGCAAGGTGTTTGTGCAGAAACTACCTATCTCGCACATTAACACTGCTTTGGACCTGGTGCTGGGCGCCTCACTGCACCCTCAGGGTGAGCGCAGTACCCGCACAATGTGACGGTGTGTAGCTACTCTGTGCCAGTACAACACACGGTCAGTACCCCCTACCAGGCCGAGGTGCTGTGGGGGTGCACATGGTCACTTCCCCCTACCAGGCCGAGGTGCTGTGGGGGTGCATTCCCCATGGTGTGTATCTGTGGACAGCTGATTTGCATGTGCAGTGCATCATGGGTGTGACTGGCACAATCCAACCCTGGGAAGATCCAGCGCCTGCTCTCAGGCTCTGATAAACCATAGGCCATCACACGTACATCTGTTAGCATAGTGCATAGGTGCAAGACACCCTAAAGTGTCTGTACTATAAGGTGCCCACGCTGGTAAAAACACACGTACCCACGCACGATTGTACGCATGTACCAACGCACGTACCAATGCACATACCGACGCACGGGGCTACGCCCGTAACAACGCACCCAGTCACGCACGTACCAACGTACATGGCTATGCGCACTGCGAGAGTGTGTTTCACTAACAACTACTGAACGTAAAGAAAAACATGCCTCCTCATTCCCTATGTACTGTACAGGGTGCTGCCTGGGACAGCATTCTGCGTTAGGCACACTGGGGACTCGAACCCATGCTGCCTGTAACAGCGGTGAGTACACTAACCATTGTGCTACAGCTCTGTGTTAATGATTTGTGTCTGTACGCCTTCATATGATTAACGTGCAGTAACGCGCCACGGCGCCCTGTAACGCTCGTTAGTTTTTGGAACGCGCGTTAGTCGTTACGATGTCCCGCCCATGTCCTTTTTTGGCTTTCCTTTCACTAACGCGGCTCCTAACGCGATTTGCACTAACGCAGTTTAGTAAACATACCCCTATGTGTTTGTTCATCAGCATTTTTTTTCTTGCCCCGACATTATGGAATTCACTTCCACTATATATACATCAGAATACTGAATTGAAGTCCTTTTGAAAGAATCTCAAAGCTTATTTCTTTGAAGTGGCCTTTAGTCTTTTTCTTTATTTTTATCTTTATTGAGTTTCTTGCTATACTGCACCTTTGGGAACCAGCAGGGCGGTTTATAACAAAAACAAATTACAAAATGGCCGAAGTAGGCCAAGAGCAGAAAGGAACGACAATGCTTAAAAGGAGAGCAACAATCATACTCAAGGTAAGGGAGAGAGGTATGGAGATAGAGGAGAAGACAGGGCAGGTGGAGAAGGGCTAGCTAGAGGGATCCAGCAGGAGGTCATAGGCTAGGCAAAAAAGGTGAGTTTTGAGGAGTGTCTTAAATTTAGGGTATGACTGTTCCTGATGGAGGGGGAGAGGAAGGGAGTTCCAAAGGGATGGTGCCAGAAAGAAAAATGCCGACTTAGTGGTTCTGAGAGGGAGGAAGGCTGCCTGCCTGACTGTTGCATGTTTTTTTAATCTTATAAATTAAATAGCTTTTACTTTTTTTTGGTGGGGGGGGGGGTATTTTGTTGGTTTGTCGATTTTGTATGTATACTGTAAATTGTTTGGTTTTATTTGTAATATAAACTTCTTTGTTTTGTTTTGATATACTGCCTTATAGTAAAAAAACAAAGTACAGAATAAACTAAGTGTGAGCACTTATGCCTGCTCTAAGGCAGGTAGAAATGCCCATGCCTAGATTTTTCAATGACGTGCCTAAGTTTGCACTTGCTTATGCTCCACCCAAACTCCACCCCTGTGCATGCCTGCACTGAGAGTGTGTGTGATTGGTCTTACACATGAGCTTACAGAATAGCGACCAACTAAACTACATGTGTAAATGCCCATTTATACGCCTAAACCCTTAAAAATAGGTGACATACACACGTAAATGGCATGTACATAAGAACATAAGAACATAAGATATGCCATACTGGGTCAGACCAAGGTCCATCAAGCCCAGTATTCTGTTTCCAACAGTGGCCAATCTAGGTCATATGTACCTAGCAGTTTCCCCAAGAGACACAAGTTCCACAATGCTTGTACTGGGTCAAGCATTGATATCTTCGGTCACTTCTTAATAATGGTTTATGGACCTTTCCTCCAGGAACTTGTCCAAACCTTTTTTAAACCCAGCTACACTAACAGCCTTTACTACAACATCCTCCGGTAACAAATTCCAGAGTTTGATTACACGTTGAGTGAAAAAATATTTTCTTTTATTAGTCTTAAATAGTTTACCCTGTAGCTTCATTGCATGTCCCCTAGTCTTTCTATATTCTGATAAGGTAAACAATCGATCTACGTTTACCCGTTCCACTCCGTTCATTAATTTATAGACTTCTATCATATCTCCCCTCAGCCGTCTCTTTTCCAGGTTAAAGAGCCCTAACCTTTTTAGCCTTTCTTCATAGGAGTATCCTTCCATCCCCTTAACCATTTTGGTGGCTCTTCTCTGTACCTTTTCTAAAATCGCTATATCCCTTTTAAGATACGGTGACCAGAATTGCACACAATATTCAAGGTGCGGTCTCACCATGGAACGATATAGAGGCATTATAATATCTTTTGTTTTATTTTCCATTCCTTTCCTTATCATACCTAGCATTCTATTTGCTCTCTTGGCCGCCGCTGCACACTGGGCCGAGGGTTTTAACATGGTATCCACAATGACGCCTAAATCTTTTTCCTGGGTGGTGGTTCCTAATGTGGAACCTTACATCGTGTAACCATAGTTTGGGTTGTTCTTCCCTAGGTGCATAACCTTGCACTTGTCCACATTAAATTTCATCTGCCATTTTGATGCCCAGTCTTCCAATTTATCAAGATCCTCTTGCAATTTTTCACAATCCTCTTGGGTTTTAACAACTTAAATAGTTTTGTGTCATCTGCAAATTTGATAACCTCACTCATTATTCCACTTTCCAGGTCATTTATGAATATGTCAAAAAGCAGCGGACCCAGCACAGATCCCTGGGGCACACCACTATTCACCTTTCTCCATTGGGAAAATTGGCCATTTAGCCCTACCCTCTGCTTTCTATCTTTTAACCAGTTCCTGATCCACAATAGTACACTGCCTCCTATCCCATGACTCTTTAGTTTTGCCAAAAGTCTCTCATGAGGGACCTTGTCAAAGGCTTTCTGAAAGTCCAGATACACAATATCAACTGACTCACCTTTGTCCACCTGTTTATTCACTCCTTCAAAAAAACATAACAGATTAGTAAGACAAGATCTTCCTTGTCTAAAGCCATGTTGGCTGTCTCCCATTAGGTTGTGACTATCTACATGCTGAGTAATTTTATTCTTTATGATGGTTTCTACCATTTTTCCCGGAACTGACGTCAGGCTCACCGGTCTGTAGTTTCGCGGATCACCCCTGGAACCCTTTTTAAAAATTGGTGTTACATTGGCGATCCTCCAATCTTCAGGTATTAGAGATGATTTTAATGATAGTTCACAGATTACTAATAGCAGGTCTGCAATCTCATATTTCAGTTCTTTCAACACCCTTGGATGTATACCATCCGGCCCAGGTGATTTGCTACTCTTCAGTTTATCTAATAGTTGTAAGACATCTTCCCGATGTATCGATATTTCCTTCAATTCTTCCGCACCTTTAGATACCACTTCAGTCATGGGTAACATCCCTACATCTTCCTCAGTAAAGACCGAAGCAAAGAATTCATTCAGTCTCTCCGCTATCGCCTTGTCGCCACTTAGTGCTCCTTTAACCCCTTTATCATTTAATGGACCAACTGACTCTCTCACAGGATTTTTGCTACGAATGTACTTGAAAAGGTCTTTATTTCGCGTTTTTGCTTCCGCAGCAAGCTTCTTCTCAAATTCTCTCTTTGCCTGCCTTATCAATGCCTTGCATTTGACTTGCCAGTGCTTGTGCTGTTTCCAGGTTTCGTCGTTTGGCTCTTTTTTCCATTTCCTGAAAGATGCTTTTTTGGCAACAGCCGCCTCTCTGACCTCACCTTTAAACCATGCTGGCAGTTTTTTGGACTTCCTTCCACTTTTCTTAAAGCGTGGAATACAGCTGGTCTGGGCTTCCAAGATAGTATTTTTCAACAACACCCAAGCTTGATGTACGTCTTTAACCTTCGCAACTGCTCCTTTTAGTTTTTTCTTAACTGTTTTCCTTATTTTATCATAGTCTCCCTTTCGAAAGTTAAAAGGTAGTACTGTGGATTTCCTTACTATCTCTCCTCCACTAATTAAATCAAAGGCGATCATGCTATGATCACTATTGCCAAGTGGCCCCAACACCCTTATCTCTTGCACTAGATCTGGTGTTCCACTAAGGACTAGGTCTAATATGGCTTCCCCTCTGGTCGGTTCATGAACCAGATGCTCCAAGAAGCAGTCATTTATTTCATCTAGGAACTTTATCTCCCTAGCATGTCCTGATGTGACACTGACCCAGTCGATACCAGGGTAATTGAAATCACCCATTATTATTACTGCGCTGTAATGTTTGTTAGCTTCCTTGATTTCTTTGAGCATTTCATCATCCTTTTGATCATTCTGGCCAGGTGCTCGATAGTACACCCCCACTGCCATTGCCTTCCCCCTTTTATATGGAATTTCAATCCATATAGATTCTACAGCAGATTTTGTTTCCTGCAAAACTTTAATCCTTTCTGAGTCAATGCCCTCTCTAACATAGAGCGCAACCCCTCCACCAATTTGACCAGCTCTATCATTACGATATAGTTTGTACCCAGGTATCACAGTGTCCCACTGGTTGTCCTCCTTCCACCATGTCTCTGATATTCCAATCATATCTAACCTTTCATTTAGTGCTATATATTCTAACTCTCCCATCTTATTCTTTAGACTTCTAGCATTTGCATACAAGCATTTTAGAGAATGTATTTTATTCATGTTAATTTGGCTATTGTTAGACATGGGTAAATTGGGATCTTTAAGCTCTGTCTGCTCCATACTTGAGGGCATTTGGGCTACTTTACTCTTTTGTGGAACCTCTCTGCTTTTGGTAGTATCCTTCAAGGATACATTCTTCCGAACCATCCGCTCTTGGGCGACTGTCGGCTTTCCCCTAATATCTAGTTTAAAAGCTGCTCTATCTCCTTTTTAAAGGTTAATGCCAGCAGCCTGGTTCCATCCCGGTTAAGGTGAAGCCCATCCCTTCGGAAGAACCCCTCCTTTCCCCAGAATGTTCCCCAGTTCCTAACAAATCCAAAGCCCTCATCTCTGCACCATTGTCTCATCCACGCATTGAGACTCCAGAGCTCTTCCTGCCTTTTGGGTCCTGCGCGTGGAACAGGAAGCATTTCGGAGAATGCTACCCTGGAAGTTCTGGATTTCAACTTCCTACCTAAAAGCCTAAATTTTGCCTCCAGAACCTCCCTACCACATTTTCCTATGTCATTGGTACCGACATGTACCAAGACAGCAGACTCCTCCCCAGCACTATCTAAGACCTTATCTAGGTGGCGCGTGAGGTCCGCTACCTTCGCACCAGGCAGGCATGTTACCAGGCGATCCTCACGTCCACCAGCCACCCAGCTATCTACATGCCTAATGATCGAATCACCAACTATAACGGCTGTCCTAACCCTTCCCTCATGGGCACATGGCCCTGGAGAAACTTCCTCGGTGCGAGAGGGTTTTACATCACCTGGAGGACAGGTCCTAGTTACAGGATCAATTCCTGCCACACCAGGGTGATGCTCTCCTGTCACGTGACCTCTCTCCTCCATGGCAACAGGGGTGCTGCCAGACTGGAGGTGGGACTTCAGGTCTATATCCCTGTAGGTCTCGTCTATGTACCTCTCTGTCTGTCTTATGTTTTCCAAGTCTGCTACTTTAGCCTCTAGAGAACGGACTTGTTCCCTGAGAGAAAAGAGCTCCTTGCACCTAGTGCACACGTAAGACCTCTTACCAACTGGGAGAAAATCATACATGTGACACTCAATGCAAAAGACTGGAAAGCCCCCATCCCGCTGCTGGACTGCTGTCTGCATCTTAGTTTTAAGTTTGTGTCTAGATCTTTAAGTTCTTACTTACTAGGGGTTGCTATGGGTATTTATACCAATAAAACTGTACCTAATACGTTTAATATACCTTGTTCACCTGAAGCTTAATTAATCTCAGGTCCTTAGTGTATGACTGATTTGGGTAATGAGCTTCACCTGAAAGCACCTCCTGTCTTTTAAAATGTGTAAGTACCTATAAAGCTATGATTATCCCAGGGGAGGGTGGGTGTGGGGAGGGAGGGAGGGAAATAACACTTATTAAAAGAGGTCTGCTACACAGTACCCTGTCTTGTGCTGCTGAGGTAAGCTAAATTCTGATTTGATTTAAATTATAGCTCTTAGCTGCTGCTAGGCTCTAACTTCTTATGAAATTTAAACTACAAGCTCTCTGCTGGGTACTAAATTTAACCAGAAAGCTCTCTTCTGTGTGTTAAATTTAAACTAAAAGTACTTTGCTGTTACTTGGCCCTGAGTGACTATTAAATTTAAACTACAAGCTCTCTGCTGGGTATGAAATGTAATCAGAAAGCTATCCTCTGTGTTTTAAATTCAAACTTTAATTGCTGCTACTAGGCCCTAAATGATCCAACAAAAAAACAATGGGTTCACAGATTAAGTAGCTTTAATACAAAGAATTATTTTTAGAAAATTACCAGAAGTATATATTCACAGTTGCAGATTTCTCTCCAGAAGTAACAGTCCCCCTTTCTAGTCCCTCAAGACTAGAAAGGGGGACTGTATATTTCCACAGTTGCTTATAAAATCAGCCCCCTATCCCAGTCGCTTGGTCCTCCCTTGGCAGCTGGAGGGAGGGCAATTAATAGCGCAGAGTCAATTTCATAGTACAAGCTAGAATAATGGGTATTTAAGTTCATACTTTAGGCAGTTGCAATTTGAAAGTGCATGCAGAAGTCTAGTCATATCTATTTTCAATGTGGATGTGCATATCAGTGGAGTTTGGGTGAACTTTTTGTTTTTTTTAAGTGTTGTCAAGCCAATGCTGACTCAGCAACCCCTACGTTTTCTTGGCAAGGTATGACAAGCAGTAGAGTGCCAGGTCTTTTCTTCCAAGGCAATGGAGGATAAAGTGACTTGCCTAAGGTCACAAGGAGCACAAGTGGGAATTGAAACCTGGTCTCTTAGTTATCAATGCAGTGCTCTAACCACTAGGCTACTCCTGTACTCCAGGTTGGACTGTAGGCAGAGTAAAAATATACATGCATAAGTTATAAAATGCTTTATCTTGTGTGTGTTTTTGGAAAATCAAGGCACCTGCATTTTACACCTGCTATATTGTTAAGTGCCATTGAGTCGATGATGACTCATAGTGGTCTTCTGGATAGTGTTCCAAAACTGTGCTTAGTCTTCAGTCAGGCATTTAATTGTTGATAGTAGCACCTATAATTGCTGTTAAGATCTTCCTGTTTTGTGCTGACCTTCAATCTTGCCAAGCATGATGTCTTTCTGTAATGATCTTTTTCTTAGCAAGATGTGACCAAAGTATGAAAGTCAAAGTCTTGTCATCTGAGCTTCTAAAGAAAGCTTAGGTTTTATCTCTTCTAGTACCGACTGATTTGTTCTTCACGTAGTCCACGGTATACACAATATTCTTTGCCAGCATCATAATTCGAAGGCATCTTCACTATCCAATTTTCACATCCATACGACGTTGAAAATACCATGTCTTGGACAAGTCAAATCTTGTATATACAGATATGTCTCTGCATTTGAAAATCTTGTCTAGGTCCTTCATAGCCGTTCTGCCAATAACAATGCTCATTGTGCTTGACTGCTTGTTGTTCCTTTATTTATTGATCCAAGCAGTTAAAGTTGTTTGTTATTTCTATTTCTTCTCCATCAAGGATGAAATGACTGACTTTTCCAATGGTCAGGATTTTTGTCTTCATCTTAAGGTGCAGGCCCATTTTAAGACTATGTTAAATAAGTGGATATTTCCGATTGTCTTCACTTTCAGCCAGTAACATGGTATTGTCAGCATGGCGAAGGTTGTTGGTGGAGAATTCATCAATCTTCACACCTTGGTTGTGTGTATGCAGTCTTGCTTCTCTGATTTGTTCTGCATATAAATTGAACAGGTATGGGGAAAGTATGCAGCTTTGTGATACACCTTTGCTGATTTTTAAATCATTTTGTTTCTTCTTGTTCTATTAGAACTGTTGTTTCTTGATCAATGCATGAGAACTATCAGGTGCTCAGGTATATCCATGCTTCCTAAGGTGGCCCAGAGTTTTTCATGATTTACACAATCAAAGGCTGTGCTATAATCAATAAAACACACATAGATATCCTTTTGGTATTCTTTGTGTTTTCAAGGATCCATCTTGTATCTGCAATGATGTCTCTTGTTCCTTGCCCTTTCCTGAACCCTGCTTGCATTTCAGGCAGTTCTCGTTCCAGGTATGATTGTAGTCTCCACTAAATGATCTTGAGTAGAATCTTGCTTGAATGAGAGATCAGAGCAATTATGCGATAATTTCTACAGTCAGTTGGATCACTTTTCTTCAGTATTGGTATTGTAAACGGGGGCGCTGGGTGAGAATGTCCACAGTCTTGGCAAAGGCAAATATTAATATGACTTGCAAAGGATTGTGGGAAATGTAGTCCATTCATACCAGAATCAGCCGTTCACAATAAATTAGTTGTGCTTGCACGAGTGTAAAGCCAAGAAAAGATATTTTATTTATGGGGTTATTTCTCCCAACACAGATTTGCTTGGTAGCACAGAAAAGGATACTTGCTTTCAGTATTATACTTAGAAAAGCAAAATCAGGAAAAACAACAACTGAGCTTCTTAAGCCATCAAATCAAATCATAAAGACCTTGATGGGAACAGAAAGGTCTTTTCTGTAGGCTCCTGCTAATATCTTTTTAGCAGTGCTTCAAAAACAAACAAACCCACAAAGTAATGAAAAACTTCTTTTTCAAGGCTAACTTCTGGTATTTTCACACACACCCAGAAGTGTCTCTTCAGAGCTCACAGGCAATTAGGCAAGGCTCAATTGCTATCAATTAACCAGCTGCAAACCTCTTGGCTGGTTTACTTTCTAAACGTGGCTCAAATCCTGCTCAAAAGCTTTTCTGAGTAGATCAAAGAACAAGTTTATATTTCTTTGTGATGGTTGTTATATTTTGTAAAAGAATATTACCACAGAAGTTTAGACAGAGAGCAATCCATGTATTCACACTGCTCATTTACAATATTCCCTTCTTCTTCAACTATCATAGAATCAATATCATGGATTGGCACAGAGGAATTTCTTAATGGAGCATTCTCAGAACAATACTTGTTTCCCTGCTGTCTTCCAAGTGAATAGCTAGGGCATAGATCAGTGTTCATACCTGAGCTTCCATTGCTGTTAGGGTTCCTCTCTAAATATCCTGGCCAGTATGTAGTCCAGTTTTTATGTCCAGCCTTCCAATCAAGATCCCTGGACACTGGGTCTCTCTTCACATACCTTCTTGCACTGGTCTTAGGGCCCCTTCCAAATGCAGCCGTCTCCCTCACAGGTCCCGTCCGGGGATTCCTGGCTCTGCATCCCCACTCCTCTGGTTTCCTCCAGTCCAATGGAGTATGCTTGCCTCTGGAATGCCTCCCAGCACACGTACTGCTATGGACTCCTTTAGACCTCCAAGATGCTTCTCTCTTCTTTCTTCCAAAGTGTTTCTTGCTCTCTCTCTCCTCGAGCTCTGGCTTCTGCTCCCTCTGCTCCTGCTGCAGATGGTGATGATCATGAAGATGCTGATGATTCTGCTGTGTAGAATAAGCTTTACTTTTAACTTGTTTAGAGGGCTGCTCCACCCTAGCACAGCGCAGCTGTGCTGAATCAAGCCCTGCCCTTGGAGATGAGTGCTTAGGGATTACCTCATAGCTCTCCTGATTGAACACACGTTTCCCCACTTCAGCTCTTCTAGTGGCTGTTGGAAACCTGGTGCATTCTGGGACTGGTAGTCTTTTATGGAAACATTCTGTTTTATTATTTCTACCAGAAAAGACAGGTTGCTTGTTCAGAGCCAATTCACCTCTATTATAGCTCCTTCCTGAACTATGATAAGCTTCCTTATCACATACCCCCCTGCTTAAGTTATTACGGACTGGTGTAACTGGTGACACTTCTTCCCTACAGTCCGTAATACCCACGAGAGTGTTCTCTTTTTGAAGCTCACTTACTTCCTGACTGGCTTCAGGGTCATTATTATTTACAGGCCTCTCCTTCCAAGACTTAAGTACATTAATATGTTAGGTCTGTCTACGCCCTCTTTCATTTTCTACCACATAAGATACTGGGCTCACTTGTCTAACAACCTTCCATGGCCCTTTCCACTGTACTTCAAATTTTGGGGCAGTACCTGCTACTTGAACCAAAACCTTTTCACCAATGCTTAATTGGCGGCTTTTGGCCTTCCTATCATACCACCCTTTCTGGCGCACTTGACTGTCCTGCAGGTTTTTCTCAGCAACCTGCGAGGTCCTTTTCAAACGTGCTCTCAAGTCACGTAGAAACTGTGGCACCTCCTGACTTCCTGGTTCAGGATCAATCCATTGTTCCCTCAAAATATCTAACAAACCCCGTGGAGCCCTACCATACATCAATTCATATGGAGTTACACCTAGGGACACCTGAATTCTTTCCCTGCAGGCATATAAGGCAAAGGGCAATAACATATCCCATTCTTTTACCTCTCCTGCTAACCCCCTTCTCAACATTGTTTTTGAGAGTTTGGTTGAATCTCTCCACCAAACCGTTTGATTGTGGATGGAAGGCTGAGGTTTTCACGTGATGAATGCCAAAGGCATCCCAGACCTGGGCCAAATATTTGGATACAAAATTGGACCCTCGGTCAGTCAACACCTCTCTTGGGAATCCCACTTCACAAAACAATTTGACTAGCTCTAAAGCTATTGTTTTTGCAGAAACATTCCTCAATGGTATGACCCAGGGAATCCTTGTTGCCTGATCTACCATAACTAGGATGTATTGGAAACCTCGGGGCGTTTTGACTAATGGGCCTACAATATCCATAGCAATGCGACCAATTGGGTCTGTGATAATTGGCATGGGAATCAAAGGCACCACTGGTGGGTGAGTCGCTGTAACTCGCTGACACGCTGGACATGCAGCACAAAACTGGGCAGTTTCTTTGAAAATACCTGGCCAGTAAAAACGCATAAGTATTTGATCCAGCGTTCCTTGCATCCCTTTATGACCTCCAACTGGATGATCATGTGCTAATCTAAGTACTAGTCCTTTGAAAGTTGTGGGTACCACCAATTGTTTACGTATGGTCCCATTTCTGGGGTCCTGACTCTCTCTATATAATATTTCATTATCTAGTCTGAATCTGGGCAACTCCTCCCTGACTTCCTGAGCATACTTAAAAGCTCGGGTGAGAGCTTGATCAGCTCGCTGTTCTTGTGGAAAGTTAGGAAACTTTGCCACCAACTCAGCTGGCACCCAGGGTAAACTTTGACCAGCCAACAACTCAGCCCTACCCTGTGCTCTGCAAAGTCTCTCACGTCGCTTTTGTGCTTTCAACTTTCTTACTTTCCCAGATGGTGGAGTTATTAATTCATCATGAGAGGGTAAGTCTCCTAATAACTCTGCCTGCTCCCCGTCCTCCTGCTGGCTCTCTACCTTAGCCTGCGAGCGGGTGGATACAAGGCCCCTCTTATTACCTATTTCCTTCCTTATAGTTTGGCCTCTGGAAGCTCAACCATCTTTTTAGCTAGGGACTGAGGGCTTCCAAACAAAGGCCCGGGAGCTATTTCTAGCATTCCTTCTCCCTCCTTCTTTCCTAGTCCTTCCACTAGACCCCGCTTAAATCTTGGCCAGTCTCTTCCTAGAACCAAATCAAATGGAAGCCTAGGCACTACTGCTAAAAGAACTTCCTCTTGTTCCCCCAGGCACTTAACCATTAGCCTATAGGTGGGATATGATGTTGCAGCACCATGAATGCATCTGATGTGAACTTGGCTTTCAGGGGTTCTAGGCACAAATCCTTCTTGGGCCTCTATCCTCTTCCAAAGCCTCTTTGACAACATACTCTGGTCTGCCCCAGAGTCTAACAGAGCATTTATGGTAATTCCCTGCACATCAACCATCAAAAGAAATCCTTCTTTGGGCTGTTTTAAATCAACACCCATCAAGCTAGTGTGTGTCTGGCATCCCCTTTCCAAATGTCCCCATTTTCCACATTTGAGACATTTCTGTTTACCCCACTGTGTAATCTGGTTTGGCACAGTACATTTATTTTCAGAAACATTTTTACCCATTTTCTTTTCTGATACAGCACAGCTTGCCTCAGCACCAATCTTCAGAGGGCCACCCATTCTATGGCAAGCCTGCATGGCTTCCAAGAATCTCTCTGCTAGCATGGTTGCCTCTCCAAGATTCTGGCAATTTTGCTGTATAAGGAAAGTGTGCAAATTTTTAGGCACAGCTGACATAAATTGTTCAAGCATAATAATGTCTAATAACATTTCCACAGTCTTTCCCTCAGGCTCCAACCATTTTACAACCAATCCTCTCATTCTCTGACTCAGAGCCCTGGGTGTTTCACCCACTCTTAATGTAGTAGCTCTAAACATTCGCCTATACTCTGAAATAGACAACCCTAAGCGATCTCTAATAACAGCCTTTACATCTTTATAATTCAAAGCCTGAGCTGCTGGCATTGCTCTATAAGCTGCAAGCGCCTCTCCAGTTAATGAGGCTGCCAGCCTTACTGCCCACTGGGTCTCTGGCCATGCTAATGCTTGTGCCACTCTCTCAAAAGATTCTAGGAAATCATCAACATTATCATCTGGAGTTAGCTTCCCAAAACTAAATGCCCCAATTCCCTGATTGAGTCCCACATTGTCCACATGTGGTATACCAGTAATTACTGCTGGTCTTGCATCCGGTCCACTTTGGTTCTGAAGATTAACTAAGGCTTCCACCAGATCAAGCACTGGCTTCTGCTGGTCCATTAAGGCTTTCATAGCAGTGTCCTGAGCCTGCTGCACTAGCTCCTGTTGCCTGCTAAACGGGGCTGCCATCCAGCTGGCCATTTCCCTCGGATCCATCCTGATCCCTGCAAGAAAAAAAAAGAAAAAAAAACACAGTGCAACACCTTCCAAACAGGTGTTTTCTCCTAATTTGTTTTTCAATTACCCCTGTGCCTTACTCCCATCCACCACTAGACATGCCCAGGTACTTATTACCTTATGTCAGTGATGAATCCAGCACTACACAGGGTCTTTTCCTCCTGGGACAGCTACCTGGATCAACCACTTTTTTTCTCCAAAGTGTAGTTAAGGGAAAATCTTTTTTTCCAGCTTTTAACTTGAACTTTCTTTTTTTTCTTCAGACTTCAGTTGTAATCCTTAGCATGTAAATCCTTTGCACAAAAGCAATCCGAAAAACTACACCAACTGTAAACGGGGGCGCTGGGTGAGAATGTCCACAGTCTTGGCAAAGGCAAATATTAATATGACTTGCAAAGGATTGTGGGAAATGTAGTCCATTCATACCAGAATCAGCCGTTCACAATAAATTAGTTGTGCTTGCACGAGTGTAAAGCCAAGAAAAGATATTTTATTTATGGGGTTATTTCTCCCAACACAGATTTGCTTGGTAGCACAGAAAAGGATACTTGCTTTCAGTATTATACTTAAAAAAACAAAATCAGGAAAAACAACAACTGAGCTTCTTAAGCCATCAAATCAAATCATAAAGACCTTGATGGGAACAGAAAGGTCTTTTCCGTAGGCTCCTGCTAATATCTTTTTAGCAGTGCTTCAAAAACAAACAAACCCACAAAGTAATGAAAAACTTCTTTTTCAAGGCTAACTTCTGGTATTTTCACACACACCCAGAAGTGTCTCTTCAGAGCTCACAGGCAATTAGGCAAGGCTCAATTGCTATCAATTAACCAGCTGCAAACCTCTTGGCTGGTTTACATTCTAAATGTGGCTCAAATCCTGCTCAAAAGCTTTTCTGAGTAGATCAAAGAACAAGTTTATATTTCTTTGTGATGGTTGTTGTATTTTGTAAAAGAATATTACCACAGACGTTTAGACAGAGAGCAATCCATATATTCACACTGCTCATTTACAATATTCCCTTCTTCTTCAACTATCATAGAATCAAAAACATGGATTGGCACAGAGGAATTTCTTAATGGAGCATTCTCAGAACAATACTTGTTTCCCTGCTGTCTTCCAAGTGAAAAGTTAGGGCATAGATCAGTGTTCATACCTGAGCTTCCATTGCTGTTAGGATTCCTCTCTAAATATCCTGGCCAGTATGTAGTCCAGTTTTTATGTCCAGCCTTCCAATCAAGATCCCTGGACACTGGGTCTCTCTTCACATACCTTCTTGCACTGGTCTTAGGGCCCCTTCCAAATGCAGCCGTCTCCCTCACAGGTCCCGTCCGGGGATTCCTGGCTCTGCAACCCCACTCCTCTGGTTTCCTCCAGTCCAATGGAGTATGCTTGCCTCTGGAATGCCTCCCAGCACACGTACTGCTATGGACTCCTTTAGACCTCCAAGATGCTTCTCTCTTCTTCTTTCTTCCAAAGTGTTTCTTGCTCTCTCTCTCCTCGAGCTCGAGCTCTGGCTTCTGCTCCCTCTGCTCCTGCTGCAGATGGTGATGATCATGAAGATGCTGATGATTCTGCTGTGTAGAATAAGCTTTACTTTTAACTTGTTTAGAGGGCTGCTCCACCCTAGCACAGCGCAGCTGTGCTGAATCAAGCCCTGCCCTTGGAGATGAGTGCTTGGGGATTACCTCATAGCTCTCCTGATTGAACACACGTTTCCCCACTTCAGCTCTTCTAGTGGCTGTTGGAAACCTGGTGCATTCTGGGACTGGTAGTCTTTTATGGAAACATTCTGTTTTATTATTTCTACCAGAAAAGACAGGTTCCTTGTTCAGAGCCAATTCACCTCTATTATAGCTCCTTCCTGAACTATGATAAGCTTCCTTATCACAGTATGAACATAGATCTTTTCCAGTCAGTTGGTTGTCTTCCAAACTTCTTGGCAGAGCCTTGTAAGTATTGCAACAGCTGCATCTGATTCATGTAATTACTTCAATGGAAATGCCATCAGTGCTCGGTGCTTTGTTCTTTGATAAAGCTTTCAACGCTGCTTTGATTTCTTTCATCACCAACGGTTTCTCATCATAAGATACAGGTTCAAATGGCTGTTGATCCACTTGATCTTTATGGTATAATGACTCTGTGTATTCTTCCTATCTTTTCTTAATCTTTTTAGCATAATTTAACTTTGATCCTTGGGCATTTTTTAGCTTTCGAATCCGAGGCTGGAATTTGTTTTTTAATTCTCATAGCTTTAGGAAAGTTGATCTTATTCTTCATCAGAATTTCTGAATCTATTTCCTTTCAGATATCATTGTAGTACTTCTTTGTCTAACTTTGCTACACACTGAAAATCTCTTGTTCTGCGATTACCTCTCTTTAGTTTTCTGCATTCTGAGCAATTTTGCAGAATTTCTTCAGTCATCCATTTTGACCATTTTTGCTTTTTTCACGTTTTGCAGAGATTTTTCGCTTTCTTTGAGCACAACGTCCTTGATGTTATTCCATAGCTCTTCTGGTATTCTGCCATTTGTATCCAAAGCAGTGAATTGATTTTGCAGGCAGCCTTTAAATTATGGTGATATATTTTCAAGATCATGTTTTCTTAAATTCATGAGTGGATTGCTCTTTTTCAGCTTTAGCTTGAGTTTGCATACTAGTAACTGGTGATCTGTACCACAGTCAGCTCCAGGTTTTGTCTTGAGCTTTTCCATTGTTGACTTCCACAGATGTAGTCAATATGATTTATGTGCAATTAGCAAAGTCCATGTGTACAGTCTCCATTTGTGTTGCTAGAAGAAAGTGTTAGAATGCAAAACTAACAATCTATTCATCTCAATCGGTCTTTCTTCAGCTCTTTTTCAGGTGCCAAGCCCATATTTTCCAATCACAATACCTTCTTCTTTGTTCCAACGTTTGCATTCCTGTGGCCCATGACTATCAGTATATCTTATGTGCATGTTCTTTTGATTTCAGCTGGTATTTGTTCATAGAATCGATCAATTTCTTCTTCCTTTGCAGCTGTTGTTGGCTCATATACCTAAATAATAGTTGTGTTGATGGGCATTCCTTGTAGACAAATAAAAATTAAGTGTTCACTGATTGTATTGTATTTAATTAGTTCTTGCAAGTTTCTTCTTGATTATAAATGCAACATCAGTTCTTCTTTGTTGTATAACCATGTGATCATCAGATTCAGTGCTCGATATCAGTCCATTTCAGTTCGCTGATATCTAACAGATCGCTTTACAGTATATACACAAGAAATGCCATACTGGCTCAGAACAAGGTCCATCAAGCCCAGTATCCTGTTTCCAACAGTGACCAGTCCAGGTCAAAAGTAGCTGTTAGGTTCCCAAAAAGGTACATAGATTCCACAATGCTTATCCAGAGGTAAACAGTGGATTTCCTGGGCCCTTTTTAATAATGGTTTATGGACTTTTCCTCCAGGAACTTGTCTAAAACTTTTTTAAAACCAGCTACACTAACAGATTTTATTACATCTTCTGGTAACGAATTCCAGAGTGAAAAATTATATTATCTTATTAGTCCTAAATGAGCTACATTGTAGCTTCATTGAGTGTAGCCTAGTCTTTCTACTTTTTGAAGGTGTAAACAATCAATATACATTTTCCTGTTCCATTCCATTCATTAATTTATAGACCTCTATCATATCTCCCCTCAGCTGTCTCTTTTTCAATTTGAAGAGCCCTAACCTTTTAAACCTCTCCTCACAGGGGTATCCTTCCATCCTCTTTACTATTTTTGTGGCTCTTCTCTGTACCTTTTCTAATTCAGCTATATCCTTTATAAGATATGGCAACCAGAATTGCGCACAATATTCAATGTGTGGTTGCACCATGGAACAATACTGAGGCATTATAATATCCTTGGTTTTGTTCTCCATTCCTTTCCTTATGATTCCTAGCATTCTATTTGCTTTCTTGGCCGCCACTGCACACTGGGCAGAAGGTTTCAACATTTTATCCATTATGACTCCTAAATCATTTTCGTGGGTGGTGGTTTGTAATGTGGAATCTTACATCGTGCAACAGTAGTTTGAGTTGTTCTTCTGTAAGGGGTGCATTCCAATTGGCAAATAGTGGCTGTGTACCTGTGGACCGGATGGGCAACCAGCGGACAGCCCCAAGGCATATTCCACAGTCTAGTCTCCCTGCATGCACACAGTGTTTGTGCAGAGAGCACTATACATGAGTGGGAGGGGCAGAGAGGGGGAGGAGAGGGGGCAGAGTGAGGGAATGGCCAGGTGCCGGGACGTACAGACCCTATTCAGGAAAGGCCGGTGTACGTACCCCGGCATTCCCACATATAGCCTATAGCTCCATGATGGAGCTATAAGTGCAGCTTGTTGGTCTGTTTGTGGCTTGACCCCCCCTGACTCATATGGCAATGGGATACTATGGCAACTACTGCAACATCCTGGCCGTAGGTGCCCTGAAGACTATCGGAAAAGAGTGTGCAGGGGCCGCTGTTGGGCACTGCATTCTGCGTCACTGGGTAGCCGTGTTGGTGCCATAGTGATGAGATGGCAATGCTCACACGCTTCAGCCCTAGTAGTGTGGGTGGGGATGAACAAGCTCGGAGACGTCTTTCCCCTCAGACAGCCTGGCGGTTACCGTATCCTTTCTTCCTGATTATGCGATCATGGGTGTGTCTAGACCCCGCAGTTGCAGGATCTGGTCTAATCCGGGCACATCCAAGTTTTATGCATGCCCACAACCCAGGCATATATGACTTGAAATCGGCCTCCACATGCATAACTTTGCACTTGTTCACATTAAATTTCATCTGCCATTTGGATGTCCAGTCTTCTAATTTATCAAGGTCCTCTTGTAATTTCTCAAAATCCTCTTGTGTTTTAGCAACTTGGAATCATTAGGTGTCATCTGCAAATTTGATCATCTCATTCAATATTCCCCTTTCCAGGTCATTTATGAAGATGTTAAAAAGCAGAGGGCTGAGCATAGATATCTGGGGTACTCCACTATTCACTTTTCCCCATTAAGAAAATTGGCCAATTAACCCTACTTTCTGCTTTCTATCTTTTAACCAGCTCCTGATGCACAATAGTACACTGCTTCCTATGCCATGATTTTTTAATTTTGCCAAGTCTTTCATGAGGGGCCTTGTCAAAGGCTTTCTGAAAATCCAGATGCACTATATCGACTGGCTCATCTTTGTCTACCTGTTTATTCACATCTTCAAAAATATTTAACAGATTAGTAGACAGAACTTTCCTTGGCTAAATCATGTTGGCTTTCTCCCCTTAAACCAGCGGTTCTCAACCTGTGGGTCGCGACCCCAACGGGGGTCGCCACAGGATTTAGCGGGGGTCGCTTAGCCTCCACCAAGTTTAAAAAAAAAAATTAAGATGTGCACAAGTTGCTGCCGCTGCCGAGTCCGCTTCTCGGCGGCAGCAGCAAACTCCGGCAAAACTCACCGACTTCTTCTGCAGCCGCGGCTCCCTGCCTTTTAGGGAACCGCGGCTGTACTTGTAAAATCGTTGCGGAGCCCTTCCTGTCTCGACGGGCTCCGTGCAGCATTGTCCCGCCTCCAAAGGAAGTGGTAAACAACTTCCTTTGGAGGCGGGACAATGCTGCATGGAGCCCATCGAGACAGGAAGGGCTCCGCAATGATTTTACAGGTACAGCCGCGGTTCCCTAAGAGGCAGAGAGCCGCGGCTGCATTAGAAGGGAGGCAGACAACCTGCAACACGGCTGACATCGACAGAGGGGTGCTGACATGGAGGGAGGGGGGCTGACATGGACAGATGGAAGGATGGGGCTGACATGGAGGGAGGGATGGAGGGAGGGGGCTGACATGGACAGATGGAAGGATGGGGGCTGACATGGAGGGAGGGGGCTGATATGGATGGATGGATGGAGGAGGGGGCTGACATGGACAGATGGAAGGATGGGGCTGACATGGAGGGAGGGAGGGAGGGAGGGAGGGAGGGGGGCTGACATGGACAGATGGAAGGATGGGGCTGACATGGAGGGAGGGATGGAGGGAGGGGCTGACATGGACAGATGGAAGGATGGGGGCTGACATGGAGGGAGGGGCTGATATGGATGGATGGATGGAGGGGGCTGACATGGACAGATGGAAGGATGGGGCTGACATGGAGGGAGGGAGGGGGGCTGACATGGACAGATGGAAGGATGGGGCTGACATGGAGGGAGGGGGCTGATATGGATGGATGGATGGATGGATGGATGGATGGATGGAGGGAGGGGGCTGACATGGACAGATGGAAGGTTGGGGGCGGACAGGGATGGAGGGAGGGGGCTGACAGGGAGGGAGGGAGGGAGGGAGGGATGGGGGCTGATATGGATGGATGGAGGGAGGGAGGGAGGGGGCTGACAGGGAGGGAGGGAGGGGGCTGACAGGGAGGGAGGGAGGGGGGCTGATATGGATGGATGGATGGAGGGTGGGAGGGAGGGATGGGGGCTGATATGGATGGATGGATGGAGGGAGGGAGGGAGGGATGGGGGCTGATATGGATGGATGGATGGAGGGAGGGAGGGAGGGATGGGGCTGATATGGATGGATGGAGGGAGGGAGGGGCCTGACAGGGAGGGAGGGAGGGAGGGAGGGATGGGGGCTGATATGGATGGAGGGAGGGAGGGAGGGGGCTGACAGGGAGGGAGGGAGGGATGGGGGCTGATATGGATGGATGGAGGGAGGGAGGGAGGGAGGGGGCTGACAGGGAGGGAGGGAGGGATGGGGGCTGATATGGATGGATGGAGGGAGGGAGGGAGGGAGGGGGGCTGACATGGACGGATGGAAGGATGGGGGCTGACATGGAGGGATGGATGGAGGGAGGGGGGCTGACATGGACGGATGGAAGGATGGGGGCTGACAGGGAGGGAGGGAGGGAGGGAGGGGGCTGACAGGGAGGGAGGGATGGGGGCTGATATGGATGGATGGAGGGAGGGAGGGGCCTGACAGGGAGGGAGGGAGGGGCCTGACAGGGAGGGAGGGAGGGAGGGAGGGATGGGGGCTGATATGGATGGATGGAGGGAGGGAGGGGGGGCTGACATGGACGGATGGAAGGATGGGGGCTGACATGGAGGGATGGATGGAGGGAGGGGCGCGGACATGGACGGATGGAAGGATGGGGGCTGACAGGGAGGGAGGGAGGGAGCTGACAGGGAGGGAGGGAGGGAGGGATGGGGGCTGATATGGATGGATGGAGGGAGGGAGGGAGGGGCCTGACGGGGAGGGAGGGATGGGGGCTGATATGGATGGATGGAGGGAGGGAGCGAGGGGGGATGACAAGGACGGATGGAAGGATGGGGCTGACATGGAGGGATGGATGGAGGGAGGGGGGTGACATGGACGGATGGAAGGATGGGGGCTGACATGGAGGGAGGGAGGGAGGGGGAGGGGCCTGATATGGATGGATGGAGGGAGGTGGGCTGACATGGAGGGAGTAGGCTGGCATGGACAAAGGGGAGAGACATGGGGACATACTGGACAGACGGGATAAATGCTGGACAGAGGCGAGAGACAGTGCGGGTTAGGATTATAATGGGCTGATGGGGGTGCTAGCACTGGTAATGGGCAGATGGGGCTACGAATGGTAATGGGTTGATTAGGGAAGGCTAGGACTGGGAATGGACTTATCAAGGGGGGGTAGGACTGGTAATGGACTGATGGGGGTCTAGCATTGGAAATGAGCTGATCAGTGAGGTTAGGACTGGAAATGGGCTGATTAGGGGAGCCTAGCACTGGTAATGGGGTTGAGGGGGGGACTAGCACTGGAAATGAGCTGATGGGGGGTAGGACTGGTATTGGGCTGATTAGGGGGGGGGTAGGACTGGTAATGGGGTTGAGGGGGATTAGCACTAGAAGTGAGCTGATTAGGGGGCTTTGACTGGGAATGGGCTGATTGTGGGGAGGGGAGGATAGAGCTGCTGACCCTGGAAGAACACTGGGGGCTAAGGCTACAAGTGGGCTGATACAAGGGGATGGGAGCATGGAACTGAAAGGGAGTGGATCTGAGAGGGGCTGCCATGGTATTTGTACTAGAAGGGACTGATCAGTGGGGAAGGAGGGGGACTGGAAGGGAATGGACACCAGTGGCAGTCATGGGAATGCAAGTTGACATTGGAAGGTACTGGGAGTGAGGACTGGAAAGGGGCTGATACTGGGGAGGGTTACTGGGACTGGAAATAGGCTGATGGAAAGAAGTGAAGAAAACAAAAGAGATAAGAACTGGCAGATGGACCATAGACCACAGAAAGAAAGAGAGCTAAGAGAAGACAGGAAAGCAGAAGCCTCAGATCGGGACCAGCATGATCAGAGAATAAATTGGTCAGACAACAAAGGTAGAAAAAATAATTTTATTTCATATTAGTGATTTGACTACAAAATCATCATAATTTTGAAATCAAATATTGTTACTTGTTGTTTTGATTATTTAAATAAGTATTTTATAAATAAAAACATATTGCAAAGGCCTATAATATATTAATAATTCAACAAATGATTACAGCGACAATGCGTTAACGGTAAAGGAAGAGAGACGCATTTGATTTTATCATTGGGGGTCACCACAAGTTGACCAACGGTAAAAGGGGTCACGGTACAAAAAAGGTTGAGAACCACTGCCTTAAACCATGACTATCTACACGTTGTCATGATGCGGGCACTAATAAAGTTGGTTTTAAGAAAAGAAATCCTGTTTTAGAAGAACTAGATGTGCAGTTACCTCCAGGCACAGCTAGAGGGAGCAGGAACAGACATACTGGTCTTAATGAACCTAAGCTCACTGATGACCTGCAGCTGAAAGGGAACCAGGAAGTCAGCAGTAACGGCTCACTTTATAAGCCAGAGCAGAATGCTTCTGGACAGCAGTGGCATAAGCAGAGGAAGCAGTGGACACAGCAGGAGCTGAGGAAGGAGGAGAAAGAGGAAGAAGGAACTGGAGCTGGACTAGAAGGAGAAACAGCAGAGAACCCTGGAGGCTATCAAGGACATAAGCCTGATTGCTGTGGAAGAAGCCAAGCTGGAAGCTGGAGGAGAAACAGACCTCACAAGGTGGGAAGCCAGAAAGCCCAAACTGAACCTGTTGTGCAAGGGGAGTTTGGTGGAAGTTGCTCCAAGGTGAGAGGCTTTGCCACGCCTAGTTCCTATAATCTGCCTGTTTGTAACATAGAGAGAAGAAAGCTAAGAACCAGAGAGGGAGGTTCTGACAGAAGCTTATCTCTAGAGGATCACTGCCCAGTTTCACCTATTCAGAGGGAAAAGCAGTTTTATAAGCAACGGAAGTTTTTACTCAGTGAGCCAAGGTATGAGGCATTGAAGATTAACTGTAATGATTGTACTGCCAAACGTTATGCTAAAAGAAGTATTCCTCCAAGGAGAAACAAGAGTGCAGACTGGTTCACTAAACTACCGCCAGCCTTAAGAGTCCCTGGTTATGTGAGGCCAAACTCCCAAGTGGTAGATTACCATGCTGGAATAGACAGGGACAGTGAAAGCCCTTTGAATCAGTATAGGGGAGAGGAATTGATGGAAGTGGATTCTCCCAGCACTATTCCCTCACCTTTGCCTGAGGAAATGGAATGTGATTGGTGCACTGCCTATGCTCCAAAATGTGTATGCTCCACAGAAGAATAAATGAAATATAATTTGATGTTTATTATACTGAATATTACTTTGAAGAAAACCTGCTTTAAACTGTGAAGTAACAGTTAACTAGCCAGTGAATATTGGTACCTTTTAAAACAAAGGACTGTTTCTGTTATCTAAAATATCTCTTCGTTGAACCTTGCTTTAAACGGGGAATAACAGCCTTTATTACCCTACACTTGGACTCTTTGTTCTTTAACAGCGCTACCTAGTGGCGTATAAACTTTGTGTCACCGGGAACCGAGTGACAACGTTCATTCAATTTAATCTTGATAATGGTTTCTACCATTTTCCCCAGTACTGATGTCAGGCTTACTGGTCTGTAGTTTCCTGGATCATCCCTGGAACCCCTTTTAAAAACTGACATTACATTGGCATTCTCCAGTCTTCAGATATTATAGATGATTGTAATGATAGTTCAGAGATTACTAATAATAGGTTTGCAATCCCCTATTTCAGTTCTTTCAACACCCTTGGATATATATTGTTCGGTCCAGGTGATTTGCTACCTTTCAGTTTATCAGATAGTTGTAATACATCTCCCCAGTTTATCAGTATTTCTTTGAATTCTTCTGATACATCACCTTTACATACAATTTCACTCATGGGTAACTTCCCTACATCTTCAGTAAAGACTGAAGCACAGAATTCATTCAGTCTCTCCGCCATGACCTTGCCCTCAATTAGTGCCCCTTTTACCCCTCTATCATCTAATGCGCCAACTGACTCTCTCACAGGATTTTTGCTATGAATGTACTTGAAAAAGGTTTTATTATGTCTTTTTGCTTCCATAGCAAGCTTTTTTTCAAATTCTTTCTTTGCCTGCCTTATTAATGCCTTGCATTTAACTTGCCAGTGTTTGTTTCCTGTTTTCATCATTTGGCTCCTTTTTCCATTTCCTGAAAAATGCTTTTTTGGCGACAACAGCCTCTCTGACCTCACCTTTAAACCATACTGGCAGTTTTTTGGTATTCCTTCCAATGCCCATGCTTGATGTAAATCTTTAATCTTTGCAGCTATTCCTTTTAGTTTTTTCTCAGCTATTTTCCTCATTTTATCATAGTCTCCCTTTTGAAAGTTAAAAGTAGTACTGTGGATTTCATTGCCATCCTCACTCCGTTTATTAAATCAAATGTGATCATGCTATGACCACGGTTGCTAACTGTCCCCAACAGCTTTATCTCTTGCACCAGTATTCCACTAAGGACTGGGTCCAAAATAGCTTCCCCTCTTGTCTATTCATGAACTAGAAGCTCCAAGAAGCAATTATTTATTTCATCTAGAAACTTTATCTCCCAGCATGTCCTGCTGTAACATTGACCTAGTCAATAACAGGATAATTGAAATCACCCATTATTACTGTGTTGTAACTTTTGTTAGCTTCCATGATTTCTTTTAGGATTTCATTATCCATCTGTAAATTCTGGCCAGGCGTTCGGTAGTACACCCCCACTGCCATCACCTTCTCCTTTTCATATGGACTTTATATCCATAGAGATTCTACAGTGTATTTTGTTTTCCCCAAAACCTTAATCCTATGTGACTCAAAGCACTTTCTAACATAGAACACAATCCATTCACCAATTTTATCTACCCTACCATTGTGATATAGTTTGTATCCCGGTATCAGTTTCCCATTGTTTTCCTCCTTCCACCAGGTCTCTGAGATTCCAGTTATATCTGCCCTTTCATTTAGTGCTCTGGGTTCCATTTTATTCTTACTACCTCCAGCTTCCCTTGGTTCTTGCTTCGTACGTTCTATATTCCAATATGTAAGACATCTTTGCAGCTTCTGATTCTCATTTCATGTGTAGTTACATCAGCAGTCAGATGTCCTGAGGGCTTTGATCCAACCATATCACAAATGCTGGCTTTACTTGGAAGTGTCTTTAGCTCTTCCCCAGTAGATATAGTAGCAGATTGGTAGACCTTTCTTCTGTTCAAGTAATGCCATTGTTGTTGCTGTTGTCTCTGAAATGTGATCCATTGCCACCCACAGCTTCCCATACTGCTGATACCTAGACAACTGGTTTGTCTTAGTCTGGCACCACAGCTGAGACCTGTCTCTGCATCACTGATGCACACCTGCCATACAGCAGGCATAAGTGCTTGCACATTTTTTGCACGTGTTTCTACCCCAGTTATGTCCCTATTTTATAAAGTACAGTACACTTGTACTTCGTTTTATAAAAGAAGCCTCAAATACATGTGTACTAATGCGTGATAATTCCATGGCAGTTTATGAAACTACTCTCTGAAAACAGAGTTACTTACCTGTAACAGGAGTTCTCCATGGACAGCAGGATAAGTCAGCCACACTTGGTGACATCATCCGACGGCGCCGAGACGGAAGTACTCTCCATAGCTCAGAAGGGCTTTCGCCCTTCTGAGCATGGGCCACCTGGCCCTGCCCCCTGGCCCGCCCCTAGCTAGCCAGTTCGTCACTAGCTGAGCCTTAGCTGCTAGGAGGCGGGCACTGGTCAGAGGTCGAGCCCCTTCCCAGGGGAGGTGGATGGGTATGAGTGGCTGACTTATCCTGCTGTCCATGGAGAACTCCTGTTACAGGTAAGTAACTCTGTTTTCTCCTAGGACAAGCAGGATGAGTCAGCCACACTTGGTGCCTCCCAAGTTGTCATGCGATGCGGTGGAAGGGGGCAGGCCAAGATCAGGTTCAGGTGATACTTTATCAGGGCTGGATGTTTTAATGGTGTGCCCTGGGTACCTGGTGGCGGTGGCAACGTGCAACATGCCAATGTGTAGTGAGCGCGCACGCGGTACTATGAGCAGCGTGTGGTGCTAATGGTTGCACGCTGTGACACAGCAGATCTGTCCTATGCTATAGAAGTGCAGAATTCTGAGAGAAACAGGTCAGATTCTGTCAGGCAGTCTAATCAGAAGCTTCCCTGTTGCCCTGAGCAACCTAGGCAAACACGAGGTTTGCAGCCTTGCCTCCCTGACAAGCAATTCTCACAGAGAAAAGAGAATGATTTGCACGTGAGGGAAGCCACGCCTTCAAGGCACTATAAGACCTGCTCAGGCAGAGGAGCAAGGGGGTGGAGTTGCAGTTGCAGTTCAAGCTTGGGTGCTTGTTCTTGTTCTTGTGGTGATTCAGGTTATGATTCCAGTCCCAGACTAGGCTCGGGTTGGGACTCAGAAGAAGTCAATTTCAACTTACCTTGCAGAAGGAAAGCAGGTTTTACTTCACGTCAGAATCCAGGCTGGTTTCCAAAGCCTAAGGCAGCTTACAGAGGTAATTGCCAAGGGGGTTGGAGAGGAAGCTGCCCTGAGTGTGACCCAGGAAGCTCTAGAGAGAGTTGGAGGAGGGGTTACACTAGACATGCTGGCAGAGACAGAAGCCAGAGTGAGAGAGAGCTGATTGATTCCGACGGCACTGAATTTGCAGGCACACGCTGTGAACCGCTGAGGATTCCCCCAGGAGAAGCTCACAGTAACCCCAGGAGTGGAGTGAGGAAAGCTGCAAAACCAGAGGTCAGTAAGAAGTTAACCAAACCTCTGACGCAGGGAGAATTTCCCCAGCTCTTTGAGAGTGTGGAACGTGACATAAGCAGGAAGCCTTATGTAAATGAGAAACAAGGTGTTAAGACACAGTTGCCTTACTTTGAAAGAAATCCTATTGTGGAAGATGTGTGTATGAGGGATATAGAGGATTGTATGCATGAAAGTCCAGACACCGATTAACTAAAGGGAAGTCTGTTTGCCATGAAAACCAGCAGTTTGAGCTAGCAGCCATTAAGGGAAACAGAGGGTTTAAAGATAGCCCGAGAACAAAGCATACTAGGAAGCCTGTCTTTCTACCCTCCTGTTATAACGTTGATGATAATTTCTGGCCATGCTCTTATGAAGAGGGCTTAATAAACTCTGGAAAAGAAACAGGGTTGAGAAGCATACAATCGGGCTGTGCAAAAGACAATGACATAGAACCCATGTGCACAGAGGATAATACTTTGTCTCCACAGTATGAACAGATGGATTGTTCTCTAATGTTGGAAGAAGAGCCAATCTCTTTATTATAAAGTTCTGAGCAATTGATTTCATAACACTGTTTGAAGCTAAGAGGAAGCGATTAGCTGCAGTGAAAAGTGAATGTGTTTGGAAGCAAGTTGCTATACTTTACTTTGTCAGTTTGTATCCTGAGTTTTCTTTGAGTTGCTGTACTATTTGAAAATCCTAAAACCCCGGGAGGGGAAATAAAACCCTTATTTGAACTTTAACCACTTTGGACTCACAACTACAATTATTCCTTAGTGAAAGATTCATGCACCCCTATTAACCTAGCCTACTGCCTACGCCTCGGCTTCGCTGGGATATAGGGGGTGACAACGCCCATGTGTAGACATGCAGTCCCACGTCGCACCTACGTGGCAGCTGTGGTTGTGAGAGTATGTCGCAGAGTAACTGGTCTCAATGGGCAGCCGCAGAGCTGCAGCAGCGGAGGGAGTCCCACCGAGCAGTAGCGTCAAGTTAACCACTGCGAGCACGGAAAGCCAATAGCCACGGTATCAATGTTGTAAGTGCTGCAAGAGTGGTGCAAGATAGACACAGCACTGTAATATTGACAGTGGACCAGCTGTAATATCGACAGTGGGCCAGAAACAATAGATGGCCAGCAACAGTATATTGCCAGCGACAATATCGACAGTGCTACAAGAGAGACGCAATTAGAGTGCAAAGGACGTGAGTTCATGACTTGGTTAGGTGTGTCCAAGCAGGAGTTAGCAGTCAAGACCCTGAGACTGCTAGGTGACACGTTTGTCCATGTTGGACGCGTTTGACCGTGTTGCATATGTTGCATGTAGTGTTAGCAGGTGTCCCTGTCACAAGTAGCAGCTGTCCCTGTCACAAGTATGGGCCACAGGCTCTCGATGGATCCTTATCCTTTGGCACTGCTAGAGCCATGGCTTAATTGAATTTGGAGCATGCTGAATTCCTTGAGTTGGAGTACGCTGGGACTGGGTGCCAGGTTTATTGAGGTGGCCAGGTTATTGAGGCCACATGTGATGAAGAGTTTGGTCCTTTGTTGTTGATGCGCGGTTTTGTGATTTGGGTCCCCTGCTGTTGCTGCACTGTTTCATGTATGTCCTGGGCCTGTAGCTGCGTGGAGTGTCTTTGGCAGCCGTGGCGGCATTACGTGCGTGGTAGGTATGCCATCCAGACTAGCAGTTTGGACTGCTATGGGACTAGCAGTCAGAACCATTATCCAAAAAATCTTACTGGTGGTCTACCCCAGTTGTCAGAGACCGTGGTCATCATCGGCCGCGATTGCCCTGTCTGTTTGCTGATGTTTGTGCCAGGCGCTGCAGGAGTTGCAGGATGGATTTTGCACAGGATGAATTTTGCAGGATGGGTTGTCATTCGTATCAGCATAGGATGGATTTTCATTCGTATCAGATCAGGAGATGACACGTCGGGACTGAATTGACAGTTCTTGTCAACCATGCCAGCCTCTCGAGTTACTCCTTGTCCACCTGCACTTGATGGGAGTAAGAAGGTATGCAGGAGTCCTAGGGCTATGGGTTCATAGAAAATGCACTGGTGCTGGCCAGGGCATGATGAGGATGGCCTGGATCTGACCGTTTTAAACAGTTGCCCTTCCTGCTCCCCACAAAGTGTGTAGGTCAATTTGTGGACAGCCCTCCGATGGGAGAAGGATGCTGATGGTGAAGGGTTGCAAATTCCTACCTACAGGTTAGTCTGGCAGTCGAGTCAGGGGCTGTCTGGATGGATGGGTACTGTTGGGCCCTGGGCAGTGCGAACCTAGGGCCGCCTTGTTGACTGTGTGTGCGTGCCCGAGAGTGCAGTCATCCTGGCGCTCTGGAGGTGTTCTCAAATCCCAACCAGACCTGCAGTGGGGTATTGGATATGTGACCTTTTGTACCAATGTATCTGCCCTAGTGACCTTGGTACAACAGTGATCACCTGAGCGGCCTTGAGTTTGCTACCTTGCACTCATGCCCACAGTCACCTGACCGGCCCACAGTCACCTGGGATCCAGTGTCCCAGATCTCACAGGTGGGTCTGTGTAGTGCATGATTCTCTCTGCAAGGATAGCTTGATGGTAGCCAACTTGCACTCATGCCCCACCTATTTCTGGGAAACAGTCAGAGGCAATTGTTCCTGTCTCTGGAGGCTGAGCGCAGCCAGGAGCTGTGGATCTTGGTACTGTCATAGGCTCTGTGCAATTTCACCAGAGTTGCAGGTACTGCCGTAGGCCCTGTGCAATTTCCCCAGAGATGCAGGCTTCACACGGTAGGCCATGATATTCAGGAAGATGCAGAGACATGTTCTCCGAGGTCCGCGATTGGGCCTTGGTTCTGTGAACCTCCATTCGGGTGCGTGGTTTCCCGCACTGTAGCCCCATCAGGTTCGGGGAGGAGTCCCGAGTCATGATGATGATACTGTGTCCCTCCAGTGTTGTGGGAGGATTGCCTCGGAGCCATGGCGCCTGCTTGGTGTTGATGTTAACCCCAACAGCACCCAGTCGATGCAAGGCTTCTGGTGGTACACCAGGGAGCCCACGGGGACAGCAAGGCAGAGGTTGGCTCATTCTCAAGAAGGGTGAGACACCAATATCTGTCACCGGGGTCTGCTGCCACCACACGCTGTGAGGTATGCGACATTGGCCTTCTGATCATCGCTGAGCTGTAAGCGAGGATGTGAAGTAGTCCTGGCAGAGGAGTATGAGGGTGCCCAACATAACTGGCCAGTTTGCGGGTTGGCGACCTTCCCTTTGGACAACTTTGGTTGTCTTACCCCCAGGAGCAGAGGCTGGTTAAGCCATCTGTGGTAGGGTGATCAAGCCCCACGGTCGATGCTGTGAGGGAAAAGGGGGTTGGGAATAGATCATGTTTCCTAGCTCCTGAAACTCATGTACTGACCCTCCTGAAGCTCATGTACTAGCCAGTGGACTATGAGCATTTTCATCTGTGTGTTCATGCATAGATTGGTAGGCTATGAGGGTCTATGACTCTGCGGCCTAGGAGTTGAAGTGTCATCTTCTGCATTCTAAGATGACATCTTAGATGCAGTTATTGCCCTGAAATTGGCTGTGGATTGCCCAGCCTTGCACTGGAGGATGCCAGGAGCATCCTCCAGTGCAAGGCTGGGCAACCAATTCTGTGGGTGAATGAGCCAGAGTGGCACCTGTCTTTGTGCCTTGTCCAATGCAGAAGTCTTGCTGGGTGGGTGACTCGTCCATGTGTCATTTATTGACGCATATTCTTCTCTGCCTATTCTGCGCTGCAGGATCCACAGCTGGGACTTGAACCTGTGACCTTCTGCACGTGTCATTCATTGAAGCATATGCTCTGCATATTCTGCTCTGCAAGATCCACAGCAGGGACTTGAATCTCTGACCCTCTGCCCCAAGACATGCTGGCTCTATGTGCTGCACCACCCTGCTGCCCTGTCTGTATGTGATGGCAAGTGGGGTATTCCAACTGCACAGGTACCAGATCCACCCATGGCCAGGTGGGAGCCACTGCCTTTTTTTTTTTTTTTGGCTATAAGAAAGGGGCAGGCTGTGGGCAGGCTCTGTTTAGTGCTTAACATCAGCGCAGTTAAGGGTCCAGAGTTGCTCATAAGGGCGAAGGCCCTTGACCTGAGCCTTGAGGGAGGGGGGTGAGGGTTTCCACATGGAGGGCCATGGTCCCAAAAGCGAGGCTTTTTTTTTTTTGGAGGGTGGAATGGCTTCGCAGCCTCACCCAACACATGAACACATGAAGCAGTCAGCTTCCTACCAGGAGCTGGCGCCATACGCGGGAGTCAGCACAGGAGAGGCTTGTTGGATGGTAGAGGGCTAGCCCTTTTTGCCTTGGCCATGCCTGCTGTCTTTGCTGTGGCTGCTTGCTGTGATTTCTGTTTCGGCATTCAAGAGCCCTAGCAGGGGTGTTGTGGCGCCAAAGAAACATAGCTCATGCTCAGAGGCTAGTCCTGAACCAGTCACCTTTTGTTAGAAGGTAGGCAGTTTGAGAAAGAACTCCCACATCTCTCTCTGATCTGGTAACCTCTTGGCAGCTTGTTTGCCTTGTAAAGATTCTCCCTTGCACGGTGTTTAGACGCGATCCGCCGTCATTCGGGCTAGTTGGTAACGATCCGCTGTAACGATCTGCTGCCAAGGAGGCTTGCCCTCTCGGGTGATTCCGGTGTTGGGGAAGCAGTTCTTCTGTGCCGACCGAGTTGCAGATCAACGCGGTACCGCCCCTGGATTCCCCATTGTCATGGCGCCAGGGGACGCTGAGAGGAGCCAATGGCGCCGTGGGGTTGGAGCCTAGGGGATGTTGCAAGGAGCCAATGACGCCATGGGGTTGGAACCTAGGGGACACTGAGAGGAGGGTTAGGTAAAAACGCTAGGACAGTGCATCTGCCACATGACGCTGCCAGGGCGGCTTGCTTTGGATCCCGGCACTGCTCTGATGTTCCCCGTTGCAACGAGCTTCAGCTTCAGTCAATTGTGCTGTGGGGCGGAGATAGGCTCAGCCAATGGTGCCGTGGGGCAGAGATAGGCTCAGCCAATGGTGCTGTGGGGCGGAGATAGGCTCAGCCAATGGCACCATGGGGTGGAGTTTGGCTTCAGCTAATGGCGCCGTGGGGCGGAGTTAGAATTGCTGACCTCACCTCAGGAATATGGACAGCACGGCTGGACAACATGGCCGCCCCCATGGTCACACACGTGTGAGGAAGATGGCCGCCCCCATGGTCCACATGTGTGAGGAAGGATCCCGGAGCGACAGAGGAGCAGAGGAAGGCTGGCTGGGTACGGAGGCCTTCTTAGGCATGTCCTGGGCTGCCGCGAGGGCTACTGCCTGACTGGGAGCTTCCTTTTTCTAGCCCATTTCTCTGGGATCCTTTGCTTCTGCCGACTTGGAGAAGAGAGAGGTAGGAGGCTGGCCGGGGACGGAGGCCTTATTAGGCACGTCCTGGGCTGCCACACGGGCTACTGCTGCCTGGGAGCTTCTTTTTCAATCCCCATTTCTTTTTTTTTCTTTTTTTTTAATCCTCTGCTTCTGTGCTGGAGAAGAGGGGACTGGGTCTTTCTCGTATCATTGCTCATCCTGGAGCAGGAGGAGCTCTTCTTGAATTCTGGGTTTCTGATGATATATATATATATCATCAGAAACCCAGAATTGGAGTGGAGGAGTGGCCTAGTGGTTGGGGCAAGGTACTTCAGGCTGGAAGTTCAGGGGTTCAAATCCCAATAGAGGACAGCAACCTTGGGCTGGAAGGACTGGGGTTTCTAGTCCCACAGGTGCTCCTTGTGGTCTTGGGCAAGCCACTTAACCCTCCATAGCCCATGTTCCCTGTAAAATAGTTATCTTCAAGTTATAATGCCCTGTTCAATGTAATTTCAGTTTGTTCAATGTAAACCGCACTGATGCAGAATAGCACGGTATATAAGAGAATATAAATAAATATATATACATTTTTTTAAAAAATAGAAATCTAGAAAAGTAAGCATCAGAGACAGCGTTAGAAATATTAGAACGAAGAGTAAGTAAGGAGGAGGATTCCTCTTTCCTTCAGATGGTAATTTCAGTTGGAGAGTAGAGAGGTCCGTCTTGCTGACAAGGCGGAAGAACTGAAACTGGCTAGCTAGGGGCGGGCCGGGGGCAGGGCCAGTTGGCCCATGCTCAGAAGGGCGAAAGCCCTTCTGAGCTATGGAGAGTACTTCCATCTTGGTGCTGTCGGATGATGCCACCAAGTGTGGCTGACTCATCCTGCTTGTCCTAGGAGAATATGCCTTTACCTTTGCAGGGAGTAACAGATCTCAGCACAAGCTTTGGAGGTGAGGCATACACTGTGCCGCCAGCATATTTCTGATTAAGACAGGCATTTCTGATAAAGCACCATTCTGGCCAGCATTGCAGTCTCCTCAGGCGGAAAAAAATGGCTCTCTCTTGAAGGCAACAGAAAGCCCAACATGTGCAGAAAGTACCAATTGCTGATTTGCCTGCTCTATATACATGCAGGTTCTCTACATGGTTTTCTAAAACTACATTTATAGTATCAAGTACACCTGCAGTAGATTGGCTTCATCTATATGCATTATATGTAAATACTGAGCCACAGATGTTGCGCTGATGTATATATTTTAAGATATCTAGGTATACATCTCTTGTGCATGAGATTCACCTCCATGTGTCATCGCTATATGTCATGTACATGCACGTTGCATGATTATTGTTTGATACATCTATGGATGTATTTTTATATTTATACATGGTTCCATCTCCGTTTATAAGAGTTTACATGTTGATGGTGTACGCAGTGCTTTAAGCGTATTACTTCAATATGATTATCCCACGTTGATGATACCACATTACTGGCTGAAAGTGAAGATGATCTGAAACATTTGCTTCTCACGATCAAAGAACATAGTCTCAAAATGGGACTACACCTTAATGTAAAGAAGACAAAGATCTTGACAACTGGCAAAATCAACAAGTTCATCGTTGAAGGAGAAGAAATTGAAATCATGGACAACTTTAATCTACTTGGATCAACTATCAATAAAGAAGCAACAAGCAGTCAAGCAATCAGATGATGCATTGCTCTTGGCAGAATGGCTATGAAAGACCTAGACAAGATTCTCAAGAGCAGAGATGTCTCTCTCCATACAAAGATTTGACTTGCTCAAGCCATGGTATTTTCAATAACATCATATGGATGTGAAAGCTGGACAGTGAAAAAGATAGACAGGAAGAAAATTGATACCTTTGAATTATGGTGCTGGCAGCGAATACTGCGTATACCATGGACTGCCCGAAGAAAAAACAGTCAGTACTAGAGTAGATGAAACGTAAACTTTCTTTAGAAGCTCAGATGACAAGACTTCAACTTTCATACTTTGGACACATCATGAGAAGAGAGAGATCATTAGAGAAAGACATCATGCTTGGCATGATAGAAGGTCAACGCAAAAGAGGAAGGCAAGCGATATAATAACAGCAGCTACAGGTACCAGTCTGTCAACAATGAGCTGCCTGACTGAAGACCAAACACAATTTAGGACAACTATCCAGAGGGTCGCCATGAGTCGACAACGAATCAAGGCACTTAACAACAACAACATTTTTCCTTTAGTTCAGTCTCTTTATCAAGGACAATATACATACAATACACCAAGCTGAGGGAAAGCATAGCTAAGGTTACAAACATATAATCCCTTCCCAGATCTTTGTTCACAGTATCTCAAGGGAACAACAACCAATCTAAATAAACTAAACAGATAGAGGAAGAGAGGGAATACTACAGTATTAGTGAGTATGAAGGACATCAGGGACAATGTATATCTCTGAATGTCATTGAGACTTATCTGCTCACAAAAGATTCTCCACTGGCTGCCAAAACTTGCCACTCTAGGTTCAGTCTTAGACTTTTCTGATGCCTTGGACTTGTATCTATAGATCAGGCATATCATGTTACTCCAAAATATCAAATTTAACAATGTTGTTTCCTTCCAGTTAGCTAAGATCATTTGTAGTGTTAGAGCAATGAGCCATCAAGAGCAGCTGTTTGTAAATGCTCCCTCCTCCTGCTAAGTGGATCATGAGGGAAGAACTTTTAAACTGTCACTGTGGGGCGTGCACAGTAGCAGAAGAGCAGAAGCCATCAAGAGCAGCTGTTTGTAAATGCTCCCTCCCCCTGTTAAGTGGATCGCGAGGGAAGAACTTTTAAACTGTCACTGTGGGGGCGTGCCCGTGCCCGTGCCTTGCGGGCCTGCACCTGAGGGCCTCGCCAGAGGGCCCTTTGGCGTGGCTCTTAGGTGTTGGACCGTGCGAGGCAAAAGAAACATCTGCTCCTTGCTATATAGTTGGTAACTCTGTTTGAAGGTATGACTATGTTAGTTAATTGTATTGTAATGTATGTATTGTCATTCCCTGTGCTATGTAGTCTCACTTCCAACCACTTTGATGTAATGATAAGGTGGTGCATGTCCTCCCTGCCTTTGTATGACCTTTGTAGTATGTTGTGAACCGCTTTGATTGAAGGAAAAGGCGGTATACAAAACATGTCAAATAAATAAATATCTAAAAGTTTCTGTTGCAACTTACTTAGAGGAGAGTCTTTACCTAATGATCTGAAAATAACTATTCTGGTCATAAGTGCCTCCTGCAGGAGGAGTATATCACCAACCAGGCCCCAAATATTAGTCCAGAATACTTGTATACATGGACATTAAGATAGCATATGCATTAGGGTACCTGGGTCACAGAGCAGTGCCAACATTGATCCGATGGTAATAACCTAGCTCTCCACATTTTGAGCAGGGTTCTATGGGCCAGAAAGTATAGAGTATGAGTTAGTCCACTAGACAAAGTTGGTAATTGACCCTGATCCAGAAAGCGCTCCATTCAACCTGGTTCTCATCTATCTGGATATCCAATTCCCAGACCTTATTCAGTCCAGGATCACAATTGTCATCTGCCTCCTGGAAAATCTAGTCCCACTCACTAATGACCTCTGTTTTTGTTGTTGTTAAGTGCCGTCGAGTCAGAGTCGACTCATGGCGACCCTCTGGATAGCTATCCTAAATTGTGTTCGGTCTTCAGTCAGGCGGCTCATTGTTGACAGACTGGTACCCGTAGCTGCTGTTATTGTATCGATCCATCTCATTGCTGGCCTTTCTCTTTTGTGTTGACCTTCTATCTTGCCAAGCATGATGTCTTTCTCTAATGATCTCTCTGTTCGCATGATGTATCCAAAGTATGAAAGTCGAAGTCTTGTCATCTGAGCTTCTAAAGAAAGCTTAGGTATGATCTCCTCTAGTACAGACTGGTTTGTTCTTCGGGCAGTCCATGGTATACACAGTATTCGCCGCCAGCACCATAATTCAAAGGCATCAATTTTCTTCCTGATGTTATTGAAAATACCATGGCTTGAACAAGTCAAATCTTTGTATGGAGAGAGACATCTCTGCTCGAGAGAATCTTATCTAGGTCTTTCATAGCCATTCTGCCAAGAGCAATGCGTCGTTTGATTATTGATAGTTGATCCAAGTAGGTTAAAGTTGTTCACAATTTCAATTTCTTCTCCTTCAACGATGAACCTGTTGATTATGCCAGCTGTTATGATCTTTGTCTTCTTTACATTAAGGTGCACGCCCATTTTGAGACTGTTCTTTGATTGTGAGAAGCAAATGTTTCAGATCATCTTCACTTTCAGACAGTAATGTGGTATCATCAGCATAGCGAAGGTTTTTGATGCGTCTTCCACCAGTATTCACACCTCTGTTGTCTTCATACAATCCTGCTTCTCTGATGATTTGTTCTGCATATAAATTAACAGGTAGGGGGAAAGTATGCAGCCTTGTCTTACACCTTTGCTTATTTTAAACCATTATGTATTTCCTTGTTCCATTCGAACTGTTGCTTCTTGTAAGTTGAAGTCCCCGAGCAGCCAGTTGGGATTGCGAGGGTTAGTTGGGTTGCAGGCTAGGTCAATAAAGGTAGAAATGACCTCCGGTGGAGAGGAGGGGGATCTATAAATGAGGTTTATGGTAATTTCTTTATTGGCAATGGTGATTATGTCCGCATGTATGGTGCTCTTGGCTGAGAGAAGTTGAAATCCGAGTTCAGTTTTCGCAAGGATAAAAACTCCGCCGCCTTTCCGGTTGGTCCTGTGGCAGGTATAAATGGAGAAGTTGGGGGGATTAGTTTGTTTATGAGGGTTGTATCGGTGTCCTTGAGCCACGATTCTGTCACCATGAGGAGATCCAGGCCATGGACAGCTATCAGGTCAGGGATAACTGGCCATTTCTTGCGTACTGAGCGTGAGTTTACAAGGGCACATTTCAAGAAACGTTGCAAATCCGGTTTCTGTTTGGGATTATCAGGATGATTGAGGGCCACATACAGTAGGTGTGAGTGTCTAGAGTGGTGTGGGGGGCTGGTATCAGGGTGGAAGGGGTTAGAATGATTCCTCTTGCCCAGGTATGGTAGGGCAGAGATGTGATATTGCCCAGCCGAGAGAGCTACTGATTGTTGAAAGGTGTTGGCTAGAAGGAATATGGTGGAGAGGGTAAATAGTGGGAGGGCCATGATGGCCGCTGCGTGGCTTGAAGTGTGAGAGTGGAGGTGCAACTTATTATGTTGATGCTAGATAGCGTGTAACAGGGCAAGTCATCACTTAGGACAAATTACAGATGAGATATGTTTTGAGGGACAGGTGATGTGTGTTGGGTCCTCAGCATGAAGCACCTAATGTCTACATGCACTCATATGTGCGTAACACATTTGCAGCAGGCAGCAGAAGGTGGGGGCTGGGGGAATGCTGCCCAGGGCCTAACATGCACCTGATGCACATTATATCTCCTGCCCTTCATTTGTGGTCAAGCAAGTTACCTTTCTGTAGGAGGTGGATTTGTGCCCTGCAAAAAGTGTTTCCGTTTTATACCAGGGATGCGCTCACCTTGATATTATGATATCACTGTCTACACTTTCTGTGATGTGTAAACCAAATAAAGATATGTATTTGAACGACATTTGTCTCTTTTGCTGATTGATCATGGTGACAAACATGCAATGCAATGTGTGTGTTTTTATCAGTCCTGACTCCTTGTGACCCAGAGACTCCATCGTTTTCTGGACAATGTCACTGGATGTAGATTATCTGGTCTTTGATCCAAGGTAATGGAGGGTTACGTGACTTGCCCTAGGCCACATGGAGTGCTAGTGTGTATTGATCACTGGTTGTTTGGGGGCCAAGCCAGTTGACTAACCACTAGGTTAGTCATCCACTCTTTGAGCACATTGACACATGTATGTGGTCATTTGCTGGTCATGTACATGGGCCACCTGTGCTCACATCCTTGTACAATGGCAGCTGTGTATCTGCCAGCCATATGCCACATCACTGGGTATTAAAGGTTGCCAGACACACCCTCCCTTTGGGGTATTTGTGTTACAGTGTGCTCAGTGTGCTTTTTCTGGGATTGGCTACACTCATGTTTTTTAACTCTGTAGTTTGCAGGTTTGATACGCACATGTGTTTTATCCTTTTAATTTCTGTTGTGCTAACTGGACCATGAGGTACCACCAGGTTCCTCACCTCTACACACACCCTTCCCTCTCTTCACTGTACACCAAGGTGCATCCTGTGTGCTGCATAGCCATCACATATTCTTTGTTACATAGGTCTCTCACTTTATGGTGTTTACATGGCAGTGCACCTGGGGGTTTAGTATTGGTGTGATTCAGGTGGTGTGTGGTACACCTGATTGCATGTTGAGATCTCTCTTGTGCAGATCCTGATTAATAACCTGATCCACAGAGCGTCCTCTGCTGCCCCTGTGGTTTTGTTTGTTCCTCTTTTGCATGCTGTATCCACTGCAAGACATTTCATTGTGTGTGTGCATATGTCCCTGGTCCCAAATACAGAGTGCAATTTGATCTGTGCATAGCAGATCTGCATGTGCATTTGCACATGATTACTTTTGGGGGTTTGCTTGTCCTGACAGCCAGCAGGCGTTTTGAGTACTGCCCTGCACTCTTTTTGTATGCAGCCTTTGCTAATGAGCTCACATTGATGTTGTAGCCTACCGGTTTAGCCATTGCCATTTGTGGTTGTGGTCGTAGGTGTGCTTCCTCTCTGCTGTCTTGGATTTGTATGCTTGTACTGCAGAGGTGGTTTACATTCGTATGAGAGTCATATCTGTGCTGATCTGTGCTGTGAGCACATTGTACCCTCATCTGAGTTGTGAACCATCTTTCCATGCATCTTTTGTCTGCCAGCTGTGTGCCATCCTACCCTGATGTGCATGCTGCTAACCTACTTCCCTTCTATTCAACATCTTTATTCAGCCAATTTGTCAAATTATGGCAGCCCATCAAATAAGTTATACGATTTATGCAGATGACATCATGATTTATACACCGATTGATCTCATCAACCCCGACTACAGCAAGATCACAAATTGCCTTGACAACATGTCTTCCTGGCTCACATGCAATAACCTTGCCTTAAACTACAATAAAACAGAGGCGCTTATTGTCACTCGAAACACCGACTTCAACCCCCCACCTTTCATTAAATACAACAACATTACAATACCAGTTAAGGATGAAGTTAGATATCTTGGAATTACCCTCGATAAAGGTCTAACCCTCCAGTCACACATCAGAAAAACTGTGAGGTCTGCATACTACAGAATGAAAGTGATTAGACGCCTCAAGCCCTTACTCTCATATGACCACTTCCGGTCTGTCTGCCAAGCCTTAATAACTCCTATTCTGGACTTTTGTAATCCTATCTACTACGGTCTTTCAAAACACTCACTTAAACCTCTTCAGATGGCTCAGAACACGGCAGCCAGAATTATTGCTGGCTCAGCATCTCAAGATCACATTACCCCTACTCTCAAAGAGCTCCACTGGCTTCCAATAAGCCAGCGCGTCAAATACAAGATGGTAATTAATATATTCAAGATCAGACATAAATGCTCTGCTTTTAGCCTTCATAATCTCTTACTCCAGAATAACAACAGGCCAAGACGAATAACTACATCAAACACCCTCAGCACCCCAAGTAGTTTCAGAAAAGCGTGTAAATGTACTACACAAAGAGCAATTTCCTTATCGGCCCCACTTATATGGAACTCTCTCCCTCCCGATGTGCGATCCATGGATGATTTAAAGGAGTTCAGAAAACAACTGAAATTTGTACTCTTCACTGAGTACTATGGCACAGACATCTAACAGTCTCTATTATTATAGCCTGCATGTAACTTGTTTTACTGTAACAGTTCCTTGATGTTGTGTATCCCAATTTTACCTTCACTCTTTAGTTTAGTCAGTGTATGCCCCCCTGTCTCTGTTCTCCCTTCTTGTGTCTTGGTAACCGCTTTGATTTAAGGAAAAGGCGGTATAGAAAACCTGTTAAATAAATAAATAAATAAATTGCAGCTCTCCCTGCTTGCCTCTCCTGTGTGTGCTCTGCATAGCACTTTTACTCCACAGTCATCCTGATATTTCACCTATCCTGCCATTTCTGGGTCCTCTGCTGCCCACATCTTCCCATCATCTGTCACACACTGTCATTATAGCATGGTACATTACCCTCCCTGTGTGCATGGCTCTAGTTGGCCACGATATGTTTGTCCAATTTTATGGCTGCAACATGGGCTGGAGCTGATTTCTGTGGTGCAACAACTGATCTACGTCTTTCTTTGACTTTTGTATTGTTTTTATTTTCTGGTCTATGCAGTGTTTGTGTTACGAGTGTGTTTGCCACCTACCTCCCTTGCCATTCAAATTGGGGGATATTACTGCTCTTGGCTAACGTTTCTGAGGTCACCTATACATCCTTGGGGCATCTTCTGACACATCTTCGATTCAGCCAGCTTATGGGGTGCCTATGATAGTGCCTTGGGAGTTGACATCCCTCCAACATGGCCGAACATTGAGGTTTGCCTTTGCTGACGAGGTATGTTTAGCCTGTGCCTTCTGATGCAACATAAAATGTGTAATAATATATGGCACAAGGGTGTGGTTCTTTTTAGATGGCAGTACAGATTGCTGTACAGTTACACACAGAAAAAGGACATTCCTCTGACAACCTTATTCACTGGAAATTTCAAACCATGACCCATGCACCATCATTCTGTGTCTTCACCAGTTGTCAGCATACATGGCATTGCAGTCTTGGCTTTTTCCCCAGACCTTGGATTTCCTGGAGCTGAGTTACTCTTGTGATTTCAGTCTCCAAAGGTCATAGGCCAGTTTACAAGATACGATTAACCCTGATCCCCTGTGGATATCAGTCGCCAGGGCCTATCTGCAGCCCCTCCCTGCTAAATCAAGAATGGCAGACATAGACATCAGCGCGCCGCCTTAGGCCGCCCAGTATTAATATGCTGCCAAAAACATCAGTGTGCCACACAGTATTTCTGTGACTCATATATTACTGCCTCAGCCAGCTGTCTTCATTGGGCACTGTGGGGAATTGAACCCCTGATCCCTGCACTGTTGGTCAGTGTCTTAACCATTGTGCTGTGGCTCTGCTCTTCTGCTTGCCTGCTTGTACCACATATGCCTCCCGCGCAGCCATCTGATGCGCTAAGGTGCGGGGCGTACAAGGGCGCCGCGCACCTTAGCGCATATTTAAATTCCGGCTTTTCTTTTACAGGACGGAACACCCACTCCTTATATGGCACCCACACACTACCGGGGCCCGCACCTTACCGGGGTTTTAGTAAACATACCCCTAAATCTAGATGATGTAACAGATCATACTGACAAACTAAAGAGTAACAAATCACTAAGACCAGATGGTACTCCTCCTCCCCCCTGAATTCTGAAAGAACTTAAACATGAAATTTCTTTCATTAGTAATCTGTAGCATATCATTTAAAATGACCATGCTACCTGAGGACTGGGGGTGACCAATGGAACACCAATTTTTAAAAATGCTCTCTAAGGGTGATCTAGAAAGCTATACACTGGTGATGCTTGTTGGTGCTGGACAAAAAGGTAGAAGCCATTCTAAAAATTACTGATTATATATGTATGGATACAGCATGATGGAAATGAGTTAGCATTGATTTAGCAAAGGTAGATCTTGCTTTACCAGTTTATTCGATTTTTTTAAGTTGTCAACAAACATGTTGATAAGAAACATGTTGATAAAGGTAAGTCAGTTAATACAGGAGGTCATTTTAGAACAGGTTCACAGCATCTACATATGAATAAATAATGGTTGTACAATATCACTATTGAGATGTGTAGATGCCATGGAAGAAATAGATTTTAATGGGGAGGATGTTTGAATTGTACAACCATAGTTTAATGTACAGTCAGCTATAGGTCACTGCTTGCACAGCATAATTTCTGAAATGCTGAGTTATAAATAATTTTGTCATAATCAAGTAAATTTTATCTAATACACTGTAATCGGCTCTTGTTTTGTAAAAGAATTCTAGCGACACCTTGTGTTATTTCAGCTACTTCCCCTTTTTACTATAATAAAAGGAGCCACTATGGGTGAAAACCTTCGACACAGCAGAAGTGAAACTGTGTGTGTGCACAGACCTTTCTGCTGGCTCCCTATGAGCTCACAGAAAGAGGACCTTTGTGTTTTGAGTATTCTGTATTTCTCTCTGTTTCTCACTGCTTGAGGGAGCAGAAGAGATCGAAAGAGCAGAGATATTGTGACCAAATTACAGGAAACCTTTCACTTGCAATAGTTTGCGTGCTCCAAAAAACAATGGGCCTGACATTCAAAAAAAGCTGTGCTCCTAGTGGTTCCCAAACTTGGGGTCGAAACCCCAAATGGGGGTCACATCATCAGTGGATGGGGTCACAGAAACATGGTCATTTTCCATTCTCTCTGGACTTCACTGTGACCTATGCCAGTAGTGTCAGTCGTCAGTCAGCATGTGGCCTGTGAGCCAGTGAACATTCATAGGCCCTTGTCCCCCTCCTGGGTAAGCTTCCTGTTAGACTGGAACCCATGCTGAGTACTGGGGTCTGTATATACACACTGCACACTGACACAAGGACCCTGTGCTGACTGCTGCTGTTGCTGCCACTATTGTTGCTGCTGACTTCCTGCTTTAGATGAATGAAGAGAGGGGAAGGAGGCTGGAGACCTGCTGTTTTGATTTCATCATCATCTGGGGTCACGTGAATTTTTAGCTGTTAAAATAGGGTCATATGGGATAAAAGTTTGAAAAACACTATCCTAAATCTCAGCTCCTAAGCTTGTGCCTGATTTTCAGTCCATTTTAAAAGCCTAAGGGCCTGATATTCAAAGGCATTTATACGGTTTTTAAAAGACCTGTAAACTATGTAAATGCCACTTAGAGGGATATTCAGCAGCTTAATCTCCTACAAGCCTCCTTACCTTCCCTAGTTGTATCCTTGTCCACATCTGTTGTATTGTTTCTCTTAACTAGATTGTAAGCTTTGCTGAACAGGGACTGTTTTTTGTATATACTTCTGTACAGCGTTGCGGATGCCTTGTAGCACTATTTAAATCACCATGAGTCGACACCAACTCGACAGCATTTAACAACAACAACAACAACAGTAGAATTTCATAAAATTTACAAGAAGGTCAAAATGAAAGCTAGTACCTAGACACTGTTTAAGCTATTTTTTATTGAATCTCAGATGGTACTGTGACTCAGAATGGCACTAAATGAGGATATGCAATTTGCTCTCTGACTGCAAATTGTTCTATTTAAGAGAGTTGTTTCCTTGAATAAAGAGCGACAGGACTGTACTTGACACATTCAGAAACTGCAGGACATGGTTCCCACAGACTTAGAGCACTTAGCTGAATCACTTCATCCATGGACAGGATCGAGCAAATTTTATGTTGCAAGCTCCTGTGGCAATTGGGAACTTTATTGTATATTCTCCAGGAGAAATTGTTTACTAACTTACAATACTTAGCTACCTTACAGGAGGCAGCCCAGGAATCGAAAGACTCTCAAGCAGAATTAGCAGCATTACCAGCCCAAGTCCATAAACACGGAGCCCGATCCAGGAAGGGGTATGTCTGGGCCGTCCAGATATCCCCAGACAGGATGGGCTCCATTGTACCCGATTTTGCACCACAGAATGCAGGATTGGGAAATGGGATGGCCCGGTGTGCCCCTGTAGCAGCTGCAGGGATGTCTTGGAGGCAGCATGGCCAGGCCCCCTGCTCCCGCTGGTGCGCCAAGGGCTCAATGCCCCCCAGACCAGTTTTCCCACTGCCCGACCTTTGGGTCTGCCATGACCAGGATCGGACAGCGGGACAGTACCTGCAGTGGCTCCATTGCATTGAATAAGCTGTGTGTCTCCCTGGTGTCCCCCAGAGGTACAGGGCCATGACATGAATTGGCCCTGTATTGATATAGTGTATCTGGACTTTCAGAAAGCCTTTGACAAGGTCCCTCATCAGAGATTTTTGGCAAAACTAAAAAGTCATGGGATAAGAGGCAGTGTACTATTGTGGATCAGGAACTGGTTAAAAGGTAGACAGAAGAGGGTAAGGCTAAATGGCCAATTTTCCCAATGGAGAAAGGTGAATAGTGGAGTACCGCAGGGATCTGTGCTGGGTCCGCTGCTTTTTGACATGGTCATTGCAGATGACACAAAACTATTTAAAGTTGTTAAACCCCATGAGGACTGTGGAAAATTGCAAGAGGATCTTGATAAATTGGAAGACTGGGCATCCAAATAGCAGATGAAATTTAATGTGGACAAGTGCAAAGTTATGCACCTAGGAAAGAAAAACCCAAACTTGGGAAAGTTTACTAGCACAGCCAGAGTTGAGCGGAGGATGCAGGCTCCTGTCCGGGCGGCCCCGATGTCATCGGGGGCCTCCTTAAGAGCAGCTGGGTGTTAGGCGCAGCCCCGGGCATCCCTAATATCATCGGGGGCCTCCTTAAGAGCAGCTGGGTGTTAGGTGCAGCCGTAGGCGCTTGTGGTGGGCGCGATCTAAGGGGCATGATACAAGGGGTGTAGCTGGCCCCTTGGGAGCCCCTTGGAGCACCGCAGGAGGATCAGGAGTATTTGCGTGTTGCAGAGAGAGTTTCATGGGTAAGCGGAAGAAGAAACAGATTCCTGCTGAAAATGTTATTGGTCCGATGGATCGACATTTAAAGGTAAATGTTGGGAGTAATTTGCCTGTAGACTCTGATTTTCTGACTCTACAGTCCCCTGGGGCTTCCCTGAGTTCTCCGGAACGTTCTCCACCTCCTCCTCCATTTGATACCTCTCAGTCCACTCCAGACGCTGTGGGGGATGTGTTTCAGCAGAGTACTCCTGTGTTACAGGATGGGAAGCTGAAACCTGTTAACTGGTCTCCTGCTCCCTGTGACGCTAGGGATATACCTGAGAGTCAGGTAACCTTGATGGACATTTGGAGAGTGGTGACATGGACAGAAAAGACTCTTGTGTCCACAGTTTCTCAGCTATGCACTTTCTCCTCGGAGATAGTTGCTAAGCTCAATTTAGTCGAAGAGAGGGTGGGGGGTTTGCTTATGCAGGTCTCTAAATGTGAAAGTCAGTGTCTCTCTCTTCAGGCTGCTAGTTCATCTAGTATTAAGGATAAAATGGAGTTATATGAAAATATGTTTTGAGTTAGAAATATTTGCTTTTTAAAGTTTCCTATATATCATTTACTGTCGCCAGAGATCTTGCTACGAAAGTATTTTAGAGAGGCTCTGGCATTGGCTACTGCCGATTCTTTAGCTATCTCTAAGCTTTATTATGTATCTGGACGGGGGGTTGCTAGTGGGTCCCCAGGTGGGTATGATTCACTTCAGGACCGTCAGGTCCTTGATCTGACTAACTTTCTTGAGGACTAACAGGATACCATCACGTCCCGTGCTACTCTTGTTGTAACGTTTGTTTCTGAACAGGATAGAATTTCTGTATTTAAAAGTTACTTTAAAAATAAAGTAGCAATGTTTTGCGGCGCTAAAGTACAATTATTTCCTGATGTTACCAGAGCTACGCAACTTAGGAGACAGGCCTTTTTGGCCTTAAAATCTAGGGTGTTGGCCCTTGGGGCAACTTTTTGTCTTAGGTATCCCTGTAACAACAAAACAAATTGTGCTATGGTGCTGGAAGATGAGACTCCCAGGTCTGAAGGCACTCAACTAGCTACTGGGGAAGAGCTGAAGACTTTTCAGAGTAAAGCCAGCATTTATGATGTGGTTGGATCAAAGCCCTCGGGAAGTCTGACTACTGATGTAGCTGCGCATGAAATGAAATGAGAGTCAGAAGCTGTAAAGATGTCTTACACATTGGAACATGGAACGTACGAAGCATGAACCAAGGGAAGTTGGAGGTGGTCAAGAATGAAATGGAACGTGTACAACTTGATCTGTTGGGTGTCAGCGAACTGAAATGGACTGGCATCGGGCACTTTGCATCAGATGATCACATGGTCTACTATGCTGGAAATGAAAGACAAAGAAGAAATGGTGTTGCATTTATAATAAAGAAGAAACTTGCAAGAACTGTAATGAAATACAATGCAGTCAGCGAACGCTTAATCTCTATTCGTCTACGAGGATTGCCTATCAACACAACTATAATTCAAGTATATGCCCCAACAACAGCTGCAGAAGAGAATGAAATTGAAGAGTTCTATGAACAAGTACAAGCTGAAATTGACAGAACATGCAAACAGGATATCCTGATAGTCATGGGTGACTGGAATGCAAAAGTTGGCAACAAAGAAGAAGGCAAAGTAGTTGGAAAATATGGACTTGGCAACAGAAATGAAGCTGGAGAAAGATTGATAGAATTCTGCAAGACCAATGATCTATTCATCTCAAACACCTTCTTCCAGCAACACAAGCGACGACTGTACACATGGACTTCACCCAATGGATTGTATAAAAATCAAATTGACTACATCTGTGGAAGTCAACGATGGAAAAGCTCTGTAACATCAACAAAGACAAAACCTGGAGCTGACTGTGGTACAGATCATCAACTACTAGTATGCAAACTCAAGCTAAAGTTGAAAAAGAGCAAACCACTCATGAATGCACCAAAATATGACCTTGAGAATATACCACTGGAATTTAAAGACTGCCTGCAAAATCGATTTGCTGCTTTAGATACAAATGACAGAGCTCCGGAAGAGTTATGGAATGACATCAAGAAGGTTGTGCTGGAAGAAAGCGAGAAGTCTCTACAAAAGGTGAAAAAGCAAAAACGGCCAAAATGGATGACGGAAGAAACTCTGAAAATTGCCCAGAAACGCAGAGAAGCTAAAGCCAAAGGAGAAAGAAAGACAATCGCAGAACTCAACAGAGATTTCCAACGTGCAGCAAGACAGGACAAGGAAAAGTACTACAATGACACTTGCAAGGAAATAGAAGCAGAAACTATTAGAGAAAGAACAAGATCGGCTTTCCTAAAGCTGCGAGAGTTAAAGAAAAAGTTCCAGCCTCGAATTGGAATGTTACAAGATGCTCAAGGTTCTATGTTGAATGATGCTGAGAAGATCAAGAAAAGGTGGAAGGAATATACAGAGTTTTTATATGATAAAGATCAAGTGGACCAACAGCCGTTTCAACCTGTACCTTATGATCGGGAACCATTGGTGATGAAAGAAGAAGTTGAAGCAGCATTGAAAGCCTTATCAAAGAACAAAGCACCAGGCATTGATAGCATTCCCATAGAAGTATTGCAGCAATCTGATGCAGCTGTTACCGTACTTACAAGGCTCTGCCAAGAAATATGGAAGACAACATCATGGCCAACTGACTGGAAAAGATCTGTGTTTATACCAATACTAAAGAAAGGTGATCCAACTGACTGTGGAAATTATCGCACAATCGCTCTGATCCCACATGCCAGCAAGATTCTACTGAAGATTATTCAAAAGAGACTACAGCCATACCTAGAACAAGAACTACCTGAAGTGCAAGCAGGGTTCAGGAAAGGGCGAGGAACGAGAGACATCATTGCGGATGTGAGATGGATCCTTGAAAAGACTAAAGAATACCAAAAGGATATCTATTTGTGCTTTAACGACTATAGCAAGGCTTTTGACTGTGTAAACCATGAGAAACTCTGGGCCACATTAAGAAGCATGGGTATACCAGAACACCTGATCGTTCTCTTGCGTAATCTGTACATTGATCAAGAAGCAACAGTTCGAACGGAACAAGGAGAAACAGAATGGTTTAAAATAAGCAAAGGTGTAAGACAAGGCTGCATACTTTCCCCCTACCTGTTTAATTTATATGCAGAACAAATCATCAGAGAAGCAGGACTGTATGAAGACAACAGAGGTGTGAAGATTGGTGGAAGACTCATCAACAACCTTCGCTATGCTGATGATACCACATTACTGGCTGAAAGCGAAGATGATCTGAAACATTTGCTTCTCACAATCAAAGAACATAGTCTCAAAATGGGCCTGCACCTTAATGTAAAGAAGACAAAGATCATGACAACTGGCATAATCCAGAGGTTCATCGTTGAAGGAGAAGAAATTGAAATTGTGAACAACTTTAACCTACTTGGATCAACTATCAATAAAGAAGCAACAAGCAGTCAAGAAATCAGACGACGCATTGCTCTTGGCAGAATGGCTATGAAAGACCTAGATAAGATTCTCAAGAGCAGGGATGTGTCTCTCCATACAAAGATTCGACTTGTTCAAGCCATGGTATTTTCAATAACATCATATGGATGTGAAAGCTGGACAGTGAAAAAGACAGACAGGAAGAAGATTGATGCCTTTGAATTATGGTGCTGGCGGCGAATACTGTGTATACCATGGACTGCCCGAAGAACAAACAAGTCGGTACTAGAGGAGATTAAACCTAAGCTTTCTTTAGAAGCTCAGATGACAAGACTTCGACTTTCATACTTCGGACACATCATGCGAAGAGAGAGATCATTAGAGAAAGACATCATGCTTGGCAAGATAGAAGGTCAACGCAAAAGAGGAAGGCCAGCAATGAGATGGATCGCTACAATAACAGCAGCTACGGGTACCAGTCTGTCGTCAATGAGCCGCCTGACTGAAGACCGAACACAATTTAGGATAGCTATCCAGAGGGTCGCCATGAGTCGACTCCGACTCGACGGCACTTAACAACAACAACATCCCTGTAAATGTTTGATTACGTTACAGGGTTCCAAATATATGTTTCTGGAATCCTTACAATTAGAGGTCTTTCTAGGTGGTAGAGAAGGACAAGGTTGCAGATGAGGGTTGGAGGATAGAATATTGGCTGTGAATTTTGAGCTGTTTGGCTTTATATTTTCTTGTATGATGATTTCTTTTGATGTTATCCCCATAATGTGGGCTATGAGATAGTTGCTGTATTTTCTTTTGTAGTTGTTTTTCTTTTATGTTTTATTAATGGCCACTAGAAATTCTTGTATACTTGCTTTGTAAGTGTTTGATTGAAAATTTGATAAATTAAAAAAAAAAAAAAAAGAAAAACGCAAACTATGGTTACACGATGCAAGGTTCCACATTAGGAACCATCACCCTAGAAAAAGATTTAGGTGTCAACATGGATAACATGTTAAAACTCTCCACCCAGTGTGCAGCGGTGGCCAAGAGAGCAAATAGAATGCTAGGTATCATAAGGAAAGGAATGGAAAATAAAACAAATGATATTATAATGCCTCTGTATTGTTCCATGGTGCGACTGCACCTTGAATATTGTGTGCAATTCTGGTCGCCGTATCTTAAAAAGGATATAGAATTATTAGAAAAGGTTCAGAGAAGAGCCACCAAAATGGTAAAGGGGATGGAAGGATACTCCTATGAAGAGAGGCTACAAAGGTTAGGGCTCTTTAACCTGGAAAAGAGACGGCTAAGGGGAGATATGATAGACGTCTATAATTTAATGAATGGAGTGGAACAGGTAAACGTAGATCGATTGTTTACATCATCAGAATATAGAAAGACTAGGGGACATGCAATGAAGCTACAGGGTAAACTATTTAAGACTAATAAGAGAAAATATTTTTTCACTCAATGTGTAATCAAACTCTGGAATTAGTTATCGGAGGATGTAGTAAAGGCTGTTAATGTAGCTGGGTTTAAAAAAGGTTTGGACAAGTTCCTGGAGGAAAGGTCCATAAACCATTATTAAGAAGGGACCCAGGATATCAATGCTTGACCCAGTACAAGCATTGCGGAACTTGTGTCTTTTGGGGAAACTGCTAGGTACGTATGACCTAGATTGGCCACTTTTGGAAACAGGATACTGGGCTTGATGGACCTTGGTCTGACCCAGTATGGCATATCTTATGTTCTTATGTATGTTCTGGTGCCTGGCCCACCCATACTCCGCCCCATGCTGCCCCTGTCTCGATCTCCCGCACCGAGCCCCTCTGTGCGTGGGAAGACTATGTCTCTGAAATTGGGCAGGGCAGTTAACGAGGCTGTATGTCCCACCGGGATGTACAGCCCTGCTAGTCGCCTTACAAAATCGGGCCCTAAGGGAAGAGAAACTTAACTTAGAAACAGAAGAAAAGACCTTAAGGAATGGTGAATTGCAGTAAAACAGAGCAGGCACAGCACGAGACCATAGACTCTGAGTCAGTAGAAACAAAGAAACTCTTAAAGTTGTTAACTGCACAAGGTTACAGTTTATAAAAGAATTGTGAACAATCACACCGCTTATCAGCTAAGATAAACTGATTGACTCTCAAATGATTGAAATACATGGACTGAAATAAAATGCCTTAGATAGATCAGCTAGAAGGAAAATGCTCAGTTAAGACATGAATTAGCACAAGCCCTGCTGGCATGTGAGGTGGCAGATAAGGAAACACAGCTTTAACAGCAGATATTTCTAAGTTGCAGCCAACACATAAAAATTAAATTAATGTCATTCAGAATTTGGTTCACGTAGAAAGTGAGAAAACTAGACATTGAGAATGAAAAATTGTATGAGAAGGCTAACAAATTGCAAGAGAACCACTAGCTGTCAGAGACATTTTAAAACTCCAAAACCAGCAGTTATTTGAAAGCTATGCATCAGAGGGAGAAATAGAATTACTTGATATTTTTCCTGCAATTGCAGAAAGCCAAGCAAGGCTCTTCCTGTGAGACTAACATTCCTGACTTTCACAGCGCAAGGGGCAAGCGGGGACTGGCCCAGGGAAGCGGCAGTCAGCCAGGGAAGAGATTAGCCTGAATTCCAGATGCTATCTCACCTTCTACCACAAGAGGGAGATGAGAGACAAAGAATCCCTAGTTTCCAACCTCTCAGAAAATAAACCAGAAAGCAAAGGCTTTTCCTACCTTCAGGCTTTGAGGAAAGACAGATTTACGGATTTTTTTTAATTCTATCATTTATTTATAACTTGAACAAAAATTAAAATAACAAACCCCACCCAACTGACAAAATCCTAACCATGCAGTAGTTATTGAATATTATGAACCTTGCTGATTTTATAAAATAGCAATACAAGAATCAAAACAGCCCCATTTCCCTGTGCAGTGAGCAACCATCAAATAGCCATTGCCAGAAACTCATTCAGATTTCTGATAAAGACAAACCATATTCCACTAGTGGTGGACTTCTAATTGTATATTGTCTTTCCATTTGTTAAATACCAATTTGTGTGCCATTACCAGTAAAAATAATCCAGCAGGAAAACCTTATCTAGGAAGACAATCTTGGCTAACAATTTCCAAATCAAAATGCAGAAATATCCATCTGGAAAATCTTATATGCTGCCCTACCTGCTCCAGCAGTGATGTAAGTATGAGACATGAGACAGTGCTCCCCAATCCATTGACCTGTCCCAACATTATGCAATTTTTGTTATTGAGTTAGAGGCTGAATATTATCACTAATGGGTGGCAAAATTGGATAGTCAGCAAAAGATGCTTGAATCAGGCAGAATGGATTCCCCTTCTGCTGCTCACCTCTGCGCTGGTGACTGCCGGACCTGATCTCCGCAAGCGAGGGGACTGAGTCCTCCTCCGAGGTTGAATAGGTCCTCCGTCCATTTCCTGCAAGCAAGACGTATAGGGCCATGACCTGAATCGGCCCTGTGCATATGGGGTTATAGGCCCGCCTCTGCTCCGCCCACTCTGTGCCCAGTCACCAGCCCCTTATACCCCCGTCCAGCTCTCCGCACACTGCAGCTCTGTGTGTGGGGGGAGATTTGGAGGCAGCATGCAGTCCCGGAGAACAGTGGGGCTGGACGTCCAACCAGGATGTCCAACCCCACTATTTGCATCTTTGCATGGGGGCCATAGTATATGACAGCAGATAAAAACCAGTATGGTCCATCTAGTCTGCCCAGTAAGAAACATAGAAACATAGAAATATGATGACAGAAAAAGACCACATGGTCTATCTAGTCTGTCCTTCCATATCAACAACTACAACAGTCCCCTTTTTACCTTTAGAGATCCTCTGTGTTGGTCCCATGCTTTTTTGAATTCAGTTACTGTCCTCATCTCTACCACCTCCACTGGGAGACTATTCCACGGATCCACTACTCTTTCCGTAAAGAAATATTTCCGCATATCACTCCTGAATCTATCTTCCTTCCCCCTCATCCCATGTCCCCTCGTAGCAGAACTTGCTTTCAATTGAAAGAGGCTCTCTCCCTGAACATTTATCTCACGGAGATATTTAAACATCTCAATCATATCACCTCTATCCCGCCTTTCCTCTAAGGTGTACATATTAAGATCCTTCAGTCTGTCCTCATATGCTTTATAGTGAAGACCTCTAACCATTTTAGTAGCCATCCTCTGCACAGACTCCATCCTGTTCACAAGGTGGCCAGAATAGGCATATCTCCCGCTCCAGGCAGGTCTCCCCCCTCTATGCCTTTGTTTAGCATTGTACCCGCCGTTCTGTGCAGGTCATCCTTCTCTATTTGATGAGGTATAAGAAATAGTTTTGATTTTATCCTCTTGCTATGAAGGTATCCACTGTCTCTGTCCCATGCCATTTTGAATTCCGTCACTGTATTTGCCCCCACCACCTCCATCAGGATGGCATTCCAAGCATCCACCACCCTTTCAATGAGAAGTATTTCCTGATGTTGCTTTTAAGTTTAGCTCCTTGCAGCTTCATTTTATGCCCTCTAATTTGGGCACTTGCAACCTCGATCTGACAATGAGGGTTAAAAGTTTCACCCACAACTTCTCTATAGTGAGAGATTAGACTTGCCCCTCTACCTAGGTTCAGATTGCCTTATTAGCCTAGGAGCTACATACTTTCTTATGCAGGCACCTTTAGACTTCAGGATATGGTACTACGGAACATCGATTGAGATTTTGACTCAAAGTATTTATCCCTAGATCTTGGGAGATATTATCCTAAAGATAAAAAGTTAAGTATGGGCGAAGTTACAAACTTTCATCCCATAGCTAATACTCATATGTCTTTATTAATTAAAGTATTAGAAACAATCGTGGCAAACCAGCTGAAGCTTTATTTGGATACATTTAACATTCTGAAGTCATATCACTTTGGGTTTAGAAAAGCTCACAGTACTGAATTGTTATTAGGAGTTTTAATCTCTGATATGAATGAAGCATTAGCTAAGGGTCATCTGGCGGTTCTTATGCAGTTTGATTTAAGTTCAGCTTTTGATCTGGTAGATTGTGATGTGTTATTGTTCCTATTAGAATGTATAGGGATTACTGGTACAGTTGGTTTCTGGGCTTTTTGAAGTTTAGGAGATATCGGGTGTAGTTACGTCAGGACATTTCTGCCAAATGGAAAGCTTGTTATGGAGTTCCACAGGTTTCCCCCTTGTCACCAAGTCTTTTTAACTTGATGATGGCAATCTTAGAATAAGCTTTTGAGCAATTGAATTTAAAATTGTACACATATGCTGATGACATTTCAGGGCTGTTGATATTTTTTCTATCCTCTAAGGATTTTGACACAACTATTAATGCTATGATGGTAAACTTGGAGAATTGGGCAAAATTGTTATGACTACAAGTAAATATTGTCAAAATAAAGGTTATATGTTTTAATAATTACAAACCTGTTCCGAAATTGCTACTATGTGCATTGTCACAACTGCATGTGGAGATAGTTTCTGTTTTAAAAATCTTAAGGGTATTGATAGAGACAGATTTGACTTTGGAAACATATGTTGGTTCGATTGTTTCAAGAAACGTTTTATAAACTATGTTGATTATGTAGATTAAGCATATTTTAGAACTAATATTTGTACATGATGGATAAAGAAAAGTAGGTGCATAGATCTGCATATCATTAATGGAAGCAATAAACAAGAAAAATATTCAGGGACAAAATCATTAAAAAAAATCTATATAAAAAAGTAAAAAATTTAAATCAAATCCTGGCTAGAAACCTTTAACCAATGCAATTTATGAAGAAGAGAAGTTGTTGCGGCAAAAATTGTGATGCGCCAAAAATCAAACAAGCAGCTATGTTTTCGTACAGCTGTAAGCGATTAATCTGACTTTGAGAACAATTCAAAAATAATAGATTTCAGTAATCCAAATATGATAGAACAGAGCATTGAACCACTAGTTGAAAGTGTTGATTGGAGAAATAACCCCTTTATGCATACTATCCCCTACCAGGTGGCGCAGTATTGGTTAAATTTGCCCAAAAAGTTGAAATTGCTTCCCTCTTTTCATCAATTTCATAAGAGATTGAAGACATGGTTGTTAAATTTTAATTAATGCTTTTATTTTAATTAATCAGATGAATTTGCCCAAAACATTGAAATTAAATTTTTTTCTCTTCAATTTCATAAGAGATTGAAGATATGGTTATTTAATTGTAACTAATGTGTTTTTATTGCACTTTTCCATTGCTGCCTTCTATTTTGCTGTAAAACTGCACAGAACCACAACATTGTGTGGGATTATTGTGGTCTATAGAATTGCATTAGATTAGATTAGATATGTCGACCTAACAACATCCTACTATGGAGTCATTTGGCTGGCAAGCCTGTATGCATGCCAGAAGTCCACCCATCACTGAAATTGGGACAAACTGTCGCAGAAGTGTGTGATGTGGTAAGTGCCTGGGAGACTGCAGGACTACCCTCTCTAGGTATCCATTCCAAAAGACCAACAGTTGCTAGGAAAACTAGCCTTTGTCCATCCTAACTTCACATTCATGACTTTAGACCTATCCACCCGTGTCACACCCTTTGTGGAAGTAACTGCTGCCCACTGTGTTTACTATCTTCACCTCAAGGCAGTAATGCTGGCTTAAGGCAAGCCCCTGGAATTCCTGATAGGTGAATTCTTTCCTGATTTATAGTTAAGTTTGCCTATCATAGGGGAAAACCACTCATCTGAGGGGGTTAGTTCCAAGGATGACCCACTTACTGCTGTGTGACTCTCCCCTAGAGGCCTAGTGACTCTCCAGTATGTCTGGCTTTATGATGATTAGTCCTCTCAAGTTCATCTTGAAGCAGACTGCTTAGTCTTATCCTGGGAAGCCCCTGAAATGGAAGTGACACCTCTTGGAACAGGCTTTGCCTTTAAAATCAATATGGTTTACCTGAGATTGATCTCTCAGTAGTTCAAGGAAAATTTGGAGATTCTGCCCACTACCCCAAATTTATGGCTTGAAGACGTGGTCATTGCTCAAATAAAATAGGCTGACACATGTACTGGTGAAGCAGAGAAAACTCAGCTAAAAAATAAGGCAGGCAAAGAGCTTTTGAAAAGAAACTTGCTGTGGAAGGAAAAATGCATAATAACTTTTTCAAGTACATTCATAGCAAAAAACCTGTGAGTCAGTTGGACCATTATAGGGGTAAAAGGGGCGCTAATGGAGGATAAAGCTATAGCAGAGAGACTGAATGAATTCTTTGCTTTGATCTTTACTGAAGAAGATGTAGGAAACTTACCCATGCCAGAAATGGTATTTAAAGGTGATGTTCTGGAAGAATTGAAACAAATCTCGATAAACCTGGAATATATATTAAATATATGATAAACTAAAGAGTAGCAAATCACCTGGATTGGATGCTATACATCCCAGGATGCTGAAAGAACTGAAATATGAGATTGCACACCTGCTATTAGTAATCTGTGAACTATCATTAAAATCATCTGTAGTAGCTGAAGATTGGAGAATGGGCAATGTAACACCAATTTTTAAAAAGTGATCCAGGGTTGATCCAGGAAAACTATAGACCAGTGAGCCTGGCATCAGTACTGGGCAAAGTTGTTGAAACCATTATAAAGAATACAAGTACTGAACATGTAGATGGTCATGGTTTAATGACAGAAAGCCAACATGACTTTAGCCAAGGAAGGTCTTGTCTTAGTAACCTGCTATGGTTTTTTTAAGGTGTGAATAAACAGGTAGACAAAGGTGAGCCAGCTGATATAGTGTATCTGGATTTTCAGAAAGCCTTTGACAAGGTTCCTCATGTGAGACTCCTGGCAAAATTAAAAAGCCATGGGATAGGAGGCAGGATACTATTGTGGATCAGGAAGTGATTAAAAGATAGAAAGCAGAGAGTAGGGCTAATGGCCAATTTTCTCAATGTAGAAAAGTGAGTGGTAGAGTTCCCAAGGGATCTCTGTGGGCCCACTGCTTTTTAACATATTCATAAATGACCTGGAAATGGGAACACCAAGTGAGGTGATGAAATTTGCAGATGACACAAAATTATTCAAAGTTGTTAAAACACAAACAAACACAAACACAAACAAACAAAACAAAGTTGTGAAAAATTGCAAGAGGACCTTGATAAATTGGAAGATTAAATTTATAGTAGACAAGTCCAAAGTTATGCACTTAGGGAAGCACAAACCAAGCTACAGTTAAAAGATGCAAGGTTTCACATTAGGAACCCCCATCGAGGAAAAGGATTTAGGAGTCATCATGGATAATATATTGAAGCCCTTTGCCCAGTGTGCAGTGTTGGCAAAGAAAGCAAATAGAATGCTAGGAATCATAAGGAAAGGAATGGAGAATAAAACAAAGGATATTATAATGCCTCTGTATCGTTCCATGGTGTGACCATACTTTGAATATTGTGTGCAAAGCTGATTGCTATATCTTAAAAAGGATATAGCTGAATTAGAAAAGGTACAGAGATGAACCTTCAAAATGGTAAAATAGGTGGAAGGATACCCCTATGAGGAGAAGCTTAAAAGGTTAGGGCTCTTCAACCTGGAAAAGAGACGGCTGAGGGGAGATATGACAGAGATCCTTTCAAATAATGAATGGAGTGGAACGTGTAAATATAGGTTGGTTGTTTACTCCTTCAAAAGACAGAAAGACTAGAGAGGGGGGGGGGGGCACAATGAATATACAATGTAGCCAATTGAAGGAGAAAATATTTTTTCACTCAACATATAATCAAACTCTGGATGTAGTAAAAGTTGTTAGTGTAGCTAGGTTTAAAAAAGGTTTGAACAAGATCTTGGAGGTCTGGACAAGATCCTGGAGGAAAATCATTATTAAAGAGGATCAGGGAAATCCACTGCTTACCCTGGGATAAGCATTGTGAAATCTGTGTACCTTTTTGGCATACTGACAGGTACATGTGACCTGAATTGGCCACTGTTGGAAAGATGATACTGGGCTTGATGGACCTTGGTCTGACCCAGTATAGCATATCTTATGTTCTTATGTTCTTTCCTGGTATCAGGACCTCTTTGCCACTGATACCTATGACTTGGCCTGACAGACTTGCATATCACTCAGGTACCCACAGATCCCAATAGCAAGCCAGTTTTTCTACAGCAATACAAGATGCCCTTAGTTTCCTGCAAGTCAGTCCAAGAGATCCCAAATACCCTAGAATCCAGAGAAATCATTTGCCAGTGCAATAACCCCCTGTTTCCCTCCTTAAACCTTCAGGGAGCTGGAGGAGTTCCGTTGATTTTCATCAACTCAATAAAAGAGTTTCCCTATCTAGGTAGTGTATGGCTCATTTAGACCAAAATCTAGTCACTATCAAAGGTGCCAAATACTTTTCACAATCTTGACTTGGCTTCAGGCTTCTGGACAGTTCCAGTTGTACCTGAAGACCAACATAGCTTAGCTTTACCTTTAGTGAGAAGCAGTATACTTGGATCAGAACCCCATTCGGATATCTAAATGCCCCAGAGGACTTTAATCAATCATCCTACATAAGGCCTTGGTTTATGTAGATGATATTCTAATCAAACGCTTGTGGCAAGGAGGCCTATCCAGAGTCCAGGGGAGGACAAAGAGACAGGGAATTTACCCTAGTAAAGGACCCCCTTTACTCAAGTCAGGGTAGGAAAGCCATAAACACCTCCAGGGATCAGAAAACTTCCACGTGGCCCACATTTCATGCTCCCCCTAGTGGAATGAAGAGGAGAGGATACAAGGCTCAGAACCCTTTAGGCAGTGAATGCTTCAAGCACTCAGGTGCCCAGAGTCAGGTTGATTGCCGTCACCTGAGTAGGGTGGGGTTGGAGCTAGAGCCCTGAAAGTATAAACCCAGAGCAGAGTATGACTTAGAAAGGAGGAGAGGAGAAGCAGGAACCCAGGCTGAGCAGAGCAGAGGAACGGAGCTTCCAGCTGGAGAGAGTGCTATTTGGCATGTAGCACGACTGCAGGAGAGTTTGGAGCCAGGAACAAGAGAGACTCCAGGATTCCCCGGAAGGCTGTTAGCTGAGCACTGTGAGCAAGGTGGGGAGTCAGAGCCTATGCAGCTGGGAGAGCCTGAGGTGAAGCTGATTGAGGAGGACACTCCCATGGATTGAGTATCCTGGAAAGGCACAGAAAGCTCCCTCCAAGGGACCACCTGTGGGAGCTCAACCTCTACATGGGAACTCTGCCCTATAGGAAGGGACAAACTGGAGATATCCAAAGGCCCAGGAGGAGAAGGTGGCATGCGCTCAGGAGAGCTAAGATTAGCTCCCTCTACGGAAGAAGAAAAGGGAGCAGTGCCTGCATCTTGTGTGGGCATCTTCGACAACAAATGCTTATCCATAGGACCAATTGTCCACTGTGGCAATCTGACCTTCTTTTTGCGTTTTGATCAAAGCATAATAACCAGCTACAGATGTTCTTATGTTGCTCCTAAGGGACTCCAAAGGGGCATATGACCCTCAGGAGACGCCCCGGCCACACATCTAGGAAAAACTCAGGCCTTTATGGGGCTTCCTGCTGATGTCGGGGTGTGGTGCCCCAATCAGGCCTGATAGAAACCAGAGGAGCCTGCGAATCCCCAAGCCCTCCGGCACATGCAAGGCTGACAAAAGCACTCCCCTTCTTGGTCAGACTTCTGAAGACGGGTGAACCATAAATGCGGGGACCAGAATAAGAGGCAACCATGAAGGAATTGAAAGACCTTCTGAGCTGAGCCTCTTGCCTGGCCTATCTAGAACAAGGAAAGGAATTTTTCATTGAGTTAGGACTCTTGCAAGGCTACATGAATGCAATTCTGTATCCAAGGCCAGTGCAACCATTAGGCAAACTAGGCAGTTGCCTAGAATGCCAGCCCTCTGGGGGCGTCCATTGCCACCACTGTCGCACTTCTCCACGGAGCTTACCTTCAAACTTTGGTGCTGAGGGGCTCTTTGGTACTGCTTGTCTCCTACTCTCAAAGCTTGAAAGTAAGGGCTACAGGGCTCTTTGCAGGCTATTACTGCTGCTGTTTGTCCCAGAGAGGGACAGCAGTGGTGGAAATGACTGCCATGGAGAGGTGTGCCATGTGGGGGGGCACAAATGACGAGGTTGGCCTAGGGTGCCTCATCTCCGGATGAATGACACAGATAAGATGATCATATAAGACTTTGCTGACGTATATGAAGTATAAATGAAATATTCAGACGGTGAAAAAGCATTGCTGTGGACTCTGTGGGAATTGCAGCACTTTAGTTATATTCAAGGGGAGAAATTTGATAGGTTGATGCTTTGTTTCAAGTATTAGCTTCATGGAAAGTGACAGAATCAAACCTGGTCTGGTCTCCAGTAGCAGGGCTACCTCTGGGACTCTGGCCCTCCAGGGATGGCCTATAGAAGAATAAGTTAGCTAACATTTAATGGAACTGCATGATTGCACTAAGCCTGATCTGGTTAAAGATCCAGGCTGGACTGAGCCCTATTGCCATCATTACTATGATGAGACTGTATCTAGCAATATCTCCAAGGTCTATGTTGATAGATAGTTATAACACCGAAATCCGGACGTGAAGGTAGTGGCAGGAGTTACATGTGAACAGAATCAACCTTGTGAACCTTTCAAGTACAGCTTAGGCTCCAAAACTAATCAGTATGTGGAATTTACTCCTGCCTTGGTAGCCTTACAATTTGTGGCAGAGAAGGGAATCCACACATTAGTGATTTGTATGGGCTCTGACTATGTCCATCAGAACTTTGTTTCTGATTTACCAAGTTGGAAAGCAACTGGCACCTAAATTCGAAAGTGCATCCACTGCAACATAATGAATTGATTCTAGCCATAGATCAGCTAGTGTAGGAGTATGATATTACTGTATACTAGAAAGAGGATAAAGATCACACTGAAATAAAGAGAGCAGACAAAATGTAGTTACTCACCTGAAACAGGTGTTCTCCAGGGACAGCAGGAATCGGTCCTCACATATGGGTGACGTCTGCACCGATGGAGCCCACAAGGAAAACTTTGGGAGATTACCACGCATGTGTAGTCCCTTTCCTGCCCAAGGGTGCCATCTTGCCTCAGTCTAATGACATAGCTAAGATGACAAAAATAAAATACGGTAAAGAAGCAACTCCAAGGGGAGGAGGGAGGGTTGTGAGGACTGATTCCTGCTGTCCCCACAGAACACCTGTTACAGATGAGTAACTACGCTTTCTCTGGTAACAAGCAGGGAGTCAATCCTCACATATGGGACTCTCCAGCTACAGGCTACCAAAATCCTATACAGAATGCCCCTGCAGCCAGATAAATGAGCCGTGAGCTGCAGCAGGTAAGTCCCAATTGAGAGACTCTCAAAAGACCAAAGTGTCCGGCAGAGAACCAGTGCTCCAGTAGCCTGTACACAGAAGAGTTGGAGGGCAGGAGTTGCCTACACCCTGAAGGTGCTGTCCCATCAGGACTCCTTCTCCAGGCAGTAGATCAGCTAGTGTAGGAGTATGACATGACTGTATACTGGAAAAAGGTTAAAGGTCATATTGAAACAGAGAGAGCAGACAAAAATGGCTATGATCATATAGATAAGTTGGCCAAAGAAGGTGCTATTTCAGGATAACTCTGGAAAAATTCGAGTCTCCAACACTTACAGCTAATGCTGCCACCTGACAGCCTGCTAAGCAATGGACTACACAGCCACTAATATAGTAGAGCAGTGTCATTCCTTCCTTTGACCTAGTAAAGGCACACAACCCTGATCCGATGATAGGTAGATTCCATGCCTATATTCAAGACCCCCAGGCTCAGTGTCAGAAAGATGAGTAGCTCTGCCTCCTCTACATCTCCCGAGAGATATTTCAAATCTAGAATGACCTGTTAATTAGGAAAAATATACATGGTTTCACATAGTAGATAGTTCCAACCTTATATAGAGGAATCTTGCTACAGAATGCCCCCCATGAATCCTTTCCTTGCCACAGAGGTGTCAACATTACCAATGAAGCGCTGAAGCAGGTAGTTTATTGGCTTCGCATGTATGAAGATGTGAAGTTACAGACTAAAGGCTGTCTAACCTGTGGTAGATTCCGGTCTTCATTCCCCATGTACAAGGCTCCTTTATTGGAGAAAGGACTAACCATGCCATGAGGTGACCAATACATATTTACTATGTCTGTTCATTCACCAAATGGATAGAGTGCATTCCAGCACCAAATTGCACGATTGAAACTATGACTACCTTATTGCTGAATCATGTTTTCAGTTGTTGGGGTCTGCCTATGCATGCAGACTCTGATGAAGGTCCAGATTTCAATGGACAAGTGATCAAACAATTGTGGAGACCTTATTTTTGGTTATGTGGAAGTTATTTTTCACTCCTATCATCCACAATCATCCAGACAAGTGGAGCGAGCTAATAAAAACATTATTAGTATCCATAAGAAATACATACAGTATCTATCTCAGGTATGGACTGGGATATGAAATTACCACTTGCACCGATGGCAATATGAGCCACCTGCAATGGTCCACAGGTCTGGCCCTTTTGAAATGATGACAGGTAAAGATATGGTTCTACCTCTTCATTTTTTTTACAAGACAAGTGATGTGTAAATTTAGGCATTCAGCACTAGTAAAACTAGTAAATTTCCAAAGAGGCCAAGAGCATAAATCTAGGAGCAGAACCTTTAGAGCCCCTTTTACTAAAACCTGTTAACCAGGTGTATTTTAACGTATGGCAACTGGCAATCTGGAACACTAATGTGGGAGTGTGTCTGCCATTGCATACTAAAATGCATGTTAATCGGCGATCACGGGGTGGGGCAGGGAATGGGTGGAGAGTAGGCGTGGAGAGCGCATTACTGCTAGCGCCAGGGCAACTGCCATGCACTCAGTGGCAACATGGCTCTTACTGTGACTTCACCCAATGACTCCTCTACGGGAGTTAAGGGAACCCACTTTAGTGGAGCGGGAACATACTGGTCATGCCCCCAACAGCTAACAGAGGTTTTGCAGTTAACCTGCATTTGTTTGGGGTGTTAATTGCAAATCCTTTACGGGCTTTAGTAAAAGAGGCCCATAGTTAGGAGCATCAAACCTTCAAATAATTGGGCCCTTAATTGTTATAGATTATGAAGGGAGGCCATTGCTATGAAATGCACAATACTTTATCTGGGCAAATTTCCCAAATATGCCTATTTCAGCCATGATACCCTATTTCTTTCTTAATTTCCTGTTTCTTTTTTTATTATATTGGACAGCCCCTCCCCCTCCAACAGGGAGGAGTAGCCTAGTGGTTGGGGCAAGGTACTTCAGGCCAAAAGGTCGGGGGTTCAAATCCCACTAGAGGACAGCAACCTTGGGCCGGAAGGACTGGGGTTTCTAGTCCCACAGATGCTCCTTGTGGTCTTGGGCAAGCCACTTAACCCTCCATAGCCCATGTTCCCTGTAAGTATTAGTGTATGTGTCTCATATCTCCGCCTGTTAAATGTATCCCCCAATTGTGCTGTGACCGCTTTGATTGAAGGATAAGGCGGTATACAAAACCGTCTAAATAAAAAAATAAAATAAAAAAATTGTCAACTAATAACATAAATTCTGGCAATTTTTCTATTTTCTTTCGTTTCTTTTCTTTGGAAGATGTTATGAATGAGACGATAGCTGCATTTCTATCATGTGGTGTATTTTTTGGCTTAATAGTTTTGAAAATTATTGTTAAATAATAAAGTGTGTGTATACAGAAATAGATATATCTTGATATAAACTTATCTATACTAGCCACATGGTTAGACACAGCTTAAGGGGAAGAACTAGGATGGATTTAGCAAAGGGAGATCAATGCTTTATCAGTGTATTAGATCTTGTTAAAAGGTGTTAATAAGCATGTAGATAAGGGTGAGCCAGTTGACAGGGAGGCACATTTCACAATGGATCATCCAGGTGCAATCTGGGACGTCAAAGCCAGAATGTCTGGAAAAAAGCAGGCACATGCAAGTTCAGGCACGATTTCGGAAACGTGGACATGCCCGATATGAACGTGCATCAGACTTTTATATAGATGTCATCAGGATAGTATTTCAGAACCAAGATGTCTAATCGCATAATGGTTAGAGTAGTAGCTTAAGAGCAGAGTGGTCAGGGTTCAAATCCCTGTGTGGGCCTTGGTGATCTAAGGCTAGTCACTTAATTCTCCATCTTCTCTACACTCTCTGGATGTTTTAAGATGAAAACAAGCACTGTTCTGATGCCTATTCATGCCTGGAGCAGGTATAAACATTGACATGCCTGCACATGTCTGCTGAGATCAAACGGGGACGTGTAAGTGCATTGCCACTCCCCGGACACGCCTCTGCCACACCCCCATGCCTACTTGAATGGTCCTGCACTGGAGACATCTGCGAACATTGTTTGTGGAAACGTGTCTGTGGTTTTGACATCGACATGTTCGTCCATACACACTGAAATCACGACTAAACCTTTTTAAATGACTCTCATCGTATGTCTGGATTTTCAAAACTCATTAAACAGAGTCACTGAGAATAGTCTCCAAAGCAAACTAAAAAATCATGGCATAGGAGGAAATGCCCTTTTGGGGACTGGTAACTGATTAAAAGATAGGAAACAGAGTAGGATTAAATGGTGAATTTTCCCAAAAGAAAAAAAATAAGTGGAATACTCTAAGGATCTGTGCTGAGATGTGTTCTTTAACATGTTTATAAATGATCTGGGAAAGGAAGCCACAAGTCAGGTGACAGGATTTGCAATGATACCTAATTATTCAAAGTTGTTAAATACGAACAGATTTGGAGACGTTACCCAAGTACCTTATGAAGCTGGAGCACTGAACATCTAAATGACAGGTGAAATTTAATGTGGACAAACACAAAGTGATACCTGTAGGGGAAAATAATCCTAACTACAGTATAGGTACACATACTGGGTTCCATATTAGGAGTCATCACCTAGGAAAAGATGGACAATATATTGAAATCCTTAGCTCAGTGTGTAGCAGTGATCAAAAAAGAACCAGAATGTTAAGAATTATTTTGAAAGGAGAATAACACAAAAATAGCATAATACATCTTTATCGATCTATGTGCGGGACCGCATCTTGAATATTGTGTGCAGTTCTGGTCACTCCATCTCAGAAAATATTATACAGGCCTAGAAAAAAGGCAATTGGAAAGAAAAGGAGATGGAGGCTCCCCTATGAAGAAAGGTTAAACAGTTACAGCTGAGATGGGATATAATAAAAGTCAATAAAATGATGGAGCAGGTAACTAGAATGTTCCATGAAATTCATAGAGAACACATTTTTTAAAAATAGGAAAGAACATTTATTTTTTACTGAATACACACTTAAGCTGTGGAATTTGTTGTTTGGAAGATGTACTCAAGACACTTGGCATAACTGAGTTTAAAAAAGAGTTTTAACAAATTCCTGGAGGAAAATGCTATATGGGGTTATTAGCTTGTAGATTTGAGAGAGTCACCGCTTACCCTTGGGAGTGAACAAATAATGGATCTACTCCTTAGGATTCTGCCACTGTTGGAGACAAGATGCTGAGTTTGATGGATCTTTGGTTTGACCCAGTATGGCACATAATTAGGGTAATTTTGCAAGTGTCACCTAGTTTTATGTGCATTCCAACGTATACAAATCGGGCCTATTTCATAAAGAAAAGGGGGTGTCTGCTTTTCTTTAAAAGATAGAGATGTAAGTTATAAGATACATATGGGAAACCAGCCCATGCCATGGTGTAAATTTGCATGCCTACATTTGTGAAGAATGCCTGCTAAGTTATAATATAACAAAGTGCAGCAATTTACATTGCACCAATCTCCATCCCAGTCCACACCCATATCAATAGTATGCACCATAGGCTTGATGTGTGTACTTACAAAATAGTGCTCAACTAAAGTACACAATTAAAGACCCAGCTGCATGCCTAAGTCATGGAAAATAATGAGATTTACGTCTGTTGATGCAACCTAACTTCAGAAGGCTAATTATAAAATTACCTCCAGTAAGAATAATTTTATAACAAGTTGCCTAGGTTAGAAATCCAAGTAAACCCCTTTTTTTGATGCAGTTTTATAAAGACACATAGCAGGTTTTGTGAGACTGAGATACGCAAGTGTACATTTTACACACATAAATGCAATTGGGGAAGTACACACATAGCTGCACATTTTTTAAATTATGTGCAAATTCTGTGACTTCTTCCATACCCTGCCCCAACATGTCCCGGAACAAGCCTACACTTGGGTTGCATAGAAATACATGTTTTTTTTTCACTCTGCATGACCCATGAGGCATTTTATGCACATAAAACAAAGTTCATGCAAGAAAAATCCTTTATAAAATTACTCTGTTGTGACCCAGAGAGGAGCCAAGATGCTGAATGGCTTGCTCATGTGCTTTTCAATATGGGGAGAAAGAGGAAGGTTAAGCAGGTTCAGCGTCCCCAGACTGGCCTGCTAACCACCTCTGTTGTTTCCTCGGATTCCATTGACTTCTACTTACACAGAGAGCAGCAACTGGCAAGTGAACCAGAGGTGGCAAGCCCGCTGTGGGTCCATTGGAGCAGTCAGACTCCCGGTCCTCTTTGGGTACTGAGCTCATGCCTCTGGAGACGCTGAAGCCCTCAAAGCTTGTTTGCCCTAGTGTCTCTACTGTGCAGACAAAGGAGGAGGGAGTTTTTGGAGTTGGCATTCCCTGTCAGGTGCAGGAGGAGAGGAGGGTGAAGGAGCCCCACTGGGTCAGCGCCTAGCAACAATACCTAAGAGACGGAGTATGTTGGCGATGGCTGCTGGTGCCAGTTCCCCCCCAGTAGAGACCGTGGCCCCGATGGAATCCTGGGACTTGGTGGACTATGCAGCCTTCTCTTTCGAGATACAGCATCTGGAACATTTTACTTTGGAGTCTATCTGTTTGGCTATCAAGCCACTGGGAGAAGCTATAAGTCCTCAAATTAAGATCCTTCAGGAGAAAATTCAGTCAATTAATGTGGATTGTCTCAGGAACAGTGAGCCTGTACCAACTTTGCAAACTGTGACTACTGGTTTAACATCTCGGACAGAAGTGTTGGAATCACACTGAAATGTTTATTAAGGACTCTAGTTTTTTGAAATCATGCTTGGAGCATTTAGATAACTTTAATCATCTTTCTAAACTTTGATTAATTAATTTTCCAAGATCTCCTAATGTTACCGCTAAGGAAATGTTTAAAAAATATCTTCATGAGGTGTTGGGGGTTCCTATTAAATCTTGCCCTCTGTTAGTCAAGGCTTATTATTTGCCACAGAGTGTGAAGACACCTGCTGGAGCTGCTCCCCCTGGTTCTCAGGAAGCAGACCTATTGAATATCTCTGAAATATTGACTTGTGGACTTGAGGAGTGGAGGAGTAGCCTAGTGGTTAGAACACTGGCTTAGTAACCAAACAACCAGGGTTCAGTTCCCACAAGCACTCCTTGTGGCCTTGGGCAAGTCACTTAACCCTCCCTTGCCTCAGAAGAAAGACCTGGCAATCTACTTCCGGTGACACTGCCAAGAAAACCCAGGAGCCTCTGGGTCACCAGGAGTCAGGACTGACTCAAAGGCACACATTGCATTTTTGGACTTGTTAAACCTCCGACAATCTAAAAATAATGCAAATAATGCACCACATCTGAACAGCCCACCCATTGCAGAAACATGCTAAACTTCTCAAAATAGGCACAAGAAACTGAGCATCCCATAGGCATGCATTTGTCAAAATACCATTCACCCCCAAAGCAAAACCCAAGAAGATGAAATGAAACTGCCGACGGGTACCCTGGCAGCAAACGAAAAACTGACTTGATATCCACTTTTGCCAACAGATCCCCAGTACCACATTTTCGCATCAAAGCCACTGCTGAGTCGAAGGAAGCATAGCGAACCACACATACCTCCCTGGGGATATGATTTGTCATGGACGCTCCCAGCAGAAGCGACAAGTTATGAATCAATCGGAACTTCCCCGTTTTTTGGGGGGGGGGGGTATTACGCCAAGAGGAGAAACCACAAATTCTGGGAAAGGCCGTTCTGTAAAGGGACCCGCAATCTTGCCCAATTCGAGCTTGCCAGCCAACCTATCCCGCACAATCGCCGAGAAGGGCTGCACTGAAGGCGCATTGCACGCCCTTGAAGCAGAAACACAACTTTGGACCGGTATCACAAAACCAAACTGAAACCCAGTGTCCAAAACCCCACAATCCCCCCGCCTCAGGTAACGCCGAAGCCAAGGCCTCAAGGCCTCAACCCCTGTCAGAGTAGTAGCCAGGCCGAATAAGTCCCTATTACTTGAGGAAGACCAAAGGAGAAACTGAGGCCCCTTTTCTAATGCACTTGACTGCTGAGTGTCCTCCATCACACACGGAGCACATATGACGGAATTTGCAATCAGGAAATGGCCAAGTGGACTTGTTAAACCTCCAACAAATGTCCCCTGTTCCACCTCCCCCTGTTCGTTGCTGCGGCATGACCGCCCCTGCCCGAAAGGAATAACCAACTCCAGAGGCAGGTGCCACCCCCTCTTTGGCTACTCTGATCCCCGCAGATCCCGCCCTAGTGGACATGTGCGTCAGCCACAAGTTAATGTCTTGGGTACTCCACGACAATAGTTTATTCGCCTCCATCTTGTCCCAAAATAATTAATCATAATTCAGCCAGGCCCATCCTTTGTGCGTCTGAGATGCCTCCAAAATCGAATCCGCATATGCCAGCAATAACCCGTACTGCTCTGGAGCATGATGCCCCCATATGCTGGTTAAGCTCAAAAAGGCTCTAGTGCAATTCACAACGTTATGCAACATCTTCTAGATCCGACCCACTTTCTCATCCTCCTGCCTCTTCTTCCTGCTCTCACCTGACTGCTGCCTACCCTCCAGCAGGCGGAAAATATCAATTTAATGCCGCTTCACAATCTTACGATGCAAAGCCCGAGGAACTCCCTCCCATAACTCCGAAAATGGCGCTAACGTAGGAGCTCCGACCTCCACCCTGGCCACCAAAACTGAACCGACATTAGCCGCCCCCCCCCCTGCCCCCACGCACCAGGCGGAAGATGATGATGAGTATGAAGAAGATGAGGAGGACAAATGGGATGCACGTCGATGGCGACGCAAACACTTTCCTTTCTTAATCGCCTTATGACCCAGGCCCTCCCCTACACTACTCCTATGCTCCTCTGTGGCCACCCCCGACCCCATCAATAACTCACCTGCAGCAACAGGAGCTGAAGAAGGTGCAACAGCTGTCAGTACTGCCTGCACTTGGACATCCGCTTCCAGCTGAGGTCTAATATCGCTTCCCGCACTGCGCTTCACATCCAAATTGGGCTGCCCTGTTGGTACCACTGCTCCAAGGCTCGACACCCTCAATTGACCTCCTCCCTCTTGGCCAAAGGGGTGCTGAGAAACTGTAGACACCTGTGGAGAAATAAAAGAAAAATGGGGGGGGGGGGGGGGTAACAGCCGGAGGCCAAGGGGAATGCCAAGCCCCAGGCCATTCCACCCTGGAGGAACCCTGGCCCCCCCCAACCAATGTTCCCATGCCATGGGCCCCCCAACTTGGAGGTAACTGCCTTGAACTGTTGGCCAGCCAAAAGGAAAGGCTATTTGCTCTACCCCACCCAAACTCCCGAAACAGGGGCCCCCTGAGCTGGCACAACCCCGTCACCCACCCCAACGGAGTAGGGGGTGAATCCCCCTGCCAGTGCCCTGCCCCTCCCAGACTGGGGTCCCCCAATACACAGACAGTGCTGCTCATTGGAGGACCCGCACCCAGCATGTAAGAAGCCTCTCCTGCCTCCCCCTTCCATCCCACCTTGCTACACCTGCCCGGCACGTCTCCGAGCAAGGACCCCTGCCTGCCCCCAACAGCGAGGCCCAGCCCTCGTGTCCCCTGAGCCCTGGATTTACCCATACCCTGAGGACCTCCCTCGCCCTCTTACCTGCCCCTGAGCCCTAGAGGGGCCATGCGTATGACCTGGCCGGCCTGACATACCCCCAGTAACTGCCATGTTAACCCCTACTGCCGAAGGACCCTCTGTGCCCTGATCAACTACCCTCAGACCCTGCCCCACCGGGGAGAAGGTGGACAGCAGCTGGCTGGGCATTGCCGAAGCCCTGCTGGACCCCACAGCCCTGGATGCACGGCCTCTGCGAGGAGGCATGAACCACAGGCCCCACAGCTGGCTTCAAAGCTGTTTTCCCCCAGCCCCACTGTAAATATCCTGTAGCTACAACTCCCTTATTATCCTTTTTTTTTTTTTTTAATTATTTTGGCCCTGCCAGACCACCCACCCGACCATATGCCTCCTCCCTCCAACCTCGACAGCGACTCAGGCCCCCCAGCCACCGCTGCAGCACGCTGCTCTCCCATCCTCTGCTGCTGTCCGTGGTTCCTGTTCTTTTTTTTTTTTGACAGCTGCGACCATGAAGAGCAGCTAAAACTAGGGACCCACACACATGTGGGCAGGCAGGGAGATGGCCGACACGACGAGCAAGGGAAAGTCACTCGGCCCCTCTCTCGCCTCCTGGCAGCCGCTCCAGCCCTCCCATTGGTTCCTCTTGCACAAACGTGCGGGGAGTCAATGAATTTACCACTGCCGCCACGATGCCCCGCCACTGTGGCCCATCACCCCACCACACCAGCGAGGTAAGCTGCTGCACGCAGGGTCCCCATACCAGTCCAGGCACCCAGTTATGGGCGGCCGCCCGGGGACCCTGCCCCGCAGCCTAAGACTATTTCAAAAATTTGAGAAATAATTTTGAAAAACAAAAAAACGTTCCTTCTTTATTTACAAAAAGTACACAAACAAATGCAGATGTAATGATTCCATCTTATGAAATTGCACAAATCATTGCAAAAACTGGACGTGCGCATACTGCTACTGAAAATATTATTTGGCTTGCCTTTGAAACTCTTATGAAACTGTGTTGCATCAAGATTCATCAAGTGTTTTAAAAGCATTACCATTGAGCGATGATCTGATAAGAATTGATGAAATTTCATCTGATGTAGAGATCCAGCTTGTAGAAAAATTAAAAAGCAGAAAATTCTCAATTCAAATTGATGAATCAATGGTTAGTGATAGTAGAGCTAGTCTTTTGGCATACATCCGTTTTATAGATGAAGACTACAAACTATGTGAAGAAATGTCCCTAAAGTCTTTGGAACTGGATCATCCATTTTTGAGGGTATGAGATCTTGGTTTGATGAAACACAAGTACCCTTTGAAAACTTAGTATCCTGCGCAACTGATGGCGCTCCATCCATGGCGGGAAAACATAAGGGATTTATTGCCATTTAAAAAATGTATGTCCTTTGATTCTTACAGTGCCTTGTGTCATACATATACTACCACCATGCAGTTGCCAAAATAGTAGTCCAGTTCTTCATGAATCATTGGCAATAGTTATTAAAACATTATTAAAATTAAATCTCACAGCAAGTATGACCGACCTTTTAGGAAGTTTTGCAGCGATAACGAAGAGCAGCACATTAGACTTATTTTGCACATGGAAGTTTGATGGCTTTCAAAAGAAAATTGTATAGCAAGATTTGAAAGCCTGTTTGATACAATAGATAGTTTCTTGGAAAGTGAAGGGGAGATAGATTTGGCAGAGGAAATAAAGAACCACAAATGTGACATCTACTTTTTGGCCTGAAATTTTCAAAAACTCAATGAAGTTTCACTTCAGCTTCAAGGCAAATTAAATACGTTGCTAGACTGTAAACATGTTCTGAAAGCTTTTACTGAAAAATTAGGTATTTTTCAAACCAGTTTATAGAAGAAGCACTTCAACAGCATGCCCAAGTTAACAGAAATAATTGAACTGTTCTCAGATCAAGCTCTTAAAATTATGCATAATATTTATTGTCATTGAAAGAAGAACCGAATAGCCAATTTTCAGATTCATTCTCTTTTGAAGTCAAGCCATGGATGCCGGATCCTTCTGACTGTGATATAGGATCTGTCAGTGAAAACATCCAAGAGGAACTTATTGAACTAAAATGCAATGACGAATGCAAATACAAATTTGAGAAAGATAAAATGGCTGCATTGTGGCTGTCAAATACAACTAAACAGCTCTGTCCAAACGTAGTCTGAAATGGCTAAAGTACTGTTGTGCTTTCCAACTTCATATTTCGTTGAATGTGACTTTAGTGCAATCAATAAAATATTGACAAAGGAAAGAAGTAGAACTGATACATGCATGCGAGGAAACAAGACTAAAACTCAATAACTATCAAGCCAAACATTGAGAATCTAGAAGCAAAGCATCAAGCACAAGGGTCACATTGAATAAATAACATAAGTAAAATGTCATTTTAGTTTCATTAAGAATTGGGAGGAGGGTGTGTGTGTGGGGGGGGGGGGGGGGTGGAATTGCTTTAAAAAATAACCAAAAGTGGGTGATGGGGGAAAAAAGGCTTAGAAGCCCTGTGCTAGAACATTCCACAGCAGAGATCAGAACCCGCTCTGCCTCAGATGTTTGGAACCGGGTCACAATCCTGATTCCTGTGTTTTTCTGCACCATCACGTCTTTCGCCTACCACGTAGCTGAACTACATTTATTTATTTATTATTTATTTATTACAAGTTCTTATATACCGCACTATTCGGCATCAGCGCGGTTTACATTATAACATAAAGACCATAACAACAAGCTGTTTCTCTGCTGCAGTAGATGACTTGATTGATCAAGCTGTGCTGTTAGAGAGAAGGACCTGCTTTCTGTGCAATGGCCTGAGAGGTCCAGGTGTACAGGCAATAGGATATGGGGGCATTCTATAGTTGTTTTAGCGCCCTGAAGGTTCCCAGGCCAGAAATGCCTTCTCTTTCCCAGTGTCTGCATTGTTTTGTGGATATGTTACCCTCATGGGACAATAATATCAAGGACAGAAAAAAAAGCCTCAGTATGTATTAAGCAGAGACCATTATTTAGGCCATCTCAACACCATTGGTCAGAAAAACCTTCCACCAACCAATTTAATATGTTAATAATTTTTAATTATCTAATTATTGATGATCTTAAAAATAGATATGCTTAAGAGGATGAATTCATAGAGAAGTGTATGAATAAGTTTAAGGAGACTGCAGGAGTGATAATGTAGATTAAGGCTGAATGAAATAGTTCTGAAGTAATAGCATAAAAATGGATGACAGGTAATGTTGGTCTGATTGGGCTGTGTAGCGAAAGGTTTGGAGGAGTGTTTGGTTAGGTAGACAAATGGGAATGTCGTAGACTGAAAGCATTAAAGGTGTGAATGTGCAGGTGTAGTCAGACTGGGTGGGGGTTGAGCAGCTGGGTAGCCTGTGAAGTTGTGGGAATATTATGTCAGTAAGCACCTTATGGTCATCTTATTAAAACTGATTTGGAGGTGAATAAGTTGGGAAGGATTGAGAGAGAAATATTTTATGACATTCAACCTCCATAATACTTGACCATCGTAACAGTGGGAACTAACAGGTTTTGGCATAATAGAGCCAGTAGGCACAAATGGTTAATGGTAGAGGAATATTTTGGTGGTTGCTAGGTCTACTACAATGCAATCATATCCAATACACATCTAAGTTTAGATTTGAATATAGGATTTTAGATCGTCAGATTATTTTAAGATGGTTGATGGAAATGGTTAGATCGGCAATGGATGCTAGGTTGTATTGCAAATTAGTAGTGTATGCCTTTTGAAGATTACTCAGTAGAATGACTGAGACAGAGATGCTAAAGGACATTAAAATGAATGTGAAGGGAGATTTGTATAGACCAGTACTAATTAGACACTTATCTTTAATGTGCCTTCCCTAACACAGCTTGTATGAAACCCTGCCAGTGTCAGAACAGATGAATGATTAAATGAAGATATGCTTAAGATAAGTGCTGGTCTTTGGGCAACTTCTATCTTAAAAAAAAATTTAAAAACTAAGGGCCTGATATTCTTCTGGGCAGGTTATGCACCGCTATAGTGCACAGCCCTGCCTGCCGACCCTTAACCCCGGATATTCGATGCCGGGGCCATATGTGGCCCTGGCATTGAAAATCCGGAAATTGCTGCACATGCCGGAAGCCGCATTAGGTAAGTGGGCAGCAGCGATATTGCTTGCTGCCCGGTTAGCTCCTGCGCTGAAATACAAGCAAGGGTTTTCCTCGCCTATCTTGTTGGCACAGATCGCTAACCAGGCAGCAAGCAATATTGCTGCTGCCCAGTTATTGCTTGTTGTCACCTTTGTTCTGCCCCATAATGCCCCCAACACACCCCAATGTTATCCGGATAGCATTGGGACACGCAGGGGAGTTAGAAGGTGATATTCAATGACACTAACCGTGTAAGTGTCATTAAATATCCTGAGTTAAGGCATTTACACTATTTAACCATGTAAATATCTTTTAAATATTGGGCCCTAGATAATTACAAATTATTTCAATATTAAATTGGTTGGTAGAAGGTTTCTCTGACCAATGATGTTTGAATAGTGACCTCTGCTTGCTACATACTAAGGTATTTTTCCCTTCCTTTATATTATTGTTCAAGTCCCTTATTGGGCCCTGGGCAAATGTTTGTGGATGGGCCCATCATTTGTGGGCCCCTTTCCTGCCATCTCCAGGATGTACAGCAGCAGCAATACATTTTAAAAAGGTACCGCAGTGATGGAGTTACCTTCTTTTCTGGCACCGTGGTGCTGTTCACACTTCTGCCCCGCTTCAATTCCACTTCCTGTTAAAGTGGAATCAGAGGTGGACAGAAGAGTGAATGGCACCATGGCGATGGAAGAGAAGATAGCTCCAGCGCTGTGGTGCCTTTTTAAATGAATTGGCAACGCTGCACATACCGGCGAAGAGCGGCAGCAGAGGCAGTGGGCATGGGGGCAGGAGCAGGGTGGCACTGGAAATGAGGTTCAGCTATTGCGCAATATACCCTTGCACCAGCCCTGAACATAGTCGCTTTTACCTATGGACGGTAAAAGCGGCCCAGTTATCATTGCTGACTGTTTTGTATATTAATGAGGACTAGAGGAATTTTGATTACTTCATTGTAAATTCAAACTACACTGTGATGAATGATCTAATGATCTGTGATTATCTGTTCTATTGGTTACTCATGTTGATTGTTTATCATCTCTTTCTAATGGCAAAGGTATCTTCATTACCTCTGCCATTTAACTTATGGAACATTCTAGGACAGGTTTGATTCTATTGTTTGGTGATACACCAAAAAACCTAGGGTTTTTATTCATGCCTTTATTAAACAAATATATTAAAATATAAATAAATTAACAAATGCATAGTAATCGATATGCACAAAATGAAGGAGAGAGCGGATTCTTCTGCTTTACCTCTGATTTATGCAATTCAGTAGTCCATGGTCCTTGCATCAAATGAGTTTAACATTTTTCTTTGAACCAGGTCCTTTAAATTCTTATGTAGAATTTGCAATCTGAGTATAAGGCTTTGGGTGCCCAACATTCCCTTGAAATGCCGTTCTGTACTGTCTTTAATTTGTTTTAAAAAAATATGAAGAGGGGTTTATTACAAACAAGTGTTCTTCATCCTCTTCGAAACTCCAGTTTCTTCCAATGTCATCTTTTTCTTTCCAGACTTTGTTCAGGCGTAAGAACATAAGAAATGACATACTGAGTCAGAGCAAGGCCCATCAAGCCCAGTATCCTATTTCCAACAGTGGCCAATCCAAGTCATAAGTATTGGCAGGTTCACAAAAAGAAACGCAGGTATTGTGGCAAGCAGTGGATTTCCTGGGTCCTCTTTAATAATGGTTTATGGACCTTTTTTCGAGGAACGTGATCCAAACCTTTTTAAATCCAGCTACACTAATAGCTTTTACAATATCCTTCGGTAACAAATTCCAGAGTTTGATTACGCGTTAAGTCTTAAATGGGTTACATTGTAGCTTCATTGTGCGTCCCCTAGTCTTTCAACTTTCTGATAGCGTAAACAACCAATCTACGCTTATTCATTCCATTCCATTCATTGATTTATAGACCTTTATCATAGCCATCTCTTTTCCAAGTTGGAAAGCCCTAACCTCTTAAGCCTTTCCTCATACAGGCTCATTCCGAGCCATAAATAGCGGGGATGGACATCCCAACGGGACATCCATCCCCACTATTCATGCTCCATCCCGCCGGCATTTAGCTTCCCCGCTGTTTGTACAGGAAAGCTAGACAGGGGCGGGAAAGGGGAGGATCAGGGGCAGCATTAGGGCGGGCAGTGGGCAGTCACCAGCCCCAGACTACAGGGCTGATTCTAATGTTGGCCCTGTACGAGGTGGAATAACTTTCCTGGGTGCTAGGGATCGGCGGTCCTAGGGTTGGGAAAGGGCGGCAGGAGGCAGAGAGAATTCCCTGCAGCCTGACCCTGGCCCCGGGAGGCCAAATCAGGGTTCGGGCTGCGGGGAATGAACTGTTTGTTCTGGCAGTCGGGATCATGGCTTTTAAATGGAGCTGCGGTGCCATGGCTCCATTTAAAAGCCCTGACTGAGTTAGTCGGGCAGTGCCTGTATGTGCGGGCCGAGCTGAATCATAGTCCCGGCCTGCACGTACAGGCCTGATCGTGATTCTGATCCTGTGGGGCTAGATATGCCCCACAGGATGAGAACTGCGACGCCCTCTGTACATCTGGTTCAGACCGGACGTTCAGAGGGTTCTACATCCAGAACAGAATCAGGCTAATAGGTATCCTTCCATCCCCTTTATCATTTTGGTGGCTCTTCTCTGTACCTTTTCTAATTCCACTATATTCTTTTTAAGATATGGCGACCAGAATTGCACATGATATTCAAGGTGTGGTTGCAGCACGGAATAGTAACATAGTAAATGATGGCAGATAAAGACCAGCATGGTCCATCCAGTCTGCCCAGCAATACGGCAAGAGTAGGTACACCTGACGCTCTGTGCAGGTCACCCCTCCCCATGTCCTTGTTTAGGGGTGGACCCACCACTCCATGTAGGACACCCCTATTTGTTGAGAAGTTAGATGGTTCCGTTTATTTTGTTTTTATCCTGTTGCTGTAAAGGGATCCGCTGTGCTTGTCCCATGCTGTTTTGAATGCCGTCACCGTGTTTGTCCCCACCACTTCCATCGGGAGGCCATTCCAAGCACCCACCACCCTTTCAGTGAAAAAATATTTTCTGACATTGCCTTTCAATTTTTCACCTTGCAGCTTCATGTTATGCCCTCTAGTTTTGCAGCTTCCCTGTCTTTGGAAGAGGTTTGTTTGTTCATCGTTCCTCTTTAAGTATTTAAAGGTCTGAATCATATCTCCCATATCCCTCCTCTCCTCCAAAGTGTACATATTTAGGTCTTCAAGTCTCTTCTCATAAGGTTTCTTATGCAGGCTCCAAATCATTTTGGTCGCCTTCTTCTGAACACTTTCCAGTCTTTTTACATCTTTTGCAAGATATGGTCTCCAAAACTGAACACAGTATTCCAGGTGAGGCCTCACCAGCGACCTGTACAGTGGCATAAGTACCTCTTCCTTTTTGCTGGTAATCCCTCTTTGTATGCAGCCCAACATCCTCCTGGCTTTTGCCACCGCCTTGTCGCACTGTTTTGCCATGTTGAGATCATCAGAGATAATCACACCAAGGTCTTTTTCCTGAACCATGCACACCAACCTCTCGTCCCCTATCGCGTACCTTTCCCTTGGATTTCTGCTACCTAAGTGCATGACATTGCACTTTTTCGCATTAAATTGTAATTGCCAAGCATTAGACCATTCTTCCAGCTTTTGTAGATCTTTCCTCATGTTATCCACTCCCTCGGCGGAGTCCACTCTGTTGCAAATTTTTGTGACATCTGCAAAAAGACAGACTTTTCCATTCAGTCCTTCAGCAATATCACTCACAAATACATTGAACAGTGCTGGGCCCAGGACCGAACCCTGGGGCACCCCGCTAATCACCTTCCCCTCATCCGAGTGAGCTCCATGTACCATCACCCTCTGTCGTCTGTCAGTCAACCAATTTCTAATCCAGTTTACTATCTTGGTATCCATCCCCAATCTACTGAGTTTATTGACAAGCTTCCTATGAGGAACAGTATCAAAGGCTTTGCTGAAATCCAGGTAGATGACATCCATCGCATGCCCCTGATCTAGTTCCTTGGTCACCCAGTCAAAGAACTCAATCAGATTAGTTTGGCAAGACCGTCCTTCAGTAAAACCATGTTGCCTCGGATCTTGCAACCTGTTGGTTTTGAGAAAGTTCACTATTCGCTCTTTCAGGAGCACCTCCATTACTTTTCCCGCCACCGAGGTAAGGCTCATGGGTCTGTAGTTTGACATTTCTTCCCTGTCACCACTTTGTGTAGAGGTACGACATCAGCCATTTTCCAGTCCTGAGGAACCTCTCCTGTTTCCAAGGATCTGTTGAATACATCCTTTAACGACCCTGATAGAACTTCTCTGAGCTCTTTCAGTATCCTGGGATGTATCCCATCCGGTCCCATGGCTTTGCCCACTTTCAGTTTAGCAAGTTGTTCCAACACCTCATCTTCTGTGAATGATACAGAGGCATTATGATATCCTTGGTTTTATTTTCCATTTTTTTCCTTATGATTCCTAGCATTCTATTTGTTTTCTTGGTTGCCGCTTTACACTGGAAGGATGGTTTCAACATATCCTCGATGACACCAAAATCTCTTTCCTGTGTGGTGATTTCTAATGTGGAACCTTGCATCATGTAACCGTAGTTTGGGTTGTTCTTTCCTAGGTACATTACTTTGCACTTGTGCACATTAAATTTCATCTGGGGAGGCTCCTGAGAGTGAGGGAGAGAACTGGCTGCAGGATTAACACCTACCTTGCTGGATATTGTGCTGCTGTGAGGAGCTACTTCTGTCTTTCATTGGGCAGGCTTTGAGGGGGGAACCCAGCTGCTGGGTAGGACCCCTCCCCTTCTCTCTGATAAGAACCAGCATGTACTATACATGGCCATGTGTCGCGGCGCATGGGTCATGACCTAAGGGGTGCGACTCAAGGGGCTGGACATGCCCTTATGCTCCCCTTAAATGTACCGGAGCATTATAGCAGTGTCTTTTGGCATCTGGGGTGATCACTGCAATGGGGAATAGGAAGAATAAATGAGGCACGAAGATGGATTCTGCAGTGCAGCTAGGTAAGGTGGTGGCCCTATGGATAAACATTTGGCACGCATGGTATCTTGCCCTCTGTCTCCAGATGGAGCTTCATTAAGCTCCGGCTCTCGGACTCCACCCCTCCTGCCTGTGCCTGACTTGTCCTCGATGGAAATTGAAGAAACCTTCATGTCCTCTGAAGCTTTAGTACCATTACCTGTGCCAGTTGTTCCGGTAGAATCTGGTTTGAATGTTTCTTCTCCTCCTGAGGGGGATATTACTTTAAAAGATCTATGGGGTGTAATACAGAACACTGATGTGCGTTTATCTGCAACAGTGACTTTTTTGTGCACGTTTACTGTGGGGATGGTAGATAAGTTAAATGATTTGGATAAAAAAGGGGCAATATTAAATAAGGTGGTTGCTTGAGTAGATTCTCAGGTTAAACCATGTGTTGCCTTTAATGTTTCCTGTATTCATGATTCTTTGCTTATCATGGGAGTCTTGAAGCCCTTGAGAATCGTACTCGAGCAATGAATCTTTGGTTTCTTAATTTTCCTGTAACTCATTTGCTATCTCCTCAAATTCTTCTTAAAACGTATTTTGTAGAAGTTTTGAAACTTGTGGAAGTACCTGATGTGGTTCAAGTTTATTCTATACTTCATAAGGTCTGGGCTGTGGTTTCGGGGAAAGGGGAAAAGGGGACAGATTCTGGCTAGCTGTAGGGCTAAGAGAATCAAACAGCTTTCCTGGAGGATTCCACAGACATCATTACAAACGTAACACATTATTGGTGTCTTTTGGTTCTGAGTCCGTTAAGCTTAAGATTCTAAGGTTGTTCTTCAAACACAAGGAAACCTTGTTTTTTGGTCAAAAGATAAATATCTTCCTGACATTACCCGTGCTACCCAGACCTGGCGGCGACAGTTTTTAGAGCTGAAGCTGCGGGTTTTAGTCCTGGGAGCTACTTATTTTCTGAAATTCCCTTGTAAATGCCTTGTTGCATTGCAGGGACATACGTTTGTATTTACTGATCTATCTAATTAATAGAAATTTGTTATGGACAGGGAGACGCAGGGTTAGGAATTTGGGATGGACATAAGGTAAAGAAGTAAGTTTCTCCAATTGTAACTCATAATTGTGCTTGTTTTCCTTTCTTTTTGAATTCTATACTTTGTTATGGTATCAGGTGTATACTCCCTAGATATGGGCTTTGCCATAATTTTGTAATTGATTTATAGTGGTTCTTGTTTAGTATTGTCACTTGCTGGTGTTTGGGTGGTTTTCCTTATATTTTGTTTGAATTATATATTTAAAATTTCATAAATAAAAAAAACCTGCCATTTGAATGTCTTATCTTCCAATTTATCAAGATCCTCTTGCAATTTTTCACAATCCTCTTGTGTTTTAATAACATTGAATAATTTTGTGTCATCTACAAATTTGGTTCCCTCACTCGTTATTCCCACTTTCAGGTCATTTATGAAGATGTTAAAAAGCAGCGGGCCCAGCACATTGAGAAAATTGGCCATTTAGCCCTACGCTCTGCTTTCTATCTTTTAACCAGCTCCTGATCCATGATAGTACACTGCCTCTAATCCCATGACTTTTTAATTTTGCCAAGAGTCTCTCATGAGGGACCTTGTCAGAGGCCTTCTGAAAATCCAGGTACACTATATCAACTGGCTCACTTTGTTCTATCTGTTTATTCACACCTTCAAAAAATATAACAGATTAGTAAGACAAGACTTTCTTTGGCTAAATCCATGTAGGATTTCTCATATTAAACCATGATTATCTACATGTTCAGTAATTTTATTCTTTATGAAGGTTTCTACCATTTTTCCCGGTACTGATGTCAGGCTCACCGGTCTGTATTTTCCTGGATCACCCCTGGAACACATTTTAAAAATTGGCATTAAGTTGGCCATTCTCCAATCTTCAGATACTACAGATGATTTTAATGATAGTTCACAGATGAATAATAGTAGGTCTGCAATCTCATCTTTCAGTTCTTTCAACATCCTCTGCTATATACCATCTGGTCCAGATGATTTACTATTTTTCAGTTTATCACATATTTGTAATACTTCTTCCTGGTTTATCGATATTTCTTTCAGTTCTCCTGATATATCACCTTTAAATAAAATTTCAGGTATGGGTAACTTCCCTACATCTTCTTCAATAAAGATGAAAGAAAATAATTCATTCAGTCTCTCCGCTATGGCCTTGACCTCCCTTAGTGCCCCTTTTAACCCTCTATCATCTAATGGTCCAACTGACTCTCTTGCAAGTTTTTTGCTATGCATTTACTTGAAAAAGTCTTTAGTATGTGTTTTTGCTTCCACAGCAAGCTTCTTCTTAAATTCTCTCTTTTCCTGCCTTATCAATGCCTTGCATCTAACTTGCCAGTGCTTGTGCTGTTTCCAGTTTTCGTCATTTTGCTCCTTTTTCCATTTTCTGAAAGATGCTTTTTGGCTACAACAGCCTCTCTGACCTCTCCGTTAAACCATGCTGTCGATTTTTTGGCTTTCCTTACACTTTAAGCATGAAATACATCTGGTCTGGGCTTCCAAGATAGTATTTTAAAACAATGCCTATGCTTGATGTAAATCTTTAAGCTTTGCAGCTGCTCCTTTTTTTTTAAACTATTTTCCTCATTTTATCATAGTATCCATTTTGAAAGTTAAAAAGTAATACTGTGGATTTTCTTGCTGTCCTCACTCCATTTATTAAATCAAATACGATCATGCTATGATAACTATTGCCAAGTGACTCCAACACCCTTATCTCTTGCACCAGATCCTGTGTTCCACAAAGGGCTAGATCCAAAATAGCTTCCCTTCTTTTCGGTTCATGAACCAGCTCTTCCAAGCAGCAGTCATTTATTTCATTTAGAAAGTTTATATCCCTAGCAAATCCTGTTGTGACACTGATCCAGTCAATATCGGGATAATTGAAATCATCCATTGTTACTGTGTTGTAACTTTTGTTAGATCCCCTGATTTCTCTTAGCATTTCATCATCCATTTGTTCATCCTGGCCATGAAGTTGGTAGTGCACCCCCACTGCTATTGCCTATCTATAGAGATTCTACAGCGCATTTTGCTTCATGCAAAACTTTAGTTATAAGTGACTCAGCGCCCTCTCTAATGTGGAGCCTGATTCAGAGAGGGGCATGGCTGGACCGCTGGACGGTCCCAAGGAAGATGAGCCTGTTTGGACCTGATTCTCGACTGCAGGAACAAAACATTCCTATATTGGCCAGAATTGGGCCTGAGAACGGTCTGGCGTGCCCCTGCTACCTGTGGGGACATCCTCCCTGCAGGCGCCCCGTCTCCCATGCCCTCAGCCCTCTTTTCCCTACCTCCCAACCCAAGGCTGGCTTGCTGTGGCCTGGATCGGGCACTGGGGACACCCCCCCCCCACACCCAGCGCCGTCCCCGGGGGGCATCCTCGGACCTGATTGCCGAGTTTTCATTGCTTATTCCACCTCAAAGGTGGAATAAGCAGTGCATCCCCATGAGCCTGGCAGGATTTACAGGGCCATGACCTGAATCAGCCCTGTATGTCCAGCCAGGCTGGACCACCGCTGCTCTGCCCTGACCCTTCCCCCTCCCACTCCCCACTGGCTCTCCCTGTCCTGAGCACCAGGACATATGGGGAGAGCCAGAGGGGGAATCGGGCCCAGATGGCTTAATGGGCTGCACGTCCTGCTGGAATGTGTAGCCCTGCAACCCGTATCCGGGAATTGGGCCCATAGAACACATCCCTTCCACCAATTTGATCTACCCTATCAATCTTACTTCCTTCCCTTCCTGCCAGCTTGAGTAGTAAGCTCTCGGCTGCTAGCAGCGGCCTGTCACTGTATACAGAATTTTTCATGTTTCAATATCTCCTCTGCTTATTTTTGGCAGTTTCTTCAGATGTTTGGCATGGGACCATCATTGTGGGTTTTTCCCTAGGAAGTTTTGGTAATCTCTTCTGCCCTGGTGAATACTGTCCCATTTCTGTGCAGTTTTCAGACAGTGCTTATGGTTTAAGGATACATTGCATGTCTTGTTGTAATTCATAAGTTTTTTCGCATGCTGTAAGCTTCTTGTTGAATATGTAGGTACACTTGTGGTTTGCAAAAGTTCCCCTTCTTGGGCACTCCTTGCTCAGAAACCACCTCAAGTACATTGTGGATATGATAAAGACGTGATGTGGCATTTTAGAAAGGGCATCTAAATGCAATCTGAACGTCCAAGGCAGAACACGCAGAAAAACACTGGGGCTTCAATGTTTTGGCCCAAGTTTGGAAACATAGACCCCCCTGATGAGGAAGCTCATGCCAGCATCCGTATAGAAATCCCCACTATGAAACTATGGGGCAGGGATGCTCATCTCAAGCAAGGTTGCATATAGGGACAGCCAATGGCAAGGTAAAACAAAACATGAGCCTCCATTCCCTATCAGTGTCTGTTGCCAAATTATAAAATAAAGAGGATATAAGTGTACTCGCTCCACACCCTCCAGACATTTGCCTCACAAAATGAGCTCTTCTCAGGTGCCTATTCGTGCCTGGAGCAGGTATAACCTTTGGTGCGACTTGGGACATGTAGGATATCCCTTAATTCGGGTGAGGATGTCTACATTTTTGGGAATGCCCCAACCATGCCTACACTATGTCCCCGTTCTGGTTGGATGTCCTCGCACTGGGAACGTTCACAGATTCAGCCTCTAAAATGGCTCCAGAAACATCTCTGTACTTTTGGATGTCTCTATGCCTGTTTTCCGATGTTCAAAGCATGAATATGGCTTCAAAAATAACCTCCTTACTGCGTAACATTTCAATATTTTATATGACCTACTCCTTCCTCAGTGGTATACCACTCATAGTTTGAAGAGCAAATGTTTCCCATTGTTAAGTTCTGCCAACTTATGTTTATGTTTTAGTTTATTTGATATACTGCAATTCATGAACCAAACATTGTGGTTACTCACCTATACCTATTGTCAGTGCAGTAGTAAGCTAATCCAAGTTGAATTTCTGTCCATAAAGCTCTCTCTGCATTGGCATGCTAGTCTCTAACTACCTTCTTTACTGCACCAGCCTCTTGCATTTGTGGATTCCTTTCCTTTTGGTTTCCTCGGAAGAAACATACTTTTCCTCGCTACACTTGTCCCAGTATACCATATCATTCTATTCAAGCCTTAGTCACCTATGGGCTTTACTTTTGCTCTTGTCTTAGTGGGCTTCACTCTCAGCTCACTTTGAGCTTGAACCTAAGAGAGTCATATTTTCCACGCCAGTGGACAGATGCTTCTTTATCTGTTCTTCAAAGCACACAGTTCCTCCTATCTCTCCAAGAGTCACCTACATTTGTGAGCTGCAACTGAGGATTCAAAATAGGCAGGATGTTTGTTGTTGTTCAAAGATTATATCCCCATTTTGTAGAGTTTCCCTCTTGCCTTCATAGTATCATACTTTACAATAGTTTTGAGCAGATGTTAAAGTATTTTTAGTCACATTCATTTATTCTTTCCAGTTTTTCTCTGTATTTAATTATAGAACTAGGAATAATTTGACCTGAAAAATCAAATGAAGATAAAAGCCTTGGTGTTAATATTTAGCCACCACTGTAACTATACTAAGCACCAGCAGTGCAACTTAATACGTAAATGCAGCACTGCTGTTGGTTTAGGTAGCAATGCTGAATATGGGTGGAATTTTAGAAGCCTTATTCGTACTTTGGACATCTGAAAATGGAAATAGAGATGTCCAAAGCACAGAGACACCTCCAGAGCCATTTTAGAAGCTGGCTCTGGGGACGTTCATGTCTGAAAGAGGGTATGGTAGAGGCATGGCTGCGGCGTTCCCAAAAACCTGGATGTTACGGCCTGATCTCAGAAATATTCTGCATGTCTAGAGCCATGTTTAAGTTTATACCTGCTTCAGGCACAAATAAGCATTGTGAAAGTGCTCAATTTTAGCTGAAAAACATCCAGAGGGTATAGAGAAAATAGCACTCTATCTTCCCCAGTACTCAGCATAATTTCAATGATAGCAGTAACGATCTGAACCCTCAGTTTTCCTGTTCCCAATCCACTATTCTAACCATATCTGGATGCTGAAATATGGTTCTAGGGATTCTATGTAGAATTCCCCCAGACGTCCATATCCGGCATGGCCATATTTGTGAAATCATGTCTGCACCTGGTCGTGCCTGCATTTTGTCAGAAGCTTTGGCTTAGATGTTCCAGATTGCACTTGAACGTCCCTTCTAAAATTCCACTTTAGATACAACACATATTGATAGTGGCTGAGATAATTTTTTGGTCTATTTTTGTACGACCTTTAACCCGGCCCACTAATACACAGACAATATCAGGCTATTTCAATAACTAAATGGCAGGATATTATCTGTATATTCTTTGAAAACACGCAGAAGGACAATTATATGTTTGCTGGCCACCAGCGAATGCATAAGTGCTTTTGAGATTTGGCCTGCTTGATTTCAGCTGACTCATGGGAGCACAGGGAGATAAAGGGATTTCATGAAGGTAGAGAGGTCCTTGAAGTATAGTCTATGATTTTTTAGACTAGCTCAGTTATTTAACCCTAGATCACTTCACCATCCACAATGACTGTCTACAGAGACATGAATACTGCATTGCAAACAACTACCTTTGCATACAATCTTTGTCCTATAAGTTGGTTAAAAGTGGTCAAATCAGAAGTGGGTGGTATTTTGCAAATGGTGTGGCTTGCTCTGACAATGGGAGTAATGCCAATAGATTTAAAGAGGGCTTGTATTTGCCTAGTTTTAAATAAGGGGGACTTAGATACTGGGGAGAGCATGATCCATCGATCTATATCTAGTCTCCCTTTTTTAGCTAAGGTGATTTACCACACAGTTTTGTTGCAATTATAGGAATTCATTGACGTCTATCACCCTTTAGATCTTCAGCAACATGGCTTTCGGAAGAATCATGGGGTAGAGGCATTAATGGTTTCTTTATTTGATCATCTGATTCATGGTAAGACAGGTTTTGTTATATTTTTGGACATTTCTTCAGCCTTTGACTCTGTTTGAAATGATTTATGTTGTGGCATTTAGAATTTCTAGGTATTTCTTCAAAGTTTTGCAATGTTTTGCCTCATGTTTGACTGGCAGGGAGCAGCAGATGTGGGCTGGTATGAAAGCATCTCATTGGCATAAGCTTAATCAAGGAGTACCTCAGGGATGAGCTCTTTCGGCTTTATTGTTTATTCTCTATTTATAGTTGCTATGTGAAATCAACTAGGAACATGGAATATATTACCACTATTATCCTGACGATATGCTACATCTTTGTCGTGATGTTTGCAGAAGATGGCTCTATTAATGGTTTAACACTTCATTTTACAAAAACAGAGGGCCAGATACGTTATGGTTTACCAATGTTGGTATAACAGTGAAAACAGATCGCACTTATTAGGGGTACTTCTTGATATACACTGTATATCTCACTATGTGGGCATAGATTAACAAGATAATTTGCATTGCCTTTTATAAGATGAAAGTCCTGCAACATGTACGGTCATATTTATCTGCTCAGGATTTTCGGAATGTGTTTCAGGCTTTAATATTTTCTTGCTTTGATTACTGTAACATTGTTTTTTATGGGTTGCCAGCTTGCATTCTTAAATTCTTGCAATTTATTCAGAATACCACAGTGAGGATATTGACATACCTATAAATTTGGTCTTATTACTCCTAGTTGAATTCAATAGCACTGGTTTCATATATAATTCAGAATTAAATTCAAGCTGTTGGTTATGATATTTAAGATATCTCATGACATGTCCTCCCCATACTTAGATCTTATTTTTCAGAAATTAATTGCAAATCGCCTGCTACAGTCCTATTTGCAGAATATTTATGTTGCTCCCCCAAGCCCCCTTCCCCCAAGTAAGCCAGGGTAGGAAGCATCGTACTCAAACTATGGCTTTCTCTTTATTTGCACCTGTTTTATGAAATGCCTTGCCAGATACTGTATGAGCCATTGATTTGTAACAATGAATTATTTAGGCAGGCCTATAACTTATAGCCTCAGGTATTTTGCATGTGAATGAAGGTCCTATTTTATGTAAAATTGTCTGAGCTTTTGCATGTTTAATATATATATTTGTGAAAGTTTATTGTACATCACCTTGAACTTTGGTGATGAACTGATTTATAAACTATTTTAAAGAAAGAAATGCATACTATCACAATTACAATTAGACCCCGTGGTGAAATCCGAACAGATACAGATCCTAATTACGTTTCCTGTATAGTATACTAGCCTTCTGCCTTTCTGAACTCCTTAAATAAAGAAGACAAATAGAAATAGAAAACAAAATACCATAATTTCTGTACAAATAAATCATGTTTCTATTTCCTATTGTGTTAATTATCATGTCCCAGTAGTGCAAGGAATAAATACTTCATGGGAAGGATTTGTAAAGCATCAGTCCAGTTTTGCACCTGCAGTTTTCCTTTGAGAATTCCTGGAGAGTTTTATTTAGATCTGGAAAGACATTTTGCATGGCGCAAAATCTTTGAAATGCTTTCTCCTCTCTCCTTGAAAGTCACATTAATCTAGAATTGGTTGTTTTTATTTCACAACTTTTAGCCATGTTCTGGGGCTAGGATTTGGCTGTCATATGTACGTCATTTCATACTTGCTTATTTGGATTTTGCTCATTTTTTTCAGTAGTAGTTTCAGGCATGCTAGGTGTTTCTATTTTATGTTTTCCAAATTCTTTCTGATTTGGTTGTATGCTGAGTTTGAATTTTATTATTATTGCGGGATGTTGATGGATATTATGTTATCTTACTGAGATATGGATATATTTCTATTTTATAGTCATTGATGTGGAATGGTGCTAGAGATTTTCCTTTTCTTCATGTGCTGTACTGTAAGTTGTATTGTGAGTTGATTGTTTTAACCTTTGAAATGTGGAATAGAACCCTAATATAAAATTCTATGATCTATGCTGCTGCTAATAAAATGTCACATATAATATGGTCAATATTATGCTAAATTGGATCCGTGCAAGAGTATCAATTCCACAATACTGACAATCACTAACTCTGCACAATATAAATGCTCATCAAAAAAAATAGCAAATATGTTGCACTTTTTCATTCAAAGTTGCCATTAATAAGCTACTTCTAGCATTTAAGTCCCTTTTTCTCTTTTTTAATAAAGTGATTACGTGCCAAATCAAAGCAAAAATATGTTTTTTTCTTTAAAAACTTTTTTTGTTAGGAAAAGCCATTATTGCCAACTATGACCATCATGTTTCGAAAGGGTAACATACTATTCTGCATGAGAGCTTAAGCATTTCCTTATATCAGTGACTTATCTGATCCAGCAAGGCACCATCATTATTCTCGCTGCGCTTCTTCCATGAGCTCCCAGGCTGTTTCAAACTATGGTCACGGCGCTCTTTCTGAAAAACTCATAAAACCACCCACATCAAAAGTAATTGGTCCACAGACTGATAACTCATATTCATTCATCAAGTTCTTTAAACTAGTGTATGCCAGTCGGTCTGTAAATTTAAACCCCAAGGGTTTAAGTGATAGGGAAATGGTTTCTATATGCGGTTGCTTTTGGGTTCTCAAGCTGGTAGTGTTGATACCATTGCGACAGGCTACCATGGCACCGGCACACCAGACAGACCCTTGAGCAGTGGGGTGGGCAGTCACTTGGCTGTATCCCAGCTCAGAATGCTGTGCACACCAGGCTATCCAAGTTCCCTGATTCTGCAACCGCGGGAACGTACATCTCCTGCGGATGCCGAATCAGGTACAACTTTGCCCTGTACACTTTCTACATGTCCGGACAGCCCGGACGTGCACAGTTCTGAATCGGTCTCTTTTTGTATTACCTCCTTTGGATAACCCTGATCATATATCTCTATATTTGTGAGCATGTAGCTGATATTCTTCCTTCATAGCACAAATTCATCGGAGCCTATGAAACTGACTCACTGGAAGATCCTGTTTTAACTTCAGAAGATGATGAGTTTTGATGAAGAGGAGTTTGTAAATAAAACTAAGGAATTGAGAAATCAAGTTAATAAATATAAGGAATCCATTCAAATTTCTAAACTGAAAAAAAATTGACATGATCAAGCTGATTATGATTCAAAATCTATTTTTCTGTGGGTGAGTAAAAATGATTCGGTTTCACGGAAAGATTATCAAGATTATACCTCCGATGACGACTCTAGTGGGGAAGAATTGCAGAGAGAGTATGGAGATGATTTTTTAGCTCAGCGCAAATGGCGGGGCAGCGGGCGAGGGAGAGGCTGGTTCAGGGGCCGTCGGCCGAGACAGGTTGCTTATGGCAATAGTTGGAGTGGTCCCATCAACCGAGCCCATGCAGAAGACCAGCAATCATAAATCTTTCTTCTGTAGCTCCTTCCCATGAGCAGGAGGTGATATTAAATTTAGGGTTATCTTTTGTACCCACAGTGAAACTTCAAATTTTTGATTTGAGAGTGGCCCTATATGACTTCTTTCGGAAACTGCTGATTAAACTTTGTGTCCTCGCATTCTATTCCAAAGGACTCTTCATTAGTGAGTGTACCATCAAAATGGATTGTGATGGGCTTTCAAGATCCTTTAATAGCAGCTTACCTATGGTTAGACTTTCAGGAGGTGGAATTACTTGAAAATCTCTTATCCATTGGCTGGAATATGACATATGCCCAACATCAAGAGTCACAGAAATTATCAGCCAATGATGACATAGTCATTCATACAGCAGACAAGGGAGGGACAATCTAAAGTGCAGTATAACAGGGAGATTGATAATCCGTTGGGATATTTAAAATATTATCATCTTTTGCAAGCTAACCCCACTTATGATTTACATTCACAAGTCATGGAGGTGGTAAAGAATGGCTTTGCACAGGGATATATAACATCAAAAGAGAATGATTTTCTTGTTAATAAAACTCCCTTGATCCCTATTTTATATACAGCACAAAAATCTAAATTCCCCTTCGGGGCGCACTATAGTGGCTGGTAATGGCTCAGTTTTGGAACCACTGTCTGTATTTGCTGACCAAATTTTAAATCCATTGGCATGTCAAGCAAAGTCCTATGTTAAAGATACAACTCAGATGCTTACCATTTTGTCCTCAATTGAAGGGATTGCACAAGATGATTGGTTGGTAACATTTGATGTTGATGTTGTTGTTAAGTGCCGTCGAGTTGGTGTCGACTCATGGGGGCCCTCTGGATAGTTGTCCTAAACTGGGTTCGGTCTTCAATCAGGCGGCTCATTGTTGACAGAGTGGCACCCATAACTGTTGTTATTGTATCGATCCATCTCATTGCTGGCCTTCCTCTTTTGCGTTGACCTTCTACCTTGCCAAGCATGATGTTTTTCATTAATGATCTCTCTCTTTGCATGATGTGTCCAAAGTATGAAAGTTGAAGTCTTGTCATCTGAGCTTCTAAAGAAAGCTTAGGTTTGATATCCTCTAGTACTTACTGGTTTGTTCTTTGGGCAGTCCATGGTATACACAGTATTCGTCGCCAGCACCATAATTCAAAGGCATCAAATTTCTTCCTATCTTTTTCACTGTCCAACTTTCGCATCCATATGACGTTATTGAAAATACCATGGCTTGAACAAGTTGAATCTTTGTATGGAGAGAGACATCTTTGCTCTTGAGAATCTTGTCTAGGTCCTTCATAGCCATTCTGCCAAGAGCAATGCATCGTCGGATTTCTTGACAGTGTGTTGTTTCTTTACTGATAATTGATCCAAGAGGTTAAAGTTGTCCACTATTTCGATTTCTTCTCCATTTGACGTCTTCTATTAAAATTTGGAAACAGTATTTGGATGATATCTTCTGTATTTGGAAAGGATCTTTCACCTCTTTACAGGATTTTGTGATGTGACTTAATGCGTGAAAAGATAATTTGCAATTTGAATGTTCTAGCCATCAATATAGTATTCCATTTTTGGATATAATGGTGGTAAAGACAAATATGGGGTTAAGTACTACCCTGTTTCAGAAGGCAGTAGAATAGAATAATTTTTTATATTATTCCAGCCATCATCCTTTGAAGTTAAAACAGGTTCTCCCAGTGAGTCGGTTTCTTAGGCTCTGACGAATTTGTGCTACGAAAGAAGAATATCAGCTACAGGCTCACAAATATATACAGAAATATATGGTTCGGGGATATCCAAAGAAGGTAATACAAAAAGGGTCCAATTCCATCCTGCATGTTCTGGCCCTCTATGCGTCCGTCCGGAACTGGACGCCCAGAGGGACTCACAATTCTGATCCCACGGTGCACATCTAGCCCTGTGGGATCAGAATCCCGAACAGTCCTATACATGCAGGCCAGGATCCTGATTCCATCTGGCCTGCACGTACAGGCCTTCCCTGGCTAACTCTGTCAGGGTTCTTTATTGGAGCCGTGGTGCCATGGCATCCGGTTGCCATGGCACCGCAGCTCCATTGAAGATCTGCGCTCCCCGGCTGCTGGCTCCTGAAACTGACTTCCTGCAGCCCGACCTGCTGATCTGGCCTACTAAGGACAGGTCGGGCTGTAGGGAATATCCTTGCCCCCCCCCCTGCCCCATCCACATCCAATCCCTGGCGACTAGGGAAACCTATTCCACCTCGGAGGTGGAATAAGTTCTCCGTGCAAGTTGCTGGCCCCAGACGTACAGGGCCAACATTAGAATTGGCCCTGTGTGTCCGGTGCCGACGACCACCCACTGCCTGCTCTAATACCGTCCCTGATCCACCCCTTTCCTGCTCCCATCTACCTTCCCCATACAAGATGCGGGGAAGGTAGATGGGACCGGGAATAACCCCCAAAGCATATAAGAGAGGACTACACGCACAGCGAGAATATTTACTGTTGCTTTTGAATCGTATAGATACTGAGATTGTTCCTTTGGTGTGTGTTTTACCATTTACTGTAAAAGACCCAATGATAGCTTCAGTAATTTACAAATATTGGAATGTTATACAATCTCATGCTTGCTTTGTGGAACATCCTATTGTTGCATATTGCAAAGGCCGTAGTATAGCTGAGTTTGTGGCAAAATCGATCAAATGGACTGTGCTCTTGGACTCTACAGTACAGTCAGTAGGCCAGTTTGCCTATGGCCATTGTGATTTCTGCTCTTCCACCATTGACGGGGCAAGTTGGATCTTTCCTTCTAATCAATAGCTTGTGAAGTCACGTTGGAAAATGGCCTGCCAAACTTCTTTTGTAGTATACGTAATCAATTGCCCTTGTGGCAAGATATATATATTGGACCTACTAAACAGCCTTTGGTGAAGTGGCTCTGTAGACTATTGCTTGGGGCACAATCATTCATTTTCAGATTTGGCATGGTGCATTTTGAATCCTATAACTGATAATTGGAGAGTGAGGGCTGGGAAGCAAAATTAAACTATCATGAATAATTTTGGATATTCACATTGGATAATGTTAGCCCTCAGGTTTTACATTTACAGGTTGACTGGAATATACTGGTTTAAAGAACTTGATGAATGAATATCAGTCATCAGTCTGCGAACCAATCACTTTTGAAGTAGGTGGACTTTAATGAGCTGATTTTTTTTTTTTAAATTTATGCAATTTTAACAAATTTACAAGAACGATCCTTGTGCAGAATAGGTGTCCAGTCAAGATAATAGTACATCATTAATACAGAAATCATACACAAAAGGAAATAAGACCTGTACCTATAAGCCCACAATACACTGGGAGAAGAAAGGGCACAGATCAAAAGATAAATCCAAATGAATAACTTCAAAAACAGGCAAATTAGGCAGACTAAATAACGAGGGTTACAATCCTATCGAGCAAAAGCCCTACTCAGTCATAGGCTAATTGGGGAGGCCTCTATAAGAGCGGGCTGAGCAACCTCAAGCTTAGAGGAAATAAAAGTAGACAGCTGCTGCATATCCAAAAAAGGGTAATTAACCCCAGACAACTTGACCAGGCACTTACAAGGAAAATGTAAAAAAAGAAGTCTGTCCAGCTGAAGTATCCTAGGATTAAGCAGTAAAAATTGCTTCCTTCTTTTCTGTATGGCCCTGGATACACTGGAGAAGATCCGGATCTGGCAATCCATAAGCAACTTCGTAGAGGAACGAAAATGTAATTTTAACAGCCATTCCCGATTCACATCTAAAGCCAAGATGACCAACAAAGTGGCGGTCACTCTAGGCTCTGAGAGCGATTGCTCTAAGAACCTAGTCAAATCAAGGCATGAAAGGGCCAGGGATTGATTCTGCCCTGAACCCTCAACCAGCCTAACCTTAACAATAGGTAGGTAAAAAGCCCTAGGGAATGGAGGCATAGATGCTACAGGAATTTTAACACTACAATCAAAAATTTCTTTTTTTTTTATTGGATTTTCAATCAGTATAACAATCAACCCATTAAATACAAGACAATCAATCATAGGAATACAATATTATAATATAGCAATCACAAAAAAAAAAGGAAATAGCATTGATAAAGTCCACATCATGGAACCTGAGAACGAGAGAAAAAAGAAAAAGAGGAAAAACACAAAGGAAAACAAGGCTAAACAGCCCTTAGCGTTGAAGCCTCGTGTCCTGCAGTTGGGTGCTACTTTTTTCCTCCGATACCCCTGTAAATGTGTGTTAACATTTGAAGGCTCTACTTATATTTTTACGGATGTTACTCATTTGGAGAAGTTTGTTCTGGATAGGCAGGGTACAGTAGTGGAGTGTGTGGCAGAGTAGTTATGTTTTACAATCAAAAATTTCTTAAACAGTTCCAGAGGAGAGATAGAGGGAACCTTAGGAAAGTTTGAAATTCTCAAATTCCTATGCCTTTTATGTGATGTATGCATCATGGAAACAGCAGAAAGGTAAACAAACCCAAAGGAAAAGGCACATTCTAGAGGTGGTAGTCAGAGAATGCCTGACGCTGCCTCCGCCACCTCCATCTTCCTCCTCCGTGTTCTCTCTTCATGAGTTTTTAAGAAACAACACAATAGCCATCTTTTGAAACAGCCTGGGAGCTCATGGAAGAAGCACAGCAAGAATGACGGTACCTTGCTGGATAGATAAGTTGCTGATATAAGGAAATGCTTAAGCCCTGATGCAGAATAGCATGATATCCTTTCGAAACACCATGGTCGTAGTTGGCAAAAATGGCTATTTTCTAAAAAAAAGGTTTTAAAGAAAAAAAAACATGATATTTTTGCTTTGGTTTGGCACTTAATCACAACCGAGCAAGAGCCAAGCAGATCTTGCGTAGGTAGGCCACCCCTACCCACCTCCCCCTCTGAGCCCCCCCCCCCCCCCGAGTCTCCCCTCCTCTTGCGCTGTTCTCCCCCTGCTTTGGTGGGTCCCCCCATTTTTGTTAACAAATATCGAACGGACACCATCTTTTTCACCAAATACGGATTTTCTTTATTGGACAGTGTTAGCCACAGCATAACTGTAAACATTTAACCAAATCTGTACAGTACAGCTATATAACATTTACAACAATGAAATTGCCTGAACTCTTTTGCCCTATCCTTGAGAGGTATAGCCTGTACTTTCCTAAAAGGAGGGGAGTGCCGTCAAAGCCCACCCCTTGGTTCCGTCAGACTCTTCTTAACCATTGCTAGCCATACTGATACCCAGTAGTAATGCGCAATGTGGGGCAGCACCTTTAAAGTATGCACTATACCACAGTCACAGAAGTGTCACCTCTTCTCTGTCTCTGACCCACCCATCGAAGGTTGGTGTTGGCAACTTAGTATATGGCAATGAGGTGTATCCCTCCCTCCCCCCCGCTGTCAAAGCATGGGGAGGTCCATTACCTGCTGATCCTGCTGCGACTCTGTCAGGGGGGAGGACAAAATTCCTTGTGGCCACTTCCCCTAGTACTCAACTGTATGGCTGCTTGCTCTATCCTATGGGCTCTTAGATTTCCGCTATGCCACGACAATAGAAGCATCCCCTCCAAGGGTGGGTAGGAGGGTACATGTTTCCTTCACCCATTAGGCTGGAGGGACAAGAAGGCGGCCCACAGCCAGGAAGCCCCTGATAAAGCCGACCATGGCCTGTCTTCCCACAGCCTGTTAACTCTTGTGTGGTTCCCCTGCCCTCTTGTGCCCGGCAGCTGGTAATCCAGCCGGTCGGGTCTCTTTATTAAGAGAGAGAAAAAAGGATTTTAATAAGCTACTTCTAGCATTTAAGGCAACTTTGAATGAAAAAGTCCAACATATTTGCCGTTTTTTTTCAGATGAGCATTTATATTGTGCAGCGTTAGTGATTGTCACATACCATATTTTAACATTTGACATCTGACATTAAATATGATGCATTTACACATACGATTCAGTTGACAGAATGGTATTTTATTTTTCATTGTCTACCATATATAAAACATTGAAGCTCTATATTATAAGTACATATATTTAAAGTATACATTACTATACTCACAGTGGGGATAATGCACATTTATGATCGTTTCATATCCAGAATTTATGAAACGTATTTTGTAGATTTTACTATGAAAATAGTTTCTAGAGCCTATTCTTTTAAATCTTCTATCTGCAAACTTTTCTTTCCTCAAGCATTTTGATTGCCCAAGGTCATTTAGGATGAGAGTATCAACAAAATATTTTATAAAAACTTTTAGTCCCCTGAAGTTGGGCTTGCCCGTTCTTTTACATTTGCTTGCATTCATGTCTTGTACACATTGCCTGACGTTCAATTCTCCAGGTGCCTTCTTCATAGGTACAGTGGCATATAGTGCATTCATCGGTCTTTACCTCTCGACCTGCTGGGATGATGATAGTTTCTGCAAAACAGTTTGGCCCTGCAACAAAAGCAAAGAGATCTGAGTGGAACAACTCGATATGCCAACTAGGAGGTATAATGCCATATTTTTGTGTCAGGGTAATTTAATTCAGTTGAAGGAGATGTTCATAGCCGTTATTTCCCACTTTCCATCAGATGAAAAAGACTGGCACTTTCTCCACAAGGAAGGCCTTGTGGCCTATTCAAAAGAGATTTACACTGCCTCAGTTCCATTACATGATTCAATTTCCTGATGGCAGTTATAATTTGTGCCATTTTTAATTAATTGAAAACCATTGAATTATTGTTTTCCTGATGCCAGAAAACAGCTGTTCTGCTTTTCTGGACCACCCAAAGCAATTAACAAATGTCTAGAACAATCAGCAACAAAACCACAACATTTTGGTGGTAATTTTATGACAGACTACATGTAAATCTAGACATTTTATTAATAGGAGCATATGTGACTTTATAAAATAATACGACTGACATGCATTAACCTAGGTGTACCTTATATAATTACCCTGAAAGTAAAAAAAAAAAAATGTAAGTTGTCTACTCACATAAATAAGCAGGCCAGTATTTAACCTGCACACTCACAGTACACCAGCACCAGTGCTTATCTTGATTAGCAGCTTAACTTCACCTCACTGCCAGAATATACAGCAAGATAAAAACCCTACGGAACCTGCAACCGCTACTTGCAGCACCTGACTTACGCTCAGTATCTCATCTTCCCACACTTGGACTTCAGCAATAGCATCTACCAAGGACTTCCCAAATACGCACTACACCAACTAGAAATGGCCCAACACAGGGCAGCCAGAATCATCATTGGAGCAAGAAGTGAGCACATCACACCAATACTCAGACAGCTTCACTGGCTGCTGCTAACTAGATGAATACAATACAAATCAATAATGAACACAAAATCACGCACAACCAATCAATGTACTTAAAGTCACTCATCCAAAACGAAGCAGGCACCAAAGGCACACACAAATGCAGATAAAACATGCTAGCCTTGCCACCTCAACTAACAAAGGCCAACCAAACAACACGTAATAGAGCCTTTTCCATGTATGCGCCATTGCTCTGGAATACCCTCCCTAATAACCTAAGGGAAATACAAGATCTGACACAATTTGGTAAGGAACTCAAGACTCACTTATTCAGGGAATACTTCAGAGACTGAACATATCCAGGCCAGAGTTACAGCAACAGGAAAACAGGAATTCCTACTATTGCCCAGATTATAATCCCATAGAAAACTTCACCAATAAACTCCCAACTCTCATACAATATGTCAGAGCTCATCCCCCCCAAGCAAATCCCTATGTAAAAGGTTTAATAACTATGTTATATGTTAGCTCCTACTATATCTAGACACACTTTAACATATTCTATGTAACACAGTTGAATGTTCGATGTAAAACGCTTTGATTTCCAGATAAAGCGGTATAGAAAACCAGATAAATAAAAAAAATAAATTAATACATTCAACACTTCCTGCCTGTACTTTAGGAGCTAACATTTTATGACCATTCTCAAGAGGCGCAATGTGCACACCTCCAGTCTAGGCAGGATATCTGCTAGTATTTGATATAGTCAAAAGTACCATGAAAGCACATTTTAGATAACATGTGGAGATTGGAATTGAGAAGTTGAGGTTGAGACGTAATCATTTCTGATGGTATTTTAGAAACAGCTCTGATAAACATGGAGCTGCTTCTAAAGTACCTAGAAGGCAATGCAGGAACACATGTGGATTGATATCCACACGCAGCAGGAGTCACCATTTTATAGCCTTCCATGTGTGCAAAAACAGCGGAGGAAACTTGGCAACTTAGGCAAGTGAACGCTGGCATTTCACAACTTGCATATGTGAATAGCGGCACTCATACGTACATATGTGCATACTCTTGCCACCTTGTTGGGTAGACTATATGGACCATGCTAGTCTTTATCTACCGTCATATACCATGTTACTATGCTACTATATGAACCATTCTGCAAACTTAGACATGTAACTGCTAATAGTTACTTATAGAAGATGCCATCTTAATCTCCTTTCAAATGGAAGGGGGAAACAAACTAGGGGGGATTAAGGAGAATAACGCCCTTGATTCCTCCTGTAAAGGGCTGGCCCAAACGTACATTTTTAAATACCTATGTGTGCTAGGGGGTAGGTGTAAATCTGGACAAGGACAATTTTGGGATTACATGTGCATTCCCTATTTGAAATGGGGAATATGCGTATATTTCTATCCCACCCAGGCCACGCTCAGATCATGCCCTCTCAAAACCTCCACATACTAAGGACATCCATGCGTAAAGTGGTCCCTTTCTAAAATGACAGTTTACATGTGGATGTGGTTTACATATGTATATGCCTGATTATACCTGTGTAAATTGAGAACAGGACTTCCAAAATATCCACCTATGTGTCTTTGTAACATAGCCTTAAAAATAGACGCCATCATGTCCTATTAACCTTGCTGCCCTGCTAGAAAACTACCTTCCTTGGGATGCATAAATTCTCCACGTTAGATGACCCGCAGACTTTCAGACGTTCAAAAGTACTCATGTAAATTCAAACTCCGCCCTCAGCCTGCTCTCAGGAATGGCTTTTGAAATGGTGCAAAATTTTATGTGTATACAGGCTATATGAGTGGGTAATTTTGCAACAAACCATTTCTTTAGTTAAGGGATTATTATACCTGTTGAAATGCCATTAGAAATTCTTCTGTATGAAAGCTTTCTAAACAAATATTTTCTAAAGCTTCAGTACCAATAAGCATAATTAATTTAATTAAGAAGCAATCTGGTAATTATAGTATCAACAGACACTCAAACCACTCGCCTACCAGCAGCCTTCCTTGTGAATACCTAGTTATACTGTCATCATCTCTATAATACCCTTCTATCAGCATGTATCATTACTGTATCTAATTAATCTTGTCTTAAATTTACAAGAGAAAACACAAAATACCTATTACCAGGTCAAAAGGTATCACTAACAAAATCTAAACCCGGTCAATCAAAATAACCAGCATAACAGATCTAAATTATTTTTTTGTCGGAATGGCCAACCCAGTGAAGACGCTTCCTCTTCACTGGGTTGGCCATTCCGACAAAAAAATAAATTAGATCTGTTATGCTGGTTATTTTGATTGACCGGGTTTAGATTTTGTTAGTTGATAAATTTACGAGAAGCAGATATAAACAGACAATCATGATAAATATGATAACATCCGTGTATTTGGTGTAGAATGCCAGCTAGAAATGAGTAAGACAGGAATAGATTATAGATTAGCTCATGGGGCTTATTTTCAAAAATACTTGCATGGTTACAAAGTCTAGGGGGTGCTTTAATTCACACCCTTTGTACCAATTTTCAAACTATAAGTAAGAGCATACTTTCCCTTTCAAAATTGCCCAACAAAGTGTACCCATGGAAATTTGTTCCTGCTTTTCTGTGGATACCTTTTACTGTCAACATAAAACTCATGCTTTTGAAAACTAAAACCTATCATCTTTTTCATTGTCAGCCTGCCTCTGAGTCAGCCTACTTTGTGTGAATGAAAGCAAACACAATGCTGAGCGTCAAACTTACTGTTACCTGTAAAAAAGGGTGGAAAATTTTCAGAGTGCCAAATTACCCATGTGAATGACTTTGGAGAACTGCCTTCTAATGATGAATGGAAAAAAAAGACTTTTCTGGTTGTTAAAATATTGCTTCTGCTGTGAAGTTCCAGCAGGTTCTGCTCCCTGGAACTTGCTGATTGAGAGCCAGAAAAGTTTTATTTTCTAATTAGTGCTAATTGAACATACATAGATTAGGCAATGTGAATTTCTAAATTTAGAGGTCTACTTACTAAGCTGTGGTACTTCAAAGTATTTGGAATCAGTAGGAAGTCTTAGTTTTCCATGTAGAATGCAGCTTGTGAAGTTTAGCGTAAACTGTGTTGTTTTTGCATAAGAAACTAAGCTGTTTTACATACATTTGCTTGCAACACGGCTTATTTGTTTTGTAACACAGACTGGTCTGATTTTCATGTGGTAGGAACAATTAACACACATTATGAGGGTAATTTTAAACTCCCCCAGAGTTAACATTTGCTAGCATATGGGTATTTGAGGCCTATTTTATAAAGTGAAGAAAGTGTGAACTTTATTTTCTAAAAAAGGGGTGTAAGGGGGTAAAGGTGAACACAAACTAGGCACAGGTACTTACAGCTGCTAGATTGTAGATATAAATGTTAACATCTAGATTTTTCAAGCACTCATGCAAGTTATGGCAATTTATAACTTACGCGTGTAAATTTGTGCTCCACCTACACTCTGCCTAAACTCCATCCCTGTACATGCCCACACTGAAAGTACAAGCGATTGGACTTATGAATGCGCTTACCAAATAGCAACCACCTAAAGTGCACATTTAAACTCTTGAAAATAGGTGTCTTACATGTGTAAATGATTTGTATTTTTATGCGGCTTCTTATAAAATCAGCCCTTATATGGTTTCTACATGCATTAATCGCTCTTTAATTCGTCCTGTCAACATAAAAAGAAGTGGAGCTCGGGGAGGGGATCGTCCAGATGTCCCCAAGGAAGATGGGCCAGTTAGGACCTGATTCTGGACTTTGGGAACAAAATGTTCCCACAGTGGCCAGAATCAGGCCTGTGGATGACCTGGCATACTCTTGCCGCCTGCAGGGACACCCTCCCCACAGGCGCCCCCGACTCCTGCGGCTTAGGCCACCCTCTTCCCTGCTGCCCGACTCATGGCTGGCCTGCTGGGGCCTGGGTCGGGCGGCAGGGACCCCCCATGCCCAGCCCCAAAGGGGGATGATCCCCGGACCCGATCGCTGGGTCAGTGCTGCTTATTCCATCTTTGAGGTGGAATAAGCAGCACGTCCACTTTGACCCAGGACGAACAGAGCCATGACCTGAATTGCCGGAACGTGCAGCCCTGCAACCTCATAGGATGCAGTGAAATAACATTTAGTTAGCACACTGAAGCTACACGGAAAAACACTATAAACCTATTAGGGGTCATTCCGAGGGACGTCCATCCACGTTATTCATGCCCTCTCCCGATCCTGCCGAACTTCCCCATGCGTTGTATGAGGAAGTAAGACGGGGCGAAAAAGGGGCGGATTGGGGGTGGCGTTAGCGCAGGCAGTGGGCGATCAATGGCCCTCGACGTACAGGGCTGATTCCAATGTCGGCCCTGTATGTCCAGGGCTGGTGGCTTGGACAGGGAACTTATTCCACCTCTAAGGTGGAATACGTTCTCCTAGTCAGTGGGGGACAGCGTGCCCAGCCATTGGGGAAGGTAGGAGAGGGTGGACACAGATGAAAGAGGTGGTAAAAGACAAAAGGGCATCATTCACAAAATGGAAAATTGACCCTGATGAAGAAAAGAAGGATATAAGCACTGGAAAGATAGATGTAAAAAAAAGGTAATAAGGTAGGCCAAGAAACTTTGAAAAGAAGCTAGCTGTAGAGGCAAGAAGTAATACTAAAAACATTTTCAAGTATTTCCAAAGAAAAAGCTTACGAGTAATGTACTTGGACCCTTGGACAACCAAGGGGTTAAAGGAGTGTTCAGGGAGGATTACATTGTAAACTCTGATGAGCAGGGACTGTCTCTTACTTGTACAGCACTGCATACACCTTGTAGCTCTATACAAATGATAAGTAGAAAAGGTAACAGCGGAAAAACAAAACAATTTCTTTGACTCTCTTTGAGAAGGATGACGGGGCCATACTTACACTGGACACCTTCTTTGATGTTGATGAATTAGCGCAATCAAAGCACATCACTATAAGCCTAGAAGAAGAAATATATCAAACTGACAAATTCAAGAACAACAAATCACCAGGTCCCAATGGTATTCATCCCAGAGTCCTGAAAGACCTCAAACATTAAATTGCTAATTTGTTACTAGTAATCTGTAATTTATCATTCAAAAAGGCCATAATACCTGAGGATATGTGTAAATTCCATTCGTGGCAAAATAACAAAAACACGCATGACCACATGGGGGCACACACAGAGGGCACAATGTCACCTGCGGAAGCATCTCAATGTGACTCCGATGCATCTGTATGCTTGTGTAGAATAAGATCCCCAAGCATGAGAACAGAAAAGCTATGGTAGTCACCCGGCAACCAAACTTTTCATGGGTTGAGACCCTGTTTCTGGTCCATCTCGTAATAACCAGTGAGGATATCCTCTACAGCACAGAGCATCTGAAAGAGGATCCACATGGCCCTGGCCAGGTAAAAAAAACTCAAACCTCTACCCCCATCTCAATGAGAGCCACTTAACTCTCAATGTTAATTATATAGTGGAAGGGCTGTCGGGTAAGGTTTGCCTCTGCAGATGATATCAAAATCTGCAATAGAGTAAACACCCAGGAAGGTGTAGATAACATGAGGAGGGATCTAGCTAAGCTTGAAGAATGGTCTAGAATTTGGCAGCTGGGATTTAATGTTAAAAAATGTAAGGTCATGCATTTGGGCTGCAGCAATCCAAGGGAGCAATATAGTATAGGACAGCGATGGCGAACCTATGGCACGCGTGCCAGCTGTGGCACGCGAAGGCCTTGCAGCTGGCACGCGGGAAGGTCCGCATTTAAAAGGTCCCAAATTAAAAAAAAAAAAAACCAAACAAACCGGCTGCTTCTGCCGCGGCAGCCTCAAGAGCTCTGCCGCGGCAGCCTCAAGAGCTCTGCCGCGGGCCCCCCCCTGCCCGGCAGAGCCTCCCTGCATCATCTACCTTCAAGTCGCAAAACGCGGGCTTCTTTCAGAGCCGCGAGAGTTTCCTTTCTCGCGGGAAACTCTCGCGGCTCTGAAAGAAGCCCGCGTTTTGCGACTTGAAGGTAGATGATGCAGGGAGGCTCTGCCGGGCAGGGGGGGCCCGCGGCAGAGCTCTTGAGGCTGCCGCGGCAGAGCTCTTGAGGCTGCCGCGGCAGAAGCAGCCGCTTTGTTTGGGTTTTTTTTTTTTTAATTTGGGATGATAGGGGGGAAGGGGGTTTAGGACTGGTAATGGGCTATGGTGGGGAGGCTAAGACTGGAAATGGGCTGATGGGGGGGGGTAGGACTGGTAATTGGCCATGGGGGGGGCTAAGACTGGAAAGGGGCTGATGGGGGGGGGGTTAGGAATGGTAATTGGCCATGATGGGGGGTGGGGATAAGAATGGAAAGGGGCTGAGGGGGGGGTTAGGAATTGTAATTGGCCGGGGGGGGGTAGGACTGGTAATTGGCCAGGGGGGGGGTTAGGACTGGTAATTGGCCATGGGGGGGGGCTAAGACTGGAAAGGGGCTGGTGGGGGGGGTTAGGACTGGTAATTGGCCAGGGGGGGGGGTAGGACTGGTAATTGGCCAGGGGGGGGTAGGACTGGTAATTGGCCGGGGGGGGGGTAGGAATGGTAATTGGCCAGGGGGGGGGGGTTAGGACTGGTAAATGGCCGGGGTTAGGACTGGTAATTTGCCATGGGGGGGGCTAAGACTGGAAATGGGCTGATGGGGGGGGGGGTTAGGACTAGTAATGGGCCATGGGGGGTGCTAAGGCTGGAAGTGGGCTGGTGATGGTGATGGTGATGGTGATTTGGGGGGGGGTAGGACTAGTAATGGGCTATGGGGGGGGGCTAAGACTGGAAATGGGCTGATGGGGGGGTTAGTAATGTTAATGGGCTTATGGGGGGGTTAGTACTGTTAATGTGATATGGGGGGGCTAAGACTGGAAATGGGCTGAGTGGAAGGAGGGCTTGAACTGCAAATAGCTGATGGGATTGGGGCTTGGAATGGAAATGGGTTGTGAGGGGGAGGGAGCTAGGACTGGAAATGGGTGAGGGGGGCTAGGACAGGAAATGGGCTGATGGAGGGGCTAGAATAGGACTGGAAATTGGCTGTTGGGGGGGTGCTAAGATTGGAAATGGGCTGTGGTGGGGGTTTGGATTGAAATGGACTCATGAAGGGGCTAGAACTGGAAGTAGGCTCATGGGGGGCTTGGATTGGAAATGGGCTGAGTGGAGGGGAGCTAGGATTTGACATGGGCTGATGGTGGGGCTAGGAAAGGACTAGAAATGGGCTCATGGGGGGCTGGGTTTGGAAATGAGCTGATGGAGGGACTCGGATGGGACTGCAAATAGATGGGGGAGCTAGGACTGGAAATGGGCTTATGGGGGGTTAGGACTGGAAGTGGGTTGATGAGGGGGGGCTAGGACTGGTATTGGGTTGGGAGGTTGCTAGGACTGGAAATGGGTTGGGGGGCTGCTAGGACTGGAAATGGGCTGATGCAGGGACTAGAAGGGAATGGATGCTGGGTGAGGCTGGAACTAGAAGGGAGCTGGTGTTGGGGGAGGATTAGAATGGGATGGGGCTGGGAGAGTAAAATGGAGAGGGGAAAAATATTTTGTGTGGGAGGGATAAAAAATCTACAATTGGCCGGGTATTGGGAGAATAAGTGGGGATTGAGGATGGAGGGGTAAATTTTGAGTAGATGAAATAGGAATGAGGAAAGAGCAAAAGGAGAAAGATTAGTATGTTAAAGCAGATGTAGAGAGAGAATGGAAAAAAAAAAACCAAGAAGACAGAAGAAAGGACAAATGGACAGCAGATGGAGAGTTAGGAGAAGACACGAAGAAACCAGAAGAAAGTGGCTGGAGCAATTGCAACTGAAAAAAAATGCACAAAAGGTAGAAAAATATCTCTTTATTTTGAATTTATTAACTGGAATATGTCAGCTCTGGGAAATGTGCATCATTAATTTTTGCGCTTTGTTTAGTACAAGAGGAAATTAATTTATAGTTTTATTTCTACAGTGTTGTTGTATATTCCAAGTTTGGCTTTTGGGGTTCCCAGTTTAATTATTGTCTTCCTGTTTTTAAATTGTGATTCCTTGTTTGGTGATGGTCTGTTCTGCATGTGTAACTGAGCTGAGGTATTCTGTTTATATAATTCCTATTTGACATTGCCACTTGTTCTTTCCCATGTAGGTCATGTATTGTTGTTCTCTGAAATGTATTGGTTTAATATTTGCAGTGTTGCCTTTTGATAGTTAGGGTATGGTGCTTTGTGAGTCCTGGTAGTACTGTTAGGATACGGCGGGTTTGCTATGGGTTCTAAATGGGCAGCGTTTGTAGTAGTTCCTAATGTGCCTGGCGGTTGGTACTGGATTATAGTAATGTAGAAACCTTTTAGTCTTTCTTTATCCATATACTCATTAAGAGGCATGTTTACTAAAAGTTAGTGTATGGTAACATTATGCAAATATTTATGCAAATGAGGCACCTTATGCAAATGAGGCTTTAATGGACGTGCTGGCACTTTGAGGAAATTCTTTGGTTTTGTGCGGCAGTTTGGGCACTCGGGCTCAAAAAGGTTAGCCATCACTGGTATAGGGGGTGAAGTACTTTTGTCCACTAAAGAAGAGCGGGACCTAGGCGTGGTTGTGTCTGATGATCTTAAAGTGGCTAAACAGGTAGAAAAGGCGACAGCAAAAGCTAGAAGGATGCTTGGGTGCATACGGAGAGGAATGGCTAGCAGAAAAAAGGGAGGTGATAGTGCCTCTGTATAAGTCTTTGGTGTGGCCTCATTTGGAGTACTGTGTGCAATTCTGGAGACCGCACCTTCAAAAGGATATAAACAGGATGGAGTTAGTACAGAGGGTTGCTACTAAAATGGTTAGTGTCTTCATTATAAAGCATATGTGGACAGACTTAAGGATCTTAATATGTACACCTTAGAGGAAAGGTGGGATAGAGGTGATATGATTGAGATGTTTAAATACCTCCATGGCATAAATGTTCAGGGGGAGAGCCTCTTTCGATTGAAAGCAAATACTGCTATGAGGGGACATGGGATGAGGATGAAAGGAGATAGATTCAGGAGTGATACGCAGAAATATTTCTTTACGGAAAGAGTGGTGGATCCATGGAATAGTCTCCCAGAGGAGGTGGTAGAGATGAGGACAGTATCTGAATTCAAAAAAGCATGGGACCAACACAGAGGATCTCTAAAGGTAAAAAAGGAACTGTTGTAGTTGTTGATATGGAAGGACAGACTAGATAGGCCATGTGGTCTTTTTCTGTCATCATTTTTCTATGTTTCTATGTTTCACTCACTATTCAGACTTGGAAATGTGGGAATCATGGCTGCCTCAACCATTCGGCGAGTCAAGATAGTTGCCTAGGACAACAGCTTATGTGAAACAGCAAAGGGCATCAGTCAAAGCAAAAAAATATAGCATGACAGCCGCACTCATTCACACAGCCAGCAATCAGTCTGTTACCTGCCGGGAGAATGAGCATATACATACACATACAAAGGGAAGAAGGATGGCCAAGGATGCAGTTTGACAGTATTCATGTGAGAAGGATGATGTCTTCATTATCAGGATCACATAGAGGAATTATCAGGCACAGGGGTTGCCTATGGGCACACAATCTCCTTGCACTGTCTCTGTTGTTGCATGTAGTGGACCTGTTGGATATAAAGTACTATCTGTGTGATGCAGCTATACATGTCCTCACTCAGAAGTAGCACAATAGTCTCAGTTCTAGGGCATGCACAGCCTTGTGGGCAGTAGCATAGGTCAGCAGACATGGGATTAATGGAGGGAAACCTCACTCACTCTAGCATGCACAATGAACATGATGTGATACATCATGACTTCAGAGCACAGGGTAGTACGGCACAGGAAATGCCCACATACCTATGGGGTGTAATGCCAGATATATGCTATGCCTGAATATGCCTGCAAATGGCAAGATATGGTTTCCCCTGTCATGTGGCCTGCTGTCACAGCCAGGCCATGAGACCATTGCCCTTTGACTTGCGAGAGTGCTGGCACCTCTGGCAGGCCACGGCAATGAAAAAATGCAAGGCTGGTTTGTCCACTAGGTGAGCTAACCGGCTGTCTAGGGCAGCAGACCTTGGTGGGCAGCACATGGCTTTGTGCCGCCGCTTTGGCGTCTGTAGCAGGCCATGTGCTTTGACACACATGGCATGCCACTTCTGACCTCCCTTCAATGCAACTTCTTATTGGAGGGGGTTTAGAAGAGGCAGACTATGTGTGCCGAAGTACATGGCCTGCTGCAGTTACACAAGGGGCGGCACAGAATTGCTGCTTTTAAACTGCTGACACCACTGTTGCTGCCCCCCCAAAGATGGACTTGGCATCAGCAGTGGCATGGTGGGGTGGGCGCATGGCCAAGGCTCCTGTCTGAGGCAGCAGAAACCTTTGGACTGCCCCTGAAGATATGTAAAGGGCTGTGCCTTCCCATAATGTTGGTGGACAGCCACTTCACAGTCCACCTCAAATGCACGCAAAAGAAGCAGAGATGGTTCCCAGAGGACAGTGTGGGATATATGTTTATTAAAATTAAGGTCACAGTGTAACCACACCAAACAAGCATCAATCAATACATCACCATGAGTGAAATGATTGCATAACATATATACCGTATAACTTAGTATATGATGGCAGATAAAGACCAGCATGGTCCATCTAGTCTGCCCAGCAGGGTGGCAAGAGCCTGCTGCTCCGTGCAGGTCATCCCTCCCCATGACTTTGTTTAGGGGTATACCCACCGCTCCGTGCAGGTCATCTCTACTTGTTGAGATATCAGAAACAGTTAAGTTTATTTTGATTTTATCTTGTTTCTATAAAGGGATCCACTGTGTCTGTCCCATGCCATTTTGAATTGTGTCACTGTATTTATTTATTTAACAGGTTTTCTATACCGCCTTTTCCTTCAATCAAAGTTCCATTGAGAGGGCATTCTAATCATGCACCACTCTTTCAATTTACCCCCTTGCAGCTTCATGTTATGCCCTTTGTATTCTGATGCAGGTTAGGCCACATTACAAAGGCTCTAGCCCCCTGCTCCTATATACAGGTTAAACTGGACTGTGGAGGAGTAGCCTAGTGGTTAGAGCAACTACCTAGTATCCAGAAGATCAAGGGTTCAGAGAGGTGGGTCTGAGGGTTGCAACTGGGTTCAGAGAGATGTTTTCTCATATATCTGATCAATATGCCCCATGATTCAATGCTCTGTGCCAGGCTCATCTTATCTTGTTGACCAACAGCAGTTTCCCCACCTGCTTGTTCCTCTAAAGAATGTATCATTAGCCTTGGATTGGGAGTATCACAAATATATAGCCTGGTGAGCCCTTGATACCTGTGCCTTGGTGTGTGTATTTGTGTTGATGGACTATGTGCATGGGACATATCCTAACCACCACTCTAGTGACAGCCACACCCAATGTGCACTGGGGAACATGTGATTTGTTATGATCATGCAGAGTGTGTGGCATTGGAGGGCACAGCTTTCAACTCCTTCCCTTGGTGGGCATTCACTTGACCTTAGCCTTATCACCTGAATGGTGCCAGTAGGCATAGTCAGTGCTGATGCAATAGAAGCCCTAGAGGCACCATTGAGAATGCCATCCACAGCTACATGCTGTGCACTTCCGGATCAGAAACTAGGTGTATGGCAAAGAGCATGCAAAGGTGATTTCACAATGAATAGATAAGAGGCATGCACATAGTGAAGAACACATTTGATGTTCCACCTACAGGTGAGGCCACAATTGGAGATCTGCAGGAGGGCTGTGGCACTGACTTCAGAGAACAGACCACTGGAGATGGCTCCCAGCACAGTCTGAGCAGCCAGTGAAGAGGGAGGCAAAGGAGACAAAGTGGAGGGCCAGGTCTTTGGACAAGAGGAACATCAAGATGTGGAGGTCCATGCCTATGACCAGGTGGAGGGTGATGAGGCACTAAATGGGGTTCCATCCAGCTTCCACTGCCATCTCCCCTTAAGCATGGTCAGGAGTCTGTGGAGGGCACATCTACTGCTATGGACCCAAAAGAACCACCCGCCAGTTGGTGGATTTATCTGCTGCAGCAGTATCACAACTCCAGGCACAACAGACAGAGAAAACTGAGCTGATGAGGGGATTGCTGTCCATCAAGGAGAAGAGTATGCATCTGGAAGAAAGACAACTTGAGGTATCAGAGGCCTTTGTAGACGAGATCCAGGGGCTGTACAGGGATTGGTACTGCTTCAATGAACATCACACCATGGCCCCTCAGAGCCTCTATAACCTGCCACAGCAGCATTTGCATCCCCAGCCTTCACTTGCAACAAGAAAAAGGAGAATACCACCACTCTCTGCCACCACCATGGGCTCTGGCACATAAGAACAGCTGCATTCTTTTCCCATATCTTGGGACCTGTGCCCATGAAAGGGGTAAGTCCCTCTGATTCCTCCCCTTCTGGAAGGCTACCCAATGCTCTGGTGGCCTGAATGATACCTCCAAAAGCTCCTCTGAGAGCAGTGAAACATAATTCAACTCACAATTGCAGCAATTTGTTCAGGTTTGGGAGCAGGGGTCCTGTAGGGGGATTCAGAGGGCAGTAGACTGGTGAGGAGACAAGGTAAGAAATGATCTTGTCATCAACTCTGTGCAACATAAGATAGGGAGGGTCAGAGGGCTGTTGTTGTGTTGGGGAAGGGAAAAATGGAGAGCTGCTGGTAAGGGAATAGAGTTGGAGATAGTACCACTGGACTGGTGATGGGTGTGGTGGTGGGTGTTGCACTAGACTGGTGATGAGGGGTGGGGTGGCGATGGGTCAGAGATGGGCATGAGTGGCCATTTTGCGGGATAGCCAGGAGAGGGGTGGGTGGATAGAACACTTCCATGTATATATTTACATTTTGATGAATAAAATACCTGTTTTCACAAAAAGTGCCTGTATATGAGCCCATCCCCTTGCAGTCACGCTCAAATGGTGCAGATGGCTTGTGTCTTTGTGCCTAAGGCCTTCTGAATCTTTTTCTATTTCTGGGTCTGCCATTTCTTGTTCCTAAGGCAGGGATTATTGCCATCTCATTGCAGCAAGTTATAAATATCTGGAAGATCTTGGATGGACTTAAAAAGAGTTCTTCCCTAGATCAATCTAGACAATGGATGCAACTCTTGAGCTACGAAAGGTCCTCTCAAAGATGGAGCGGGTGTGGCTGTGGGCCCTGTTGTAGCACTTCTCAGCATCTATGTGCAGTGTTACGATGGAGGTCAGGAACCATCTCTTCAGAGGGTAGCCTATGTGGGTGGAGAGAGAGAGTAGGTACAGATTAGGACAGGGGTTCTCAACTCAGTCCTCTGGACCCAACTAGACATTCAGGTTTTCAGGATATCCACAATGAATATGCATGAGAAAGATTTGCACACAACGGAAACACTGCATGTAAATCTGTGTCCTAAGGATTGGATTGAGATCCACTGGATTAGAGTGTAGTGCTAGGAAATTTGATGGACCAGTAAGTCCTCTAACCATGAGCTCTGTTTGCCCACTATTTTATCTACATGGATTACTGGGACCTAGCAGTGGCCTAGTGCATGGCTTACCTAGCAGCAATCCACTGGTGAATCTCTCCACTCTCATAGATGCCTGAGTGGGTCAAGATGTATGAGTCATGGCTGGAACCTGGAAATCTCAGAAAAACATCAGTAATCTCCCCCTGTGCATTGCAGATCATTTGCATATTCAGTGAATGGAATGCCTTCCTGTTGTGGAAGGTTGCCTTCCTCCCTCATGGAGGCCTGATGGCCACATGGGTGTGGTCAATGATCCTCAGTGCAGATGGAAATCTTACCACCTCATAGAACTGTGTCAAGGCTAGCTGTCTCTGCTGCACTGTCTGGGGGAAAGATACATATGCTGCAGCATGGATTAGAAAGGACCTTGGGAACTACTAATACCACTACTACTTATATTAATCATTTATAAAGCACTATAATTCATACGCAGCGCTTTATAAACACATATAAAAGCCAGTCCCTGCTCATAGAGCTTACAATCTAATGAAGACAAACAGTATAGAACAAGAGAAACAGTATAGAACAAGAGAAACAAGGGGTTCAATAGGGAAAGGAGACACAAGGATAATAAGGGATTAGGATCCAAAAGTCCGCTGTGATGGCCAACATAGACTAGAAACTTCCAGTAGCTAGAAAGGCGAGGGCTGTGGTGACCCTGAGGTGGACAGTCATGGGCTGGCCCCTCTGTATGTTGGAGCGAAACTGGCTCTAGCTCCTAAAAGAAATGATGGAGGACTGCTTTGTCAGAGAGAACCTGGTAAGACACTGCTCATCAGTGAGGTCTAGGAATTTTGTCCGGGCCTGTAGGCCCTCTGAAATAGATGCTTCCTGGTGGCTTTCCTGTGTCCCTGCAGGCCTCATGCAGAAAACAACATGAGGGGGAGCTATTTAAGACCTAGTCCTTAAAGAAACACAGGATCTGGTGCAAGAGGTAACTGTGTTGGAGCCATTTGGCAATAGTGAACTTAACATAATGGAGGGAGGAGAGCAAGGAAATCTATTGTGCTAGCATTTAACTTTCAAAAGGGGGACTATGAAAAAATGAGGAAAATGGTTAGGGAAAAATTAAAAGGAGCAGCTGCAATGGTTGAGTTTATATCAGGTCTGAGCACTGTTTAAAAATACCAACTCTGAAGCCAAGACCAGACGTAATCCATGTCTTAAAAATGATGGAAGGAAGGCCAAACGACTGCCAGCAAAAATGAAGCGTGAGAAGCTGTTATAGCCAAAAACTCCAAAAAGTGGAAAATACAATCTGAATGGAATCAAATGGGAATTAGCACAAGCACTGGGAAGTTAGATGCCAACTCAAAGAAAAAAAAATTGTAGAAAGCTTGTAGTGGAAACAAAAATTCACAACAAAATTTTTTTCATGTATATTTGAAGCAAAAAGCCTGTGACAGTCAGTTGGATCGTTAGATGATTGATGGGTAAAAGAGGCATTCAGGAAGGACAAAACCATAATGGAGAAAATAAATGAATTATTTTACTTCAGTCTTTATATAAGAAAATGTATTTTTATTTATTTATCTTTATTTATTTGCAAGGCTTGATATACCGCCCAAACCAGAGTGTCAGAGCAGTGCACAATAAAAAAACAAGATGTAGGTGAAATACCCATGCCAGAAATGATATTTAAAGATAATGAATTAGAGTAACTGAAACAAATATCGGTGAACAAAGAAGATTAATAGGGCAATAGAGAAACTAGATAGTAGTCTATCACCCGGACTGGCTGGTATACATTCAGGTTGCTAAAAACTGAAACTGAAACTGCAGACCTAAAATTAGTAATCTGTAAAGTATCATTAAAATAGTCTATATGGGCAACTATACATGGGAGCAACACAAAAAAGCTTGCCCATACTCAGTAAGCTCTTCATCATCAGATATCTGACAGATAACATGTATGCTGCATCAGCAAAGACAGACACTGAAGCCACTGTCTTAGAGGTAGACATTAACATAAAACAAATGCCTTTGGAATTTTCCATGGGCCTAGGTGTATCCCTTACCATAAAACAGACCAGCCATAAATTCTTCAGACCACGACAGTAGTGACCAGGCCATAAGGTCCTCGTGCAAATACTTGGTATCCAAAGGACACTTTCTGATTTGCTGATTTGAACCCTCAGACCCACTAGCAAACTGGCTGACCACATGGAATATAATCAAATGGAAAACAAAAGATGAGGCTCTCTGCCACATCTGCTGCCACCCCTGCTGAAGACATACTAATGCCCTGAAGAACAACTGTGTCTTTTCCTTTCTTTCTGCCTTCACATAAGGGCCTTCCTAGCCTGGACTCATAGGAGGAATACTCCTGCTTGTAGTTTGGCTTATACACCTTTCTCTCCCCATCTCCCTGCTATGAATTCCTAGCAATGGAATTCTGCAAGAAATCTACTAGATCGTACAGTATAGTATCCATCATCTTCCTGAATAGGATAACTATCTACTTTGGAGTCACAGAGTGAGGTGAAGCTGTATAAGACACTATACCAATCAGTGGTAATAGAGGGTAAGTTTATTTCTTCCAGAAAGACCAGTCATGTCACACCCTACACAGCCGATTGGTGTAGTCTCTTATACTACTTCACCTCGTTCTGTGGCTATGAGTTTGCAGGAGTAAGTGCCCTTTTGAACTGGTAGGTATCTAGTTTGTGTATAATTTGTTTGCCTCACTAGTGGGAATAATGATGAGAGAATGACTAGTTTTCTCAGCTAATCGTAACTGAGTAATAACCTAGGCTGTGATCTATCATCCTATGCTGCTCCTAAACAGAACTGGAATAAAACCCAATTTGGTATAGATGTTTCTATGTCAAAGTCAGTGTCCCAGGTCATATTGATCCTGTACTTGGGCAGGACAACTGGATCCCAGAGCGCACAATTACATAACTCATTAGTAACATGCTCCACACCACCTGAAGATGGAAGGGTGGTAAACAGGACATCAGTTTTTAACAAGGGTTCCAGGGGTAATGCAGGAAGCTACAGACCGGTCAGCCTGATGTCTGTGCTGGTAACAATGGTAGAAACCATTTTAAAGAACAAAATGACTGAACATATATAGTCATGATTTAATAGGATAGGGGTAGGGTTGCCTTGATGGTCTCTTTGGACCTTACCTCAAACTCTGACCTAGTCAATCACCACCTTCTTTTCCAGCGTCTCGAAGATTTGGGTATTGCTGATACAATATCACTATGGTTTAGATCTTACCTTGGTAGTTACTCTTTTCGTATATCAAACACAAACATTTCTCATAAGAACATAAGATATGCCATACTGGGTCAGACCAAGGTCCATCAAGCCCAGTATTCTGTTTCCAACAGTGGCCAATCTAGGTCATATGTACCTAGCAGTTTCCCCAAGAGACACAAGTTCCACAATGCTTGTACTGGGTCAAGCATTGATATCTTTGGTCACTTCTTAATAATGGTTTATGAACCTTTCCTCCAGGAACTTGTCCAAACCTTTTTTAAACCCAGCTACACTAACAGCCTTTACTACATCCTCCGGTAACAAATTCCAGAGTTTGATTACACGTTGAGTGAAAAAATATTTTCTTTTATTAGTCTTAAATAGTTTACCCTGTAGCTTCATTGCATGTCCCCTAGTCTTTCTATATTCTGATAACATAAACAATCGATCTACGTTTACCCGTTCCACTCCGCTCATTAATTTATAGACTTCTATCATATCTCCCCTCAGCCGTCTCTTTTCCAGGTTAAAGAGCCCTAACTTTTTAGCCTTTCTTCATAGGAGTATCCTTCCATCCCCTTTACCATTTTGGTGGCTCTTCTCTGAACCTTTTCTAAAATCGCTATATCCTTTTTAAGATACGGCGACCAGAACTGCACACAATATTCAAGGTGCGGTCTCACCATGGAACGATATAGAGGCATTATAATATCTTTTGTTTTATTTTCCATTCCTTTCCTTATCATACCTAGCATTCTATTTGCTCTCTTGGCCGCCGCTGCACACTGGGCCGAGGGTTTTAACATGGTATCCACAATGATGCCTAAATCTTTTTCCTGGGTGGTGGTTCCTAATGTGGAACCTTGCATCGTGTAACCATAGTTTGGGTTGTTCTTCCCTAGGTGCATAACCTTGCACTTGTCCACATTAAATTTCATCTGCCATTTTGATGCCCAGTCTTCCAATTTATCAAGATCCTCTTGCAATTTTTCACAATCCTCTTGGGTTTTAACAACTTTAAATAGTTTTGTGTCATCTGCAAATTTGATAACCTCACTCGTTATTCCACTTTCCAGGTCATTTATGAATATGTCAAAAAGCAGCGGACCCAGCACAGATCCCTGGGGTACACCACTATTCACCTTTCTCCATTGGGAAAATTGGCCATTTAGCCCTACCCTCTGCTTTCTGTCTTTTAACCAGTTCCTGATCCACAATAGTACACTGCCTCCTATCCCATGACTCTTTAGTTTTGCCAAAAGTCTCTGATGAGGGACCTTGTCAAAGGCTTTCTGAAAGTCCAGATACACAATATCAACCGACTCACCTTTGTCCACCTGTTTATTCACTCCTTCAAAAAAACATAACAGATTAGTAAGACAAGATCTTCCTTGTCTAAAGCCATGTTGGCTGTCTCCCATTAAGTTGTGACTATCTACATGCTGAGTAATTTTATTCTTTATGATGGTTTCTACCATTTTTCCTGGTACTGATGTCAAGCTCACCAGTCTGTAGTTTCCCGGATCACCCCTGGAACCCTTTTTAAAAATTGGTGTTACATTGGCGATCCTCCAATCTTCAGGTATTAGAGATGATTTTAATGATAATTCACAGATTACTGATAGCAGGTCTGCAATCTCATATTTCAGTTCTTTCAACACCCTTGGATGTATACCATCCGGCCCAGGTGATTTGCTACTCTTCAGTTTATCTAATAGTTGTAAGACATCTTCCTGATGTATCGATATTTCCTTCAATTCTTCCGCACCTTTAAATACCACTTCAGTCATGGGTAACATCCCTACATCTTCCTCAGTAAAGACCGAAGCAAAGAATTCATTCAGTCTCTCCGCTATCGCCTTGTCGCCTCTTAGTGCTCCTTTAACCCCTTTATCATCTAATGGACCAACTGACTCTCTCACAGGTTTTTTGCTACGAATGTACTTGAAAAGGTCTTTATTTCGCGTTTTTGCTTCCGCAGCAAGCTTCTTCTCAAATTCTCTCTTTGCCTGCCTTATCAATGCCTTGCATTTGACTTGCCAGTGCTTGTGCTGTTTCCAGGTTTCATCGTTTGGCTCTTTTTTCCATTTCCTGAAAGATGCTTTTTTGACAACAGCCTCTCTGACCTCACCTTTAAACCATGCTGGCAGTTTTTTGGACTTCCTTCCACTTTTCTTAAAGCGTGGAATACAGCTGGTCTGGGCTTCCAAGATAGTATTTTTCAACAACGCCCAAGCTTGATGTACGTCTTTAACCTTTGCAACTGCTCCTTTTAGTTTTTTCTTAACTGTTTTCCTCATTTTATCATAGTCTCTCTTTCGAAAGTTAAAAGGTAGTACTGTGGATTTCCTTACTATCCCTCCTCCACTAATTAAATCAAAGGCGATCATGCTATGATCAGTATTGCCAAATGGCCCCAACACCCTTATCTCTTGCACTAGATCTGGTGTTCCACTAAGGGCTAGGTCTAATATGGCTTCCCCTCTGTTCGGTTCATGAACCAGCTGCTCCAAGAAGCAGTCATTTATTTCATGTAGGAACTTTATCTCCCTAGCATGTCCTGACGTGACACTGACCCAGTCGATTCCGGGGTAATTGAAATCACCCATTATTATTACTGCGCTGTAACTTTTGTCAATCATTCATTTTTCTGTGTGGTGTGCCACAGGGGTCAATTCTTGCAGATTTACTTTTAAACACCATCTTGAGTCCTCTAGCCACTCAAATTCAGGATCATAATGTTAGTCGTTTTTATTATGCAGATGATATTCTCCTTGTTCATTATATAGATCCCTTTGCTCCAGATGTAACCTTTATGAGTCAGTGTTTGGATGCAATAGCTATTTGGTTGGAAGGAAATCCATTAAGTCCATTACTATGTGGATCTCTGGTAGAGCTGACCACCCTCCAGTTCCTCCTCTGCTAAAGAGGCTGTCTACTTCAGCTGGCTGACTACAAAATGCCGTCATGTTACTATAGACCACGAGTTGCCATTCAAATCTCATATTGTGGCACTTTTCTGGACTTATATTTTTGCTTTTCATCAGTTTTGTGCCTTGCAGTCTTATCTTGACCCACTTGCTCAACATGCTCTTATTAAACCCATCTTGACTACTGCAATCTCATTTAATATGGTCCTAGGAATACTGATTTGAAATGCCTCCAATCTGTTCATAACACTGCTAGTCATCTTTTGCACACAAATTTGATAATTTTACTCCTTTACTGTTCAAAAAACATTGGCTTCCAGTTTTGTACTGTGTACAATTAAAGATTGTTATTATGACCTTCAAAGTTTTGAAGGCCGAGGCCTCTTCATATCTTTTCTCATTGTTGATTTCACATACTTCTCTTCACTAAATCTGATCAACACAAAACACACTATCTATTCCATCAGTCTTGAAGGCACCTAACCATATGGTTTCTTCTGTATTGCTCCAAGGTAATGGACTCTCTTCTCCCAACCCTTTGGAGCAAGACTTCCTGTAAGAGGTTTCAGATTGCTCTTAAGACTAATCTTTTCACCCTTACATTGAATTAAGACTGATGTATGGGAGGCTAGGGCTGTGTAGAACTGGAGGATTCCCCTGGTATGCTGCCTCTTCTATATTTTCTCCTTCATTTTGCTCCTACATTCCCTCTCATATACTCCCTGGCTGTTTTATGTTCTTCTGCTGTCCTGTAACAAATGGAGTTCCTATTCATTCTGTTATTTTATATTATTTTGAGCTGTAATCTGTCTTGTTTACATAATTTGCTATACTGCCTTTCATGCAAAAATTAATAACATAAATGCCCTGCCTCCCAGCCTTGACACAGAACTAAAATGGAGAAAGGTCCTCCCAGATTCCTACCAAAGCCCCACCCCTTACAGTATATAGAGTTGGGTTGGCTCCACCTCATCCCTCTGCCCCCTTTGACTCATCTCTAAGCATTCAGGGGGCAATGGGGACAGGAGAAATCTCCAATCAATCCTGCTCTGGCAGCTGCCAATACAAATATGGTGCTGGATGACCCTTAGGAGACAGACTCCCTATCGGATGTGCGACCCCCTGGCAGTAATACTGAAAGACTACTGCTAGGGTCAGCAGTGCCATATTTGTATTAGCAGCCGCCAAAGCAGGAGCAAGCGGGGATGGCTCCTGGCTCCAGACTCATAAGCATGGGTCAGGTCTTAAAGGGGAGAGGGAGACACACTAACCTGACCCAATATAAGGGAAGGGCTTCAGTGTGGGACATGGTTTTGGTAGTGGAATAGAGCTACGTTATATTTTAGCTCCATGTTGGGGCTGGGGAGGGGGTATCATTGGGCCCACTGGACAATCAAGGATCAGAGATTCTACTAGGAGAAAGGATTTGGAGAGGGTCTTTTAATTCAGGCCACTTGCCCTTTAATTTTTCACTGCTGTGGTAGTGGTTTTGGCCTGATCTTTGGCAACAGGAGCTGGTCACTCCTGTGGCACTCACGCTGCATCCTTAAAACTCTGTGCTGATCTTTGCTGGTGGAGCTGGGGACTCCCACTGGTATTTCAGTCTAATCTAGTTAAAACATCTGCTTTTGTATGAACAAGCAAACATACGCATACAGATGGACAGAGAAACCCTAGGTGAATGGGCAGTGTTCACCTGATTCAAAACATGCCTAACGTGTATGTGAGGGAAAGGGGGAAGTACTTGGAGAATGCTCTATAAATGATGTCACCATGAGCAAGGAGCCAACAGTTTTTGCCTGCACTTCATTTGCAAGCTTGTCTCATTTGTGCACTCTCCAACATTTAGGGGCATGTATACTAAGTTGAGCTAGCTGTTAATGCAGGCTTCAGCATGTGCTAATGGGTTCCGATAACAGTTGGATGTGTGTACTAAACACAGTATGTGGTTAAGTCCGTGCTATCTGCTTAGTGCACAATAGGGAGGGAAACAGGTAGGATAGAGGTGGGGTGTGGGGGTGTCTGCACACCAGTTTGTGAACCCCTACACTATGTATACTCGGCGTCTATGTTGCAGTTTAGTACAGGTGCACTTGATGTCACCTCAGTGGGTGGCATTAAGTGCATCTGCATTGCCCCCAGCTTGAGTCTGTATCTGCTAGGGCTATGCTGTACACACCCCAACATGTAGCACACGACTTTTGCATGTACTGGATGTTGATTTCTTCCCTTGACATAAGATACCTACAAAACCCTAGTACACTTTACTAAACATACTCCTGACAATATGTAGCCCAGCTCCAAAACATATGAAGAAAAAAGAACGCAATCAGATACATACTGAAAATACCTTAATATGTTCCCAAAAACACTGCAGTCACACAACCCTCAGGAAATGCTGTACTGGTCAGCAAGAGTACCATTTTCAAAAGTATTTTGGCTTTATGTACAGAAATGGACTTCTAGAAAATAGCCAGCCCGATGGTAAACTTACATGCCTACACACGCAAGTCTGCTCTGGACTGTGTGGAGGTATTCCTAGGGGGTTGCATTTCATATGCATAATTTAGAAAATATGCTTGCATTTACATAAACTTACCAAGAAAATTTCTGCATAGTAAAGACCAGGTGTAAAAGTAAGCACATAAATTCCCTGAAATGTAATTATAAATGTATCTCTTAAATCTTAATATGACAGCACACAGAACAGCTTCTGTGTTTGTACTTTGCCCTACTTAATGAACAACTCTCATGGCCATAAAAGTGGAGTATTGTTTTTTATTATACTTTAAAGATGCAGTACTTCATTTTCCCAATGTGACAAAGACTTGGCATGTTGAGCAGGCTTGAACCAGTTTCAAATAGTATAGGAATGTAGGAGCAGTGCAAAAAGATACCTTATCTGCCCATAGTTGCCTTACTATGAGACAAATTATAACATACTAAATGATGCAGACCCTCACTTGGTTTGCAGCTTGCTGTGCTGTGTGGGCTTGTGTGCATTAGTGATGCTGAAAGCTAAGCTATCTGTAGCGTTAACTATTGGCAGGGTCTCCCAAGATGGACACGTTTCAACTGCAGATGCACTGTAGCTGCGCATGAAATGAGAGTCAGAAGCTGCAAAGATGTCTTACATATTGAGACTTGTAACGTATGGAGCATGAACCAAGGGAAGACAGAGGTGGTCAAGAATGAAATGGAACATGTGCAACTTGATCTGGTGGGTGTCAGCGAACTGAAATGGACTGGCATCGGGCACTTGGCGATCACATGGTCTATTATGCTGGAAATGAAAGACAGACAAAGAAGAAATGCTGTTGCATTTATAATTAAGAAGAAACTTACAAGAACTGTAATGAAATATAATGCAATCAGTAACCACTTAATTTCTATTCATCTATGGGGAATGCCCACAACACAACTATTATTCAGGTATATGTTCCAACAACAGCTGCAGAAGAGGAAGAAGTGGATGAGTTCCATGAACAAGCACAAACAGTCAGAACATTTTTAAGTTAAGAACTATACAACATCTCAGACCCCTCATTGCCCCCCATTTTATTTATTTTTATTTATTTACTTCTCTTATATACCGCGCTATTAAAATCAGTGCGGTTTACAATTGAACAAAAAACATACTGCAATGTCACACGACAATTGAGTTTTTACATTGAACATGGACGAGATAACCTGGAGGTAACAGGGGTAACTAATTACAGAGTAATTATTCATGGAGTATGGTGAGAAATTATACATATAGTATAGCTTGGTTTCAACATATTTATAAGAGGGTTAATCAATAAGATGTGTGATCAGTACCAATAATAAATAAGAGAGGGGATATGGTGGTAGAGCTAGTCATTTTCTTTATGGTGTTGGATTTTGGGTGGGGTGGAGTAGGATGTAGGATGTGAGGATGGGTGGTTGTTTCTGGGATTGGATTCTGGGTAATGGATGAGGAAAAGGTGTTGTTTGAGGGCTTTTCTAAATGACAATAGGTCTGGGGTGGAACGGAGCTCAGTGGGGAGGGCATTCCAGGTCATGGGTGCAAATAGGGAGAAGGCTCTATTGGCAGTAGCCTTTTTGCACTTAGTTAGAATGTTGGGGATCTCTAGAGTGTTTGCTTGATTAGATCTCCTGATCCTGTTGAACGGCTGTCTTTGAATGAGTTTGCTGATGGGTGAAGTGATCTGGTTCCTTAGGGCTTTGAATGTTAGTACTAGGGACTTATACTGGATTCTAGCCTGAAGTGGAAGCCAGTGGAGATCCATCATGACTGGGGTTATATGTTTAGCTCTTGATGTACCTGCAAGTACCCTTGCTGCAGCATTCATTGCAAGGCGAAGAGGTCCTAGTGTTGACTGAGGGAGGCCATGAAGGATAATATTTGCAAAGTCTAGATGTGGGAGCACCAAGGCTTGGAAGATAGTTCGGTAGTCATTAAAGTCCAATAGGGGGCGCAGGTGACATAGTATCCAGACCTTATGGTAAATTGCTTTCGTGATGTTCTTCACATGTGTAAACATGTCGAGTCGTTGGTCAAGCGTGATGCCGAGATAGCGGATAGTTGATTTTGCTATCAACTCAATATTGTTTACTTTTAATGTGGGGGGTGGGGAGAACATCTGGTTCTTGGTGAGGAATAAGACATCTGTTTCACTATGGTTGATCCTTAAATTTTGTGTTGTAAGCCATTGTGATACAGCTTCGAAGCAGCTTGATATAGGTGAAAAGTCAGGTTGATCAATCAGGAATGGTGAGTAGATTAGGACGTCGTCTGCGTAGACTAGGCACTGGATGTTGAAGGAGCGGATTATGGTACAAATTGGTTGCATATATGTTGAACATTAATGCAGATAGGGATGAACCCTGAGGTACACCTTGATTGAGAGGGAATGGGTCAGAAGTCATGGGACCTGTTCTGACTTGTTGCCATCTGTTAGAAAGGTAGGACTTGCACCATGCTATAGCTGAGCCTTGTATTCCTTTCTCCACAAGACGGAGTATCAGAGTTTCATGGTTGACTGAATCAAAGGCTGCAGCAATATCCATGAAAATGAGGACAAATCCCTGGCGGATGTTATCAAGTCCTGTAACTAGATCATTGAAGAGAGTTGTGAGGATGGTGTCGACACCATGATCTTCTCTGAAGCCATGTTGAGATGGATCCAGTGGAGCTACATCGTCAATATGTTGTTGGATTTGTCGTTGAACTACCTTTTCAATGATTTTGGCGAGTAGGGGGATGCTTGATATTGGGCGAAAGGATTCAACTTTGGAGGAATCAAGTTTGTTGTTTTTTAATAATGGGTGGATTGAAGTAAATTTCAAGCTTTGTGGGAAAGATCCTATGGAGAGGGATTGGTTTGTGATTCTGCTTATAGCAGGACTAAGTTCTTGGCATAATTCTTTGATCCAACTAGCTGGACATGGGTCACTAGGGGCAGTGGTAAGATTAATGGATGTGATAATATCTTGTAATTCTTTATTGGATACTTCGCAAAATTTGAGTAGAGGGGTTTTACATGTAGTAGAGGAGATTGTGCAGGTTGATAACTTGTTGGCTTGGATTATCTTTGATTGTAGGTAGTTTGCATAATCCTGTGGGTGAGGCATAGTTGTTTGGGCGGGAGCTGGGTCACCTGTTAGGGATTTAACTATGCTGAACAGATCATGGGGTTTGTTAAGCGATCGCTTTAGAATATCTGCATGGTATTGTTTTCTTTTTTCCATCGTCATTGCTCAATGAGATTGTAGATAAGAGGTGTATGTACGTAGAGATTCAGGGGACCGGGCGTGGCGCCAGTGTCTCTTTAGTTTACGTAAGTGAAGGAGCGACGCTCTAAGGTCATTGGTGTACCATGGAGCATGTTCTAGCTTCTTGATGTTTATTCTTGTGGTTGGAAGGGAGGCAGCTGATTTAAGGGCGTGGTCCCAGTTGGAAACTAGTTTATCTGGGTCAGATAGTGTGATAATAAGGCGAGGTAAGATTTCCTCAAGGGCTTTATCCTTAACAAAAGGCTTAAAACGTGTAGATAGAGAGCTCAGTGGGGCTTGTGCCTTGATAGTGCTGTTAGTCTGATGGATGGTGGGTATCTGAAATGTGATAAGATCATGATCAGACCAGGGTACTGAAGTTATTGATGCGGCGAAGTGGTGAGCTATATTTGTTGCTATCTGTGGGGCGAAGATCAGGTCGTGTGCTTCCCTTGATGTGGGTAGGTGATTCAATAATCTGATTGTATCCCAGATCTTTCATAGCATCAATGAAGGCTGTTGCATGTGCAGTTGTTAGAGAAGGCAGGTTAAAATCTCCCATTATCCAGCTTGGGATACTGGAATTGCAAGCAAGATTGATTATTGTTGGTAATTCGTCTGGTGAGGGTGTTGGAGCTCGATATAAAAGGTTGATAGAGCAGAGTTCATTTGTTATAGTAATCATATCAAGGTGAGTGGTGCTGGATGCATTGCTTGTTTTGAACTGGAGATTGGATTTTGTGAGGATGAGTGTACCTCCTCCTTTATTAGATCTGTGGCAAGTGTGGATGGTGAAGCCAGGTGGTGACATCTGGTGGATGAGAGCATTATCGCAGTCTGATATCCTAATGATAACACAGGTACACTACCAAAAAACTGCCTCCAGTTTTGCAACTGATTCCTATAGATTTTGGGGTGCTGAATCCAGGAAAAATAGCCAAAATGTTCCATCACGTCACGTTTTCTTGCAAAATTAGATTTCTTACCCATATAAGGAATGTTCACATAATTTCTTTTTAGCCGACTGCAGTTTATTTTCTTGGCCCAAAATAGAGGTTGTAATGGTTAACTAGAAACACTCCCTCATGATATTTTAGAGTGTTTTGTATTCATTTTATACATTAACAGGACAATTGGGAGGCGGGGGGCTAAATCCAGTACTCGTGCTGGCGCATGTTCTTTCCTGTTCGCCTCGCCTCGTTCGCTCGCTCAAACACGGTGGTTGCGACATGAACGTTCCTGTCAAATTTCAGTTTCTTACAAGTTCATTATTACCTTTTGTTTGCTCAGTCGTAATCCAGCTTTATTCCGAAGTGGTTCACTACAGTTGTAGTTTGCAGTGCTGTGTATTTGTGATGGCTCACAGAGCCAGAGGTTGTATCAACTCTCCGGACAGTTTTTGTTTTATTTGTGGGGAATATACCGTGAAAAAGCGGCAGAGGAACATTTCTGCATTTATTAAAAAAGTATATTTCGCCTATTTCGGTTTGAAGTTAGGCGATCAAGACAAACCGTGGGCTCCACAAAGTGTGCAAGACATGTGAGGAAGATCTACGCTTATGGATGAAAGGTAAAAAACAAGCATTTCGTTTCGGAATACCTATGATGTGGCGTGAACAAAGAGACCACAGCAGTGACTGCTATTTTTGCTCTTGCATTGTGAAGGGATACAACTTAAAAAATAAGAACGTAATAAGTTACCCCAACCTTCCCTCAGCAATTAGGCCTATGCCTCATAGCAACGAAGTACCTGTGCCTGAACCACCAAAATCTTTGGATCATATTTGTGTGGACGGTTCTGATCATGATGAGACTCATCAGATGGCTTTTCCCGATGAGTCCAGTACTTCCGAGTTTGAAACTGAACCAGATCCGAAACCTGAACTTTTCTCTCAAGCTGAATTGAATGATTTAGTCCGGGATTTAGGACTCCCAAAAGATGCTGCCCAACTGCTAGGTTCTCGGCTTAAACAGAAAAATCTATTGTCACCAGGAACAACTTTTTATTGGTACCACAACCGCGAGACACAATTTTTGAAGTATTTCAGCAAAGAGGAAGATTTGGTATTTTGCAACGATATATTCGGAGTGATGGAAAAGTTTAAACTCAAGTATGATCCTGCTGAATGGCAGCTGTTCATTGATTCGTCAAAAGACAGCATAAAAGGTGTTCTTCTTCATAATGGCAACACATTCGCTTCAGTTCCTATTGCTCACTCTGTTATTCTCCAAGAAAAATACGAGAATTTGGCCCTGATTCTTCAGAAGATTCGTTATGATGAGCATAAGTGGATGATTTGTGGAGACTTTAAAATTCTATCCATGCTATTAGGGCAGCAATCCGGTTTCACCAAATATCCCTGCTTCCTTTGCTTGTGGGATAGCCGGGCCCGCGACCTACACTGGGGGAAAAAAGACGGGCCAATTCGGGAGTATTTGAGACCCGGTGAGAAAAATGTTCTTCATGAGAGCTTGGTACCTCGTGATAAAATTCTATTACCACCTCTCCACATTAAGTTGGGTCTCATTAAGCAATTCATCAAGTCCCTTCCAAAAGGATGGTGAATGCTTTCGGTACCTTTGCTCAAAGTTCCCCCGACTTTCTGAAGCAAAGCTAAAGGAAGGAGTGTTTGTTGGCCCTGATATAAGGAAACTCATTTCAGATGGAGCATTCGCTGAAACGATGTCTGAGAAGGAAAAAGAAGCCTGGGATTCCTTCAAGGATGTTGTTCTCAAATTCTTGGGGAACAGGCGGGATGAGAACTATAAGGATATTGTTGCCAGAATGCTCAATGCCTTCAAAGAACAAGGCTGTAACATGAGCCTGAAAGTCCATTTCTTGCACTCCCATGTGAACTACTTTCCCGAAAACTTGGGGGCGTACAGTGAAGAACAAGGTGAAAGGTTTCACCAGGACATCAAGGACGCAGAGAGAAGGTACCAAGGAAGATGGAACACCACTATGATGGCTGATTTCTGCTGGTTGCTGCTGCGGGAAACCCCAGATGAAAAATACGCCAAGCAGCGCACCAAGAGAAGCATTCGGGGGAAGAAGAAACGGGCCCACCAGGAGATTGATTGACCCAAGAATGACTTTAAAATCTAAACTGTGTTGACAAATATCGTGTTTTTACTAAACTTTGAAATAAAAATTTGCTAGTTATTACCACAGTGTCGGATCTCATTTATTAGAATTTTATTTTCACACCATCGGGTGTTTGTCTTCATGTATTGCAATGGTGCGGTTTGCGTTTTCTATTCTTACATACATACCTGTACAACATTTTTTGCACATTGCTTTGCTTTGTGTCTAACCTCGCTCTTATATGCTCAATGTTTGTGCACATGTATGTGGCTGTTTTAAGTGCAGACAATTTTGCTACCATCACAGTGTGTTTTGTTGACATTACTCTATTCTTATGTGCTGCCTTGTTACAATTTTCTTTATTCTTATTTGAATAACTACTAAACAATTAGTATAAAGAATTCATCCAAGAAACTTTTATCTTGATCGCACTCAATCTGAAACGTTCACCTCAAACTGCTAACCCAATGTAGCAAAAAATCTGTACGTGATGGAGCAAATTGGTTACCAGATTTGGATTCAGTGCACCAAAAAACGTAAAAATCAATCGAAACATTAGAGGCAGTTTAAAAAATTTTTTTTTTAGTGTACCTGTGTAATCAAAACTTGGCTATCAAGATTGTGTTGAGATATCAGGTCGTGGACCACTGGCCATTTTGAATGTATAGATCTTGCATTTATAAGTGCACACCTGATTGGGTGTTGGGATTTGTTTTTCTGGCTATGGTCCTTTTTGAGGTTTTGTAATGGGATGTATAGTAGGTGGGGGTGGGTTGTGATGGGTCTTGATGAAGGGTGACGGGGGGTTTCAAACCATTTTCTTCCAGTGTAGCGGAGAATTGGGATGAAGCTGGTGTCAGGGTTAAAGGCGTGAAGAAGGTTGGGGTAGTAGGAGGTAAGGAGGAGTAGGGTTAAGCTCAAGATTGAGTGCATTTTTGGTATCTTGAGTGAAGGGTACATATGTGATTGCAAGGTAGGTAGATTTTAGGATAGTAAATTAGAAAAGGCCTGAATGTCTTAGTAGATCTGTATTATTGTGAAGTAAATAGAAGAGACTATAGGGTGTCTATATGGGTTACAAGATATATACTATAAGTACATTGTACACATTTGTATAGTAGCAACATTAAAGTAATGCAAATATAAGGAACAGTAATTGTATCAGTAATGATGGTAACTAAATATAGGTAGTCAAACTAACAATGGAACACCAGTGTAAATAGCATTTTTGATAAAAGGATCAAATTATAAAATTACATTAGTGTGGTAGCATTATTAAACTAACATAGTAGGCAGTAACAGGTAGACAAAGGAGATAACATTAAACATAATGTTGATTTAAGGTAGTGAACCTGGTTGCAGAAATTTGCTCAGTGGTGTTGGTTCAGAAGAAGATTTGAGTTTGGGATTTAATTTGAGATTGGGCAGCAGGTCTGATGGCTGTTAGCTGCTTCAGCTATGCAGATGGAATCACAGATCCCAGAGGGGACAGGAGCTGGAGAGAGTCCATGACTTCAGAATGGTAGTACAAGCTCTAATCATGCCCCACCTGGACTACTGTAACAACCTTCTATATGGCTTACCCAAAAAGAACATAAATAAATCTCCAGATAGCTCAAAATGTTACTGCCCAAATCATAACCAAGGTACATCTAACAGATCTTATCACTCCCATCTTGTACAATCTCCATTGGCTCCCAATAGCAAGTCGTATAAAATATAAAAACAACCCCTCTAGTCACTACATTTAAGATACTCAATATAGCTCCCTCTTATCTTGCATCCCTCATAAATACTCAAACTGACACCAGAAACAGAAGGATAAGCAAGCAAAATCTCCTTAATGTTCCAACCTCTATCTGCAAAACCAAACAAATAACAAGCAATAGAGCATTCACCTTCACAGCCCCTGTTCTCTGGAACTCACTGCCAGACTCACTTTGATCAAGCAAAGACCTACAAGCATTTAGGAAGGAATTAAAGACCTATTGATTGAGCATTACAAATAGTCACAATATCAACAGCACCTAAACAGCTCTCCCTTCCAGGCTCCTTCCTCACAGAAGCAATCTTTACATGAAGATATGCATATTTTGCAAATTGCATTGTAGCGATGCACATAAGTTAACAGTAATTATGTAAATAGATCTTAATGTAACCATTTCAATGTTAAATACTTAGTTATAATGTAAATAGTTTAATCCTGTTCTATGTAACTTGTTGTTCCAGAAATCAGGGGCGGTTTACAAGGAAGGGGCGGTATAGAAAAACTGTCCAAATAAAATAAAAAAGTAGAAGCGGAAATTGACAGAACATACAAACAGGATAGCCTGATATTCATGGGTGACTGGAACACAAAAGTTGGCAACAAAGAAGAAGGCAAAGCGGTTGGAAAAATATGGACTTGGCAACAGAAATGAAGCTGGAGAAAAGAATTCTACAAGACCAACGATCTATTCATCTCAATATCTTCTTCCAGCAACACAAGCGGCGACTGTACACATGGACTTCACCCAATGGATTGTACAAAAATCAAACTGACTACACCCCTGGAAGTCAATGTTAGAAAAGCTCAATAACAAACAAACACAAAACCTGGAGCCAACTGTGCTACAGATCACCAACTACTAGTATGCAAACTCAAGCTAAAGCTGAAAAAGAGCAAGCCACTCATGAATGTAGCAAAATATGACCTTGAGAATATACCACCGGAATTTAAAGACTGCCTGCAAAATCAATTTTCTGCTTTTGATACAAATGGCAGAGCACCAGAAGAGTTATGTGATGACATCAAGAAGGTTGTGTTGGAAGAAAGTAAGAAGTCTCTACCAAAAGTGAAAAAGCAAAAATAGCCAAAATGGATGACCAAAGAAACTGAAAATTGCCTAGAAATGCAGAACAGCAAAAGCCAGAGGAGAAAGAGGCAATCACAGAACTCAACAGCAATTTCCAACGTACAGCAAGATGAAACGAGAAGTACTACAATGATGTATACAAGGAAATGGAATCAGAAACTATTAGAGGAAGAGCAAGATCAGCTTTTCTAAAGCTGCAAGAGTTAGAGAAAATTCCAGCCTCGAACTGGAATGCTACAAGCTGCTCAAGGATCCATGTTGAACAATGCTGAGAAGATTTAAGAAAAGGTGGAAAGAATATACAGAGTCATTATACCATAAAGATCAAGTGGACCAACAGCCGTTTCAACCTGTACCTTATGATCAGGAACCACTGGTGATGAAAAAAGAAGTCGAAGCAGCATTGAAAGCATTATCAAATAACAAAGCACTGGGTATTGATGGCATCCTCACTGAAGTATTACAGCAATCAGATGCAGCTGTTGCCATAAAGTCAGATTCCATAAATGTTGCATACACCCCACAGGCACGTGTAGGTCAGGGACAGGTGTGATTCTAACTGTATTTTGTATCCAAGGGTATGGACATGGATGCATTTCGGGAATCGCTATGGGAACTGTTTTGCTGTGTTCTACTCAATATCCTAGATGCGTGTAGTTGACAAAGCAGACGGGCCCATTTTGGGGGGTGAACATGGGCACAACGTATTCTAAAAACTTGGATGTCTTCAGTTGGGCATGTCTCTGGGATATACCCATGGATGTCTCAGCTGGCCATGCCCCCTCCAGTTAAAACGTGAATCTCCTAAGCTTCTGTTCTCACTGGGAAATGTCTGTTTTGTAGCAATGCTCCGCTGGACAGGCTTGTGTGGCATGGGAGGGGTATCTCAGTATCAGCTTACCCAGTAGCCAGCCTTCACAGAATCCACCTCTCTAAGCTCACAGACTGGATAAGGATAGATAAATTGTGGTACGATTCTGGGAAACTTGCAACAATATCAGTAAATTCTCCTAGTGCATTGCACACTAAGTGCATACTGAGGGAGTGGGATGATTTTTGGTTGTGGAATGTGGCTTCCCTCTGTTGGAGGCCTCTGTGCCTTATTTGTACAATTAATCCACTCCAGCCCAGAAGGGAACCCAGCAACCTCAAGACATTGAAGCATTGTCTGTTGTCTCTGCTGCACTCAGAAACTGTGTGATGCACTTGGATGCTGCCGCTTGGCTCAGACCTGCAGTGGCTGCCAGCACAGATTGAAAGCACCTGCTACTAAGAAAGTGAGTGCTGTTGTCACCTTTAGATGCACAGGCAGGGCCTGTCCCCTGCGTGTTATTACACTGAGGTGGGGCTCCCCTGGCATGGCTGATGTATGAATGCCCTATTAAAGTGGGATCTGGTGACACTGTTCATCAGTAAGGTCCATGTACTGGCCTCTCAGCCTAGGTACCCTCTGGTAGGATAGCCTCTTTGATGCCCTCCTCCTTATTCTATCTGGGAATAGGTCCCAAGACGGTGAACTGGATCTGAAATTGGTTGACTGACAGATGACAGAATGTGGTGGTAAATGGTACTCACTCAGAAGAATGGAAGGTATATAGTGGCATGCCTCAGACAGCAGTTCTGGGACCAATACAGTTCTATGAATTTGTGAGTAATAATATGGAAGGATTGAATGGAGTAATATGGAAGGATTGAATGGCAGAGCTTGCCTTTTTGCAAATGACAAATATTTGCTACGGTGTACACTTCTGAGGGAGTGGACAACAGGAGGAAAGATCTACAAACATTGAAAGAATGGTCTAGTGTTTGGCAGTTGTGATTTCCAACAAAGATGTGCAGAGCCATGCATTTGGGATGCTGAAATCCAAAGGAATTGTATGCGATGGGGGGAGTGCACGGACCAGGAGTGTTAGTGTGAGGGTCTCAAGGTGCTGAAACAATGCAATAAGGCGGTAGCCACAGCCACATGCTGGGCTGCATACAGAGAGGAAAACACAGTAGAAAGGAGAAGATATTAAGGCCCCTCTACAAGTCACTGGTGAGGCTTCACTTGAAGTATTGTGTTCAGTTTTGGAGACCATGTCTCACAAAGGACACCAAAACACTTGAAACAGTTCAGAGGATGGTGACCAAAAATGATTTTGAGCCTGTGCCAGGAGAAGAGACTTGAAGACCTAAATATGTATGCCCTAGAGGAGAGGAGGGGCAGGGGAGATATGATACCCTTCAAGTATTTACAGTAAAAGTCTGTATCAATGAACAAGCAAACCTTTTTCAAAGAAGGGGAAGCTGTAAAACTGGAGGGCATACAATGAATCTGCAAGGTGGTAAACTCAAAAGCCACATCAGGAAACATTTTTTCACAGACAGGGTGGTGGATGCACGGAATGCCCTCCTGATGGAGGTGGTGGGGGCAAATATAGTGACGGAGATCAAAATGGCACACGACAAACACAGTAGATCCCTTCATAGCAAGAGGATGTACTCAAAGCAAGCTCACATATCTCTTCCGGGGGGGGAGGGGGGGAGATAACCTGCACAGAGAAGCAGTTACAATTACTCTGGCCACCTTACTGGGCAGACTAGCTGGACCATACTGTTCTTTATCTTCCGTCATATACTACAGTAACTATGTTATGATGTTACGGTCTGCCACATGCAGCATGGACATTGCAAACCAGATATTCATTTCCTCCGTGCTTTGCAGATCCCAACTCCAGATCTCCCCATGGAGCCATCGAACTTCAGTGTGCACACACATACTCTCACTTGCAAAGATGAATCATAGAAGATAGCAGAAAATTGGCAACATCCTGGCTTTGTTCCACATATCCGGCAAGAATAATGTCCACACCTCTGGAGAAAGGCAGAACACATGCACGGTGCTTCTGGAATATGGCATACAGATCTAAAAGCCTGACCACATCCCATTCTGACCCCTTGGGGACGTGTGCGAGCATCCTTGTGCAAGAGAGATAAATATGTGCAGGTGCCATGTACCGGAATACGTCCATAGATGTTTTCAAACACATAAACATCCCTGGCGCATGTCAAAATGCTCTTTTGGCTTCTGGAATGATCCTAATACAGGGCTTTGCCAGGAAATTTGGAAGACATCATGGCCAACTAACTGGAAGAGATCTGTGCTTATACCAATAGTAAAGAAGGGTGATCAGACTGACTGTGGAAATGATCATACAAGCGCTCTGATCCCACATGCGAGCAAGATTCTACTCAAGATCATCCAGCAGACACTACAACCATACCTGTAATGAGAACTGCCTGAAGTGCAAGCAGGATTCAGAAAAGGCCGAGGAACAAGAGACATCGAGGATGTGAGATGGATCTTTGAAAAGATAATACCAAGAGGATATCTATTATGTATTTTATTGACATCAAAGCTTCTGACTGTAAATCAGGGGTGGCCAACTCCAGTCCTGGTGCACCACAATCCAGCATGGTTTACAGGATGCCCCTAATGAATAGTCATGAGATATATTTGCATCTACTGTCTCCCACTGGGAAATCATGAGAAACTCTGGGCCACATTAAGAAGCATGGGTATACCAGAACACCTGATAGTTCACTTGCACAACTTTTACATTGAACAAGCAGCAACAGTTTGAACGGAACAAGGAGAAACAGAATGGTTTAAAATCAGCAATGAGGTATGACAACACTGCATACCTTCCCCCTATCTGTTTAATTTATATGCAGCAAAAATCAGAGAAGCAGGACTGTATGAAGACAACCGAGTTGTAAAGATCAGTGGAAGACTCAATCTTCGCTATGCTGATGAATTCACAATACTGGTTGAAAGAAGATGATCTGAAACAATCTTAAAATGGGCCAGCACCTTAATGTAAAGAAGACAAAGATCCTGACAACTGACAAAAATCAATAAGTTCATTGTTGGAGAAGAAATTGAAATAATGGACAACTTTAACCTGCTTGGATCAACAATCAATAAAGAAATGGCAAGCAGTCAAGAAATCCGACAATGCATTGCTCTTGGCAGAATGGCTTTGAAGGACCTAGACAGGATTCTTAACAGAGATGCCTCTCTCCATACAAAGATTCAACTTGTCAAAGCCATGGCATTTTCAGTAACACCTTATGGATGTGAAAGTTGAACAGTGAAAAAGATAGGAAGAAAAATCTATGACTTTGAATAATGGTGTTGGCGAAGAATACTGTGTATACCATGGACTGCCCAAAGAACAAACCAGTTAGTACTAGAGGAGATCAAACCTAAGCTTTCTTTAGAAGCTCAGAAGACAAGGCTTTGATTTTCATACTTTGGACACATCATGCAAAGAGAGAGATCATTAAAGACAGACATCATGCTTGGCAAGATAGAAGGTCAATGCAAAAAAGGAAGGCCAGCAATGAGTTGGATTGATACAACAGCAGCTATGGATGCCACTCTATCAACAATGAGCTACCCGACTGAAGGCCAAAACAGTTTAGGACAGCTATCCAGAGGATTGCCACGAGTTGACATGAACTCAATGGCACCTAACCACAATAAAAGATACAGATAATAAATTGTCTATCCAATCTGCCTAGATGAGATTCTTCCTCTCTGGATATGAGCATGTAAACACCCAGCTCCCCACCGCCATATCTTTGAAGTGATTTATCACTGGAATCCATATCTGTCCCAAGCATGTCCAAATTCTATTATAGCACTAGTCACTAATGTCTCCGCTCATAGACCATTTTCTACTATGTTCCTTTTGTCTTTGCTCCTTTCAGTATACAATCCTGCACCCAGAGACCTTTTCATCTCTTACTACTGAGAGCAATAATGATAAAAGTGAAAAAGATCTAAAAAAAAAAGAACCCAAGGAAGAATATCTAGTGATGGTGAAAAGTCGGGATGGCACAAAGAACACAGGGTAATTTTTATAAATTTTTTTCCCTATGTAAAGCTTGTTTTACATGTGGAAAAGACCTTTTTAGAAAACTGAGCAGCAGTACAGGCATGCATAAATAGCATGCCAACAATATGGCACATATGTACAGTATGTGTTCCCAGACACAGTTTGGGTGGAGTTGCAATGTATGCATTTTATAAAATACATGAGGACACACCAAAAGTAACACATACATACACCTGCCTCAGAGCAGATGTAAATTTGTGCATCAGCACATGCAAGTTATCAGAGCTGGATCTGGGATCATATTTTATAAAGGCACAGACGCTTATGTCACCTTTGCAAAATTGGCTTAAAATAGGTATCTTCTGGACTTCTCACATAGGTATCCTGTTATAAAATCAGGTCCAAAAGGAACAAACAAATAGCTAAACAAGTAAAATGAGGCAAGAATACTTTTTTCAGGCATGCCAGTGAAAGGAAGTGGAACTGCAAGGCTGAGTGGAGATGATAAATGGGAAAGGGGGATAAGGGAAAATCTGGCTAACCTCTCTACAGCCCAACTGGGAAAAATTGGATTTAGCTTACAAAAGAGAAGCTACTATGGGCCTGATATTCATCTGAAGAAAAAGAGGGAGGCCTTCATGAAATACAAGAGATCACAGAGAGAGGAAGACAGGCATCTGTATTTGGAAAAACTTAGAGAAGCTAGCAAAGTAGTCAAGAAGGCAAAGATTCAAAAGGAGGAGGAAATAGCCAATGCAATAAAATGGGGGGATAAGACATTTTTCAGATATATTAGTGAGAAGAGGAAGGGCAAAAGTGGTATTGTCAGACTCAAGGGTGCAGGGGGGGGAATATGTAGAAGCTGATAAGGATAAAGCGGAATTGCTTAACAAATATTTTTGTTCTGTGTTCACAGATGAAGAACCAGGAGCAGGACCTCAGAAAACACCCACAAATAAGAACAGAAGCGAGGGACATCTTGAACAATTTTCAGAAGACTGTGTTCGTGAGAAACTAGCTCAACTTAAAGTAGACAAAGCGATGGGACCGGATGGGATACACCCTAGAATACTGAGGGAACTTGGGGACGTTCTAGCAACTCCACTGACTGACCTTTTCAATGCCTCGTTGGAGTCGGGAGTGGTGCCAAAGGACTGGAGAGAAGCTCATGTGGTGCCTTTACACAAAAGCGGTAGTAAGGATGTGGTTGAAAACTACAGGCCGGTTAGTTTAACTTCAGTGGTGAGTAAATTAATGGAAACGCTGTTGAAAGAGAAAATAGTGATGTTTCTGGAGTCCAGCGGATTACAGGATCCGAGGCAGCATGGATTCACCAGAGGCAGGTCTTGTCAGACAAATCTGATTGATTTCTTTGACTGGGTGACCAGGGAGTTGGACCGCGGGAGAGCTCTAGATGTGGTATATTTAGATTTCAGTAAAGCCTTTGACACTGTTCCTCACAGGCGACTTATAAACAAACTGAGCACCCTAGGGATGGACCCTAAAGTTATTGCTTGGGTTAGAAATTGGTTGGGTGGGAGGCGACAAAGAGTACAAGTAAATGGAGCTCACTCTGAGGAGAAGGATGTTACCAGTGGTGTGCCCCAGGGATCTGTCCTTGGTCCGATTCTTTTTAACATCTTTGTTAGTGATATAGCGGAAGGGCTGTCGGGTAAGGTTTGCCTCTTTGCGGATGATACCAAAATCTGCAATAGAGTAGACACCCAGGAAGGTGTAGATAACATGAGGAGGGATCTAGCTAAGCTTGAAGAATGGTCTAGAATTTGGCAACTGGGATTTAATGTTAAAAAATGTAAGGTCATGCATTTGGGCTGCAGCAATCCAAGGGAGCAATACAGTATAGGAGGTGAAGTACTTTTGTCCACTAAAGAAGAGCGGGACCTAGGCGTAGTTGTGTCCGATGATCTTAAAGTAGCTAAACAGGTAGAAAAGGTGACGGCAAAAGCTAGAAGGATGCTTGGGTGCATATGGAGAGGAATGGCTAGCAGAAAAAAGGAGGTGATAATGCCTTTGTATAAGTCTTTGGTGCGACCTCATTTGGAGTATGGTGTGCAATTCTGGAGACCGCACCTTCAAAAGGATGTGAACAGGATGGAGTCGGTGCAGAGGGTTGCTACTAAGATGATTAGTGGTCTTCATTATAAAGCATATGAGGACAGACTTAAGGATCTTAATATGTACACCTTAGAGGAAAGGTGGGATAGAGGTGATATGATTGAGATGTTTAAATACCTCCGTGGCATAAATGTTCAGGGAGAGCCTCTTTCAATTGAAAGCAAGTTCTGCGACGAGGGGACATGGGATGAGGGTGAAGGGAGATAGATTCAGGAGTGATATGCGGAAATATTTCTTTACGGAAAGAGTAGTGGATCCGTGGAATAGTCTCCCAGTGGAGGTGGTAGAGATGAGGACAGTAACTGAATTCAAAAAAGCATGGGACCAACACAGAGGATCTCTAAAGGTAAAAAGTGGACTGTTGTAGTTGTTGTTATGGAAGGACAGACTAGATGGGCCTTGTGGTCTTTTTCTGTCATCATGTTTCTATGTTTCTATGTTATTGTAGCTGCTTAGCCCTGTCCATCGACCCCTTAAGCCCAGATATTCACTTCCGCCTATCTTATAGGTGTTGAGCACTAACCATGTAGCTTCCAATACTGGTGCTGCACGGTTAGCACCGGTCCACACCTCCCTCCACCCTGGCATGCCCCGATGCTAGCTGGCTAGCATCGGGGCACATAGGGGACTTAGTTGGGGATATTTGGCAGCACTACCCATGTAAATGCCGTCGAATATCCGGTTAGCAGGCATTTACATGGTTAACTGGTTGTTAAGCATGTAAGTGCCCTTTGAATATCGGGCCCTATAAGCCTAGTAGAGGGGCAAGAGCAGCTGCAGACCATGCTGACATCGATAGCCCAGGTTATCCAAGCTCAGATTTTTGGACCCACCCTCCGACTTCTGTGATATGCCAAGATTTCCCCCAAAGATTATTTTTTTGGTGAATTTTGACTGAACTGCTTGCCATGTATGTTTTTTTTTTTCAATTTATGAGCCTTCTATGATAGCAGGAAGAACCATAATTTACTTCTGGTGTATAAAAAGCTTTGATGAAATATAGTTAAGTCATATCTAGCATACACCTTAGATCTAATTCCCCAGTTATCCAATCAAAGAAATAAAGATTTGCTTGATGTGATGCCCCTCCAATAAAACCATCCTTCCTTAGATTCCTCAATCCCTGGATTCCAGATACTTCCCTATTCATTAATTTGGTTGGGGGAGGGTAGTTATCAGAAGTCATTACACAGGTAAATCTCTATTTACTGGAGCAAACTGTCCATTTGAAAATTGCCTCTCTCATAACAAATAAACCTGAATCAGACATGGGTAAACACCTACAGTACTGATGCCAAGCTGAACAGCAAAATATAGTTTCCCTATTACAAAGATGAGAGGCTTCCGGTGACTTGAGTGCATCCCTGTGTATCCCCTTGAGATACCAAAACAGGGTTCAGCAGTTTTTTTTGTTTTGTTTTCTAAGGAAAAATGAATAATGGTGCTCATAAAATCTTGAACTTTTTGCTCATAATGGGCTTCACTGAGAAGAAAGGCCACACTGAACATTTCAAATCACAGAGGAGACCTGTAGTCCCTGTCAAAGAGTTTGGTGGAGAGAAGAGGAAAAGGAGCTTGCTGAGGGGAAGCAAGCCATATCTTTTTGCAATTCTAGAACTATTTGGAATGAAATCCTCATCCCATCTCCTGCTATAGGACAGGTTTGACTCTAAGGAGGAATGCTGTAGAAGTGCTTTATACTGATGAGAGGCGCACCAAGAGTTTTTAGGAGGGCAATTTGGGGAGATTTCCTAATAAGCAAATGCCCTTTATTCAGCTGATGTGGTCAGTGCTTTTTTAAACACTGGCTGCAGCGAATAAATAAAATCTGGATATCCAGTATACAGATTGCAACTGGTGCTGAATATCCTGTTAGAGCTTGTAAACGGGGGTCAGGTTGTGAATGTTCCACTATCTTGGCAAGGTCCTGAAGTCACCCAACTTGCAAAGGATTGTGGATGTTGCAGTTCGTTCACTCATCACCAGCCATTCACAATAATAAATTTGTAGTTGCTCGAGTGTAAGCAAAAATGAAAGTTTATTTATGGGGTGTTATTCCGACACAAGTAATGCTTGGTAACATCAAAAGGATATTCTTTCCAAGGACAAACAAAATAAGGCAACTAAAATAATGAACCAAATTAGAAAGACAGCTGCTAATTAACTTAGCAGTGCTGCATTGGAGAAACAACCCCAAAAAGAAACACTTTTTGTATATTCAAAACACAGCTTTCTTTCACACACAGAAGAGAAGCTCCCTCTTAGCTCCACGTGTGCACTGGTGCCTTCTATTACACTCAGGTGCTGAACAAGCCAGAGTGGAGGAGTAGCCTAGTGGTTAGAACACTGGCTTGATAACCAAGCAACCAGGGTTCAATTCCCACTAGCACTCCTTGTGGCCTTGGGCAAGTCACTTAACCCTCCATTGCCTCGGAAGAAAGGCCTGGCAATCTACTTCCGGTGACACTGCCAAGAAAACCCAGGAGCTTTTGGGTCACCAGGAGTCAGGACTGACTTGAAGGCACACATTGCATTTTTGCTGAACAAGCCCCAACTTGTTAACTCTCCACGTGGCTTCAACTCTGCCAAAAAGCTTTCTCCCCAGTTAATGAATCTTTCTGGGCTACTAATACAAATATACAAGGTCTTTTTGGTGTTTGATCCTTATCTGTGCAATAACTCAGGACAACAGCTTAGACAGAGAGCAATCCATACATTGATTATCTGAATCTGATATTTCCCCTTGCTCCTGAAATATCATTTGATCATTTTCATTCAACAGCTCAGAGGACCTCCCTAACTGATTGTTACCAGAACAGTAATTGTTGCCCTGCTGTGCTCCTTGTTTAAAGCTAGGGACCAACTCAGAGTTCATACCTGAGATCACGTGGCCATTAGGCTTTCTCTCTATGTATGTTGGCCAATAAGAAGTGTAATTTCTGTGCCCACTTCTCCAGTCAGAACCTCCGGTCTTCAAGTCCCTTTTCTCATACCTTCTGGAATAGGACTTAGAGCCCCTGCCAAATGCAGCCGTCTCCCTCAAGGGTGCCGTCTGGGAATTCCTGGCTGTATATCTCCAAGCCTCTGGCTTCCTCCAGTCCAATGAAGATTGGTGGCCACTGGAACTTCCCTCCACATACGTACTGCCTTGGGCTCCTCTCTTAGACCTTTTGGACGCTCTGCTGTTCTTCCTTGTCCTCCGGATCAGTCTCTCTGGCTCTTGCTCTCTCTGGTGCTGTCCTGGTCGTCTTGGCTCTCCTCTCCTCTCCTGCCTGGATCTTCTGGCTTGCCTGGATGTCTGTGTGGTGAAAAACTTCTACATTTAAAGTGCCCTGATGGCCACTCCACCCTAACACAATCCAGGTGCTCTGAATCAGGCCCTGCCCTAGGAGATTGGTGATTAGGGATTACATCATTGCTTCCTTGATTAAGCACACGTTCCCCTGCTTCTACTCTCCTAGAGGCTTTCTGTAAAGCACTGCACTCTAGGTCTGGTAGTCTTTTTGGAAAAGAAGCAGTTTTAGTGCTTTTACCAGCCAGCACAGGTTGCCTATTCAGAGCCAATGCACCTCTCGTATTCTCTCTCTTTGAGCCATGATAAGCTTCCTTATCACAAGCTGCAACATTCAATCTATTTTCTAGATAAGTTAGGACAGCAAAAAGGCTCCCTTAAGTTATGCGGATAGTGGGCTGAATATTACTGCTATCCATACAATTGACAGCACTGCCCATTCTTCACCCACGGTCTGCCACAGTACTATAGGAATAGTGTCAGGGTGGTCAGTATAATTTTTGTTAGCAATATTCAGATAGTGCCTCTGATAAATCACTGGATAGACCTAGCTTCAGGCACCTAAATGCACATAAATGCTTTAAAATATTGGTCCAAAATTTGTATCTGCTCTGTATGATTAGGAAGTCCTCAGTAATGGGCACTTGGATACTAGTTATGTATTCTGAATCCAGCTAACTCAGGTTTGTATCTGTGTATGCCCACTCTCCCTGCAGGCTATGAAATATGCTGCTGGGTTTATGAATGTGTGGCTGCCAAGATCACTGGTATTGCTTTGACCGCTGCTGCTCTTTGATGACATTCAGAGGATGATGCCTTCAGCAACTACTTAGTCTTACCTCATGCTGGGCCAACTATAATTTTCCTTCCTGTACACTGGCTGTCATCCTGCAGTTAGGTGTCCCCCTGTGAGATGTCACTATAGGTATGCAAAGGTTTTCTCACCTGGCTAGGACTATTGGGATCCTCTCCCAGAACCTTGTTGCTGCAGCATAGAGAGGTCTGTGCTGTCCCAGGGGATAAGGCTGCATCGGCCAGCACTAGACATTATACCAAAAGGGTTTCTGCTCTTGAGAAATTTGGCTACTGCCTGGTTGCCATTGTGCTCCTCTGCTTATTCTTGTACGTAGGACCCTGAATACATGGGCATGGCCTGCAGGGAAAGATGCATATGCAGTGGAAGCAGATATGTGCATCCTTCATATGCAATGTACCAGAATTGTTCCCTGCACACATATGAGCTCATGCTTGGCTGCTATGATGTTTTCCATGTGCATTCAGTGTTACCAGTAGGAACGTATGCCATTTTTCATTTTGCAATGCACCTGCATGTGGTCACGGCCTTGCCTGCCAGCCAGACTCATCAATGTGTATGCCACCCCATTTTCCAACATGTATGAGGTGTGATCAAAAAGTATCGAGGCTTGTTGTGTAGCTATATAACAGTACATCGCACTATGATGCTATTAACATGCAGAGACCTAGTTATGTGCTCTCCATGTGCAGAGTGTAGCGGGGCTACAGCACACCTGTACTTTTTAAAATCACATGATGTTTGGTATTGTGTAAAAGCAGTTCGTCAGATTTGCGATGAGTGAAAAAAATTGAACAGCGAATTTGCATTAAATTCTGCCAGAAATGTGGTGATTCGTGCAAAGAGACTTATAACAAGTTACAGCAAATGTATGGCGATGAATGCATGAATTGTTCTCGAGTTTATGACTGATAGAAACGTTTCCAAGAGGGCCGCCAAAGATTTGACAATGACAAATGTTCTGGAAGGCCATCCATGAGCAGGAATGAAGACAAAGTTGAAGCAGTGCATGCCGCAATATGCTCAAATCGTCGATTTACTATCAGGGAGCTTGCTGAGGACACAGATGTCAGTTTTGCCTATCTTTCAGGCGCAGGGGTTAAATGGGTAGCATCGAAAATCACTGCTACCCGACAAGCTCCTGTGACTTCCGTATTGTTCAGCGAGAACCAGATTTTCAATGCTGGGGCCACATATGACCCTGGCATTGAAAATCCAGGTTAGATGGACGGTGGGCGGGCTATGCACCAACGCAGCACATAGCATCAACCAAATGAATATCGGCCCCCTTGTTTCTACCTAATGTCTGTGCCTCATGCAAACCTCTTGCCCTGGTAACCATTTCTGTTATTTTATATAGTTTCCCTTTTTAAAATTAAGTGCTACATTAATTGTTTTTTTAGCATCTTCTTTTCAGTAATGATAAATTTGATTGCATTATGATCACTATTGCCTAGTGTCCCCAACACCATTACCCCTTGCATCAGGTCCTACATACAAGTATAAAGTAGATCTGAAGTACTTTCCCCTCTGGTTGTTTCTTGGACCAACTGCTCCTTGAAACAGTCATTTATGGCATCTAGATAAGCTACCTCCCTTACATGGCCCAGTGTGAAATTCACCCAGCTACTATTGGGGTAATTGAAATATATCATAATTGTGCGGCAAATTTTGTTGAAAAGTGTGCCATTGAATCAGTGCTCACTCCTGGTGACCCAGCCCCTAGGTTTTCTTGGCAAAGTGCAACTGAAAGTAGATTGCCAGGCTTTTCTTCTTCACAGTAAGTCTACAGCACTTGGTATTCCAAGGTGGTCTTGCATCCAAGTATTAGCCAGCCCCAACCCTGTTTAGCTTCTGAGATCGGCTGAGATAAGGCTTATTCAGGGCAGCAAAGCAAAATTTCTTAGAAATTAGGAAGGCTGTTAGCATTTCAGTCTGTCCTTTCACCCTGTCCAGTCTGTCCTTTCTCCCCACCAGTATGGTCCTCCCTATTACACATGGATTCTACATTGCTTTTTGTTTCTTGCAGAATTTTTATCCTGTTTAACTCTATGCCATCCTTAACATATTGTTCCACAGCCCTCCGCCTATCTGATCTACCCTGTCATTTTGATATAATTTGTACCCAGGTACCTTGGTTGTCCTCCTTCCCCAAGTCTCTGAGATGCTATTATGTCTAACTCTTGATTTGGTCTCATACATTATAAATCTCCCATCATATATTTTAGGCTTCCAGCATTTCTATACAGATAGTTCAACATATGTTTTTTTGTTTGTATTTATAACCTGCCTAGCAGTTGACAAGGATAATTTGTAATCTTTCAACTCTGTCTGATCTTTACTTAAAGGCACCTAGTCTACTTTATTGCATCCAGGATTACTGTTAGGTGAACCAGGCTTCCTAGCCCTCCAAGGGGTGCCCACTGCTGCTCAGCCGCACAGCGCTGACCTTACAACTCTGACACCTGCCCACCGACTCTTAAACCCAGATATTCAATGCCGGAGTCATACGTGGCCCCAGCATTGAATATCTGGGTATTGCCGCACAACCCGGAAGCCGCCGAAGCTAATGGGCAGCAACGATATTGCCTGCTGCTCGGTTAGCATCTGTGCCGTAAAGATAGGCAAGGGTTTTCCTCACCTATCTTTTTGGCGCAAACCACTAACTGAGCAGTATTCGATATCACTGCTGCCCGATTATCTCGCGCCCCTGCCTCCGCTCTGCCTTTCAATGCCACCAGCACACCCCTGTGCTAGCCGGATAGCATCGGGGTGCATAGGGGACATAGATGGGAATATTCAACGGCACTATCTGTGTATGTGCCGTTGAATATCCCCATCTAAGGCATTTACAAAGTTTATTAGGCTGTAAACCATGTAAATGCTCTTCGAATATCGGGCCCTTAGTAATTCTGGAGTCACATAAAGAAAAAAATAAAGAAGAAAGATAAGATTATAAAATGCGTGAAACAGACACACAGAAATCCTTCTACAAATGGTAACCATTGAAAGTGTTTTGCTTTTTTTCAGAGGCCTACTGATTATCATTTGATAGTTACTGTACTTCACCATCTCAGTCCTCAGACAGTTATTTAGTAAAATGTGTTTTCATTTAAATTGCTTTTTCACAGCGTGGTGGTTACATCTTGCAATGGAGAGACATTTTTCTTTTTGTTTTTGCCTGAAAAGTTTTCACTATCTGTTGTAAAATAACAAAAAGATATGCTTTAATAAAATATTGTCCCCATGTCATCTCAACAACATATTTAGATCCTACTGAGCTAGGTCAAAAACAGCCTTCATCACACATTGCACAGATGAGGCCATTTCATCCTAAGAAACCAGAAGGAGACAAGGCCTGCAGATTGCTTCTATATCTGTTTTTTCCAAATTCCACTGATGTAGCAAAGTCTGCCCGCTTGGCCATCTATGCGGTAATTCTTGACAGTATTGGAAAGTGATGGCCATATTGCCTCCCGACAAATGTCTGCAGGGGCTACCAAGCTTTGAGGATGCTTGTACTTGGGTAGAATGAGTGTGCAAGCCCTCCAGAACTGACTGGTTCCGCAACAGATACGCCGAGGAAATGTCCTCCTTAATCCAGCGCCTCAAAGTCAACTTAGCTGCGTCACCTTTGCACAGGCCAGCAAACAGCACAAAACGATGGTCTGAATTATGAAAAGAATTCATAACCTCCAAGAAGCACCCTTCAGACATCCACAATGCAAAGATTCTTATCCTTTCCATGATACTGCTCCTTAGAGAAGGAGAGCAGGCAAACAACCTAGTTCACATGAAAGAGATAAATCACCTTAGGTAAGAAGGAAGGCACAAGCTGAATGGAAATGGCCTACTCAGAAATAGATAGGTAAGGATCATGGCAAGACAGAGCCTGCAGCTTGTAAATCTGCCTTGCGGAACAAATCGCGACCAAGAAGACCATCTTGAGCATCAAATCCTTTGAGGTAGCACCCTTCAACGGCAAAAAGGGTGCCGATAACAGGACCCTGAGCACCAGACACAGATCCCAGGAAGGGTCCACAGACTGAAGGGGAGGGCGCAGATGCTGAACCCCCTGGAAAAAGCACAAGACATCTGAGTGCAAAGTTAGAGACTTACGAGCCAATGGACCTCAGAAACAGGCCAAAACTGCCACCTGAACATTCAGGGAGCTAAGGGAAAGGTCCTTCTCCAGGCCATCCTGTAGAAAAGCCAACAGATGTGGCACCTTGGCCACCTCAGGAGCCAACTGCCAAGCCCCTCACCATCACTCAAAGAAGTACCAGACCCGCACGTATGCTAGCTTGGTAGACCTCCTCTGAGCTCTAAGCAGTATGTAGATTACCGCTGGAGAGTAACCCTTACATGCTAGCCATCTCCTTTCAAGAGCCATGCCTTAAACAAGAAGGGAACCGGGTCCTCCAAGATGAGCAGTCCCTGCCACAATAGGCCCAAGATGGAGACAACCGAAGAGGAGGTGCCTGCAGGAGCCACATTGGGTCTCTGAACCACGATCTCTTTGGCCAATCCATTGCCACCAGAATAATTTTGTCCAGGTGGCATTCTATATGCCAAATCACATGTCCCACCAGGGGCCTCAGAAGAAATACATACAGCAGCTGCTGACTTGGCCAAGGCTTGGCCAGGGTATTGATGCCCTCAAATCCTGTCTCTGTGTGGTGACTGAAGAAGCTATAAACTTTGGAACTGGAGCAAATCTCCATCAGATCCATTTCGGAGCAACCCAGCAACACAGAATGAACTGAAATGCCTCCTGACACAACCCCTACTATCCAGGATCCAGAGTGCTGGCTGAGGAAATCTGCCTCCACATTGTCCACCCCAGCAATGTGCTGAGCCGACAAGACTCGGAGGTTCTTCTCCAAAGAGGCAACAGGAGAACCAACAGAGGCCCTCTCCTTTTCTCTCTCTACACCCAGTCCCTTGGTGCTCTCATCTCCTCCCATGGATTTCAGTATCATTTTTATGCTAACGGTTCTATCTTTCTACACCTGATATATCGCTGTCACTCCAGGCCCACATCTCTGCCTACCTGTCTGGCATTACCACCTGGATGTCTCACCGCCATTTGAAATTAAACATGGCAAAATCCGAACTTCTTATTTTATTTATTTATTTAATTTATTTAACATTTTTTATATACCGCACTATTCATCATCAGTGCGGTTTACATTGAACATCAACATACCTGTCAATCCATGACTGATCTAGGTTTACAGATAACAGGGAAGATAAACTGGGTGTTAACTGGGGAATAACTATCTACATAATTATACATAAAGCGTAGATACTCACCTGTAACAGGTGTTCTCCAGGAGCAGCAGGAATCAGTCCTCACATATGGGTGACGTCGGCGCCGACGGAGCCCTCGCGGAGCAATTTTCCCCAGCTTTCAAAGAAAGTCTTTGGGAATTGCAGCGCGCATGCGCGGTCCCCTTCCCGCCCAAAGGTGCCATCTTGGCCAGTCTGATGACATAGCAAAAAGACAGCAAAAAAATTGCAAAACGTAAACCATAGGATTGCAACTCCAAGGGGAGGAGGGAGGGTTGTGAGGACTGATTCCTGCTGCTCCTGGAGAACACCTGTTACAGGTGAGTAACTACGCTTTCTCCAGGACCAAGCAGGAAGTCAGTCCTCACATATGGGACTCCCCAGCTTAAGGCTACCGGAGACCCTAAGCACAAAAATGAGCTCCCTCTAGCTCAGCAGCATAGAAGGAAGGAATCTTTTCTGATTAATCTCCAACCGGTAGCCCAACATCCGGGATGGAGGGTAGGAGTTGCCTAAACCTCGAAGAGATTACGGAGGACTGCCTGACCGAAAGCACTGTCCCTGCGGGACTCCCTCTCGAGGCAGTAATGGGCCGCAAAAGTCTGGCCCGAAGACCAAGTAGCGGCCCGGCAGATGTCTGCCAACGGAACAGAGCGGAGGTAAGCCACTGACGCAGCCTTCGCCTGAACCCGATGAGCGGTGACTCGACTCTCCAGCGAGAGGCCTGCCGCCACATACGTCCAAGCGATACAGTCAGCTACCCAGATGGACAGAGTACGCTTAGAGACAGGGAGCCCTAATTTATTAGGGTCGTAAGACAGGAAGAGCTGGACAGTCTTACGGTGCTCCCGCGTACGATCAAGGTAGAAGTTCAGCGCCCTTCTACAGTCCAGGGTATGCAAGACCATCTCAGCTCGGCTGGAGTGTGGCCTGGGAAAGAAGGTCGGAAGCACCACCTCCTGATTGATGTGAAAAGGGGAGACCACCTTTGGAAGAAACTTAGGGTGAGTCCGCAGGACTACCCTGTTCTTGTAGAACCGAGTGTAGGGAGGATCAGACACCAGGGCCTGCAGTTCACTAACGCGTCTAGCGGAAGTGAGGGCCACCAGGAATAAGGTTTTCCAAGAGAGAAAACGAAGAGGACAAGTAGCCATGGGTTCAAAAGGCGGGCAGGTGATCCGCTGTAAAACCACGTTCAGGTCCCAGTCAGGGGCTGGGGGGCGCAACGGTGGTTTGAGGAGAAGAAGGCCCCGGGAGAACCGAGCCACGAGGGGGTGGCCGGAAAGAGGCCTGCCTTCCACCGGCACATGATGTGCAGAAATAGCACTGAGGTGAACCTTGACCGAGTTGGACTTGAGCCCAAGATTGGAGAGGGAAAGCAAGTACTGCAAGACCACCGACACCGAGCAGGAGAAGGGATCTTGAGACCGTTGAGTACACCAGTTGGAAAAGCGACGCCATTTAAGGGCGTAGGATTTCCGGGTAGAGGGTCGTCTGGAAGCCAGTATGACTTCCTCCACCTCCGGAGGTAACAGGAGGGGAGCAAGGACTACCCTTTCAGCAGCCAGGCCATCAGATGAAGAGCTCTGAGGTTGGGGTGTAGGAGAGACCCCTGATCCTGAGTCAGGAGATCGGGTTGAAACCCCAAAGGCAACGGGGTATCCACCGCCAGCTGCATCAGAAGCGGGAACCACAGTTGCCGGGGCCACCGGGGAGCGATCAGGATCACGGAGGCCTTGTCCTGGAGAACCTTGAAAAGAGTTCGAGACACCAGCGGCATGGGAGGAAAGGCATACAGAAGGCCCGCGGACCATCAGAGCAGAAAAGCATCCGCCACTACTCGGAGGGGGTGCGGTTCCCGAGAGCAGAATCGAGGAAGTTGCCTGTTCAGAGGACTGGCGAAGAGATCCAGCGTGGGGAGGCCCCACCGCAGGAAGATCCGTTGGACCACCAACGGGTCCAATCTCCACTCGTGCGGTTGGAGGATTCTGCTCAGTTTGTCTGCCAGGTGGTTTTCTTGACCTGGGAGATAGACAGCTTTGAGGAGGATTCCCCGGCTGACGGCCCAAGCGCAGAGCTTCTGTGCTTCCCGGCAGAGAAGGAAGGAGCCCGTGCCCCCCTGCTTGTTCACGTAGAACATAGCAACTTGATTGTCCGTCTGGACCAGCACAGACTGGTGAGACGTGAGGTGGGAGAAGGCCTTCAGAGCTAGGCGAATGGCCCTGAGCTACAGGAAGTTGATCTGCTGGGCAGATTCCCATGGGGTCCAGAGACCCTGAGTACATGACCCCTGGCAATGTGCTCCCCAACCCAGGAGAGAAGCGTCGGTCGTCAGAACCTGGACCGGCGGAGGAGACTGGAAAAGCATTCCGAGCACTAGGTTGGGTAGGTGAAGCCACCATCGTAGGGAAGAGACTAGCGGGCCGGAGATGCGTACCGAGTCCGCCAGTCTCCCCGAGGCCTGACACCATTGAGAGCGAAGGCACCACTGAGCTGGCCGCATGTTCAGGCGGGCATTGGGGGTCACATGGACCGTGGACGCCATATGGCCGAGCAGTTTCAGGAAGAGCCGGGCTGAGACCCGGGGATGGCTGCGAAAACGGCTGGCGAGAGCCATGAGCCGGCGAGCCCTGTCGAGCGGCAGAAACGCCCGCGCCTGAAGCGTGTCCAGTCTGGCGCCGATGAACTCGAGGTCCTGAGAGGGGAGCAAAGTGGACTTTTCGAAGTTTATGACAAAGCCCAAGTACTGGAGCAGAGTTACAGTACGTTTTGTGGCGTGAGTGGCCTCCGTGGCGGACGGGGCCCTGATAAGCCAGTCGTCCAGGTAAGGAAAGACGAAGAGGCCTTGAAGCCGGAGATAAGACGCAACCACTGCGAGACATTTTGTGAAGACTCGTGGTGCGGAGGATAGGCCAAAGGGCAGTACTCTGTATTGGTAATGATTGCCCGCCACCACAAACCTTAGGTATTGTCGGTGGCTTGGGTGGATGAGGATGTGAGTGTAGGCATCCTTTAGATCCAAGGAGCATAGCCAATCTCCCTGCCGGAGGTAGGGCAGCAGGATTCCAAGGGTAAGCATCTTGAACTTTTCCCTCTCCAGGAACTTGTTGAGGTTCCGCAAGTCTAGGATGGGTCTGAGGCCTCCAGTCCGCTTTGGTACCAGGAAGTACCGGGAATAAAAACCGTGACCCCGCAGGTGGTGGGGCACCGGCTCCACTGCCTGTTCCCGAATAAGACTTGCCAACTCCTGAAGGAGTAAGTCCCGGTGGAGAGGGGGTCGCAGAGGCTCCCCTGGAAAGTAGGGGGGAGGTACCTGGTGGAAGTGCAGAAGATAGCCCTCTCGGACTATGTGGAGCACCCAGGCGTCTGACGTGATGTTGGACCACCTGTGGGCAAAGTGGACCAGCCGGCCTCCCGTGCTGAGAGAAACCAGCGGAGGGGGAGAGGCTATGCTGAACGAGTCAAAAACCCCCACCCTGCGGAGCAGGGGCCGGTGGCACAGGCTTGGGGGCTTGCTGCCTACGGGATCCGTTACCCCGTCCCTTGGCCTGCTGACCCTGATGGGGAGCTGCGGGGGCCTGATAATGGGGGTAGTGTTTATTTGGCAGCCGCCTTCCTCGGGTAAAAGGGCTTTTTCCCCGAGCCCTTCTTCTTTTGGGAAGGGGCAGAGGTTTTCCTGGAGAGCCGAGTCCTGGTGAGAGTCTCTGTCTCGAGCTGAGCAGCCTTCTCGTCCATAGGTTTACCAAAGAGGTTTTCACCTCTGCAGGGGACATCGACCAACTTGTCCTGCACCCAGGGCTCGAGGTCGGATGACTGGAGCCAAGCCTGGCGGCGGGCTCTGATGCCGGCTGCGGCCACTCGAGCCGATGCCTCGAAGCCATCATAGGCTGCTCGAGAAATGAACTTGGAGCACTCACGAATACCAGTGGACAAGGCCAGGAACCTCCGCAAAGGTTCCTCGGAGAGACCAGCAGAGAATCCGGCTAGTTCCTTAGCCAGGTCCCGGAGATACATGCCCATGTAGAGCTGGTAAGTCTGGACCCGACAAGCAAGCATAGAGCCCTGAAAACACTTCTTACCGATGCCATCCAGGCTGCGGGCTTCCCTGCCGGGAGGCACCGAGGAGTGCATCTTCTGGCTCTTGAGCCGATGCATGGCCGATTCCACCACCATGGAATGGTGCGGCAGCTGTGCTTTCTGGAAGCCAGGGCTCTTGCGGACTCGATATATGGCATCGACCCGCTTGCTTAAGACCGGCGACGACGCCGGACTCTCCCACATGCGGAAGAGAAGTCGTTCCAGCATCGGAGGAACCGGTACAGTAAAGTGCTCCTTCGCAGGAGAGTCATACTGGAGGGCATCGAGCTCCTCGGCTCGAGGCTCCTCCTCGGGATCCGCAGGGAAGGCCAAGGCCTTGGCCATATCCCTTACGAGAACCGGGCATCCTCCGGGGGGGACTGTCTCCGAGGCTCGGACTCGGGGGAGTCAGAAGGGACACACCGAGTCTGGAAAGAACCAGGTGACTCATCCACCTCGGATTCCCAGGCTGACTCCTCGGAGGAGGAGTCGAGCGGCTCCGGTCGGGCGGGCACAGACGCCGTCCGCCCCGACGCCGAGGGAGTCGGCGTCGACGACCTCGGCCCCGAACGGGAGGCCAAAGGGGACCTCGACCGAGGATCGACTCGAGCCCGCATGGACTCGAGGATCGGCTCGGTCTCCGGGGTCGACTTAGATGTCGACGTCCCGGCGGTCAGGGCAGACGCGCCAGCGAGGCCAGCGATCAATGCCCGCTGCTGGTCCATGAAGGCAGTCAAGCTGCGCTCCAAGGCCGTCAACCTGAGTCCGAACTCAGGAGACCCAGCAGCCCCCGACTCGGGCCCCGACGGCGTCGGGCCCGACGTCGGACCACTCGGAGGCGAGTCTACGAAGACAACAGCACTTACGTGAGCAGAGGAGTCCATCTCCAGACGAGGCTGTTTGGACGGCCGCTCCAGCTCCAAAGACCCAGGATGGCTGTCGGGGCTATGCGACCTGGCCCTCGAGGAGCCAGGAGCGTCCACCGACGCCGCCTTCGCTGGTTTCTTCTTCTGCTGATGTTCCCGGTTAGGGGACCCCCTCTCAGAAGAGCTCCGGCGGTGTTCAGAGCCAGATTCTCTGGACACCGAAGCTTCCGACGAGGTCCGGGTACGGCTGGGGTCAGAGAAGATTCTCTCCCGCTGATGCTGCCGACTCCGCAAAGACTTCGCGGACATCTTGCTACAGGGCCCACAGATCATTTCTTCATGATCGGGGCCCAGGCAACGGAGGCAGCAATCATGTGTGTCGGTAAGAGACATAAGTTTCTTACACTTAACACACTTTTTAAAGCCACTGGCGGCCATCGGCATAAAAAGGGCCCCTGCGAGGTCGAACGAACGGGCCACCAGGGAAAAATGAAAAAAGGCGTGAAGTTGTCACGAAGGACAGAAAAAAAAACCGAAAAAGAAGGGGAGGCCTCGCAACCGGCGTCGCGAGGCCGGGCGGAAAAAGGACCGGCGTCGAACCGAAGAAATACTGAAAATAATAAGGAAAAAATCAACTTTTCGGCGGTGACTATTAGACAACGTCTGTAGGGCTCCGCGGAAAAAAGAAGACTGGCCAAGATGGCACCTTTGGGCGGGAAGGGGACCGCGCATGCGCGCTGCAATTCCCAAAGGCTTTCTTTGAAAGCTGGGGAAAATTGCTCCGCGAGGGCTCCGTCGGCGCCGACGTCACCCATATGTGAGGACTGACTTCCTGCTTGGTCCTGGAGAATTATATATACATTGAATAGGTTACATCAAGTTTTGATATTTGATAAGAATATAGTGTTTTCACATTTTGATCCTTTGTTCTGGATTGTTGTTATGTGTAGTAGTTATCTGAGTGATGCGGGAGACGGATTCTATTGTGTGTATGGTAGCTTGAAGTGTAAAGTGAATAGATAGTGCTTGATGGACTTTCTAAATTGGGTGATATCCCTGATTGATCTGATGTTTGGAGGTAGTTTGTTCCAGCACTTGGGAGCATAGGACACAAAAGCTCTGTTAATAGTTTGTTGTGTCCATTTTGTGGAGATACTGGGAGTAACTAGTGTGTTTTCTGCTACTAGTCTCCTGGGTCTGTTGTTTGGTGTGTGGGTGATGAGATTTGAGATCGATGCAGGAGATAATTTATTAATAGCCTTGAATGTGATGAGGAGGGTTTTGTATGTTATTCTGCAGTTTATCGGAAGCCAGTGCAGATCGATCAGTATTGGTGTTATATGATCTCTTATAGAAGCTCCAGATTTCCTCCTAAACCTTCCTCCCCCTTCCTCCTTTCTCTATCTCTGTTGATAACACTCTTCTATTTTCTCTTTCCTCAGCCTGTAACCTCCTGTAACCTTTGACCTCCTCCCTTTCTTTCTCCTCACATATTCAACAGATCGCTAAAATCTTTCATTTCTTTCCCTTTAACATCAGCAAAATTCGCCCCTTACTTTCTGAACACACTACTAAAACTCTTGTCCACTCTCTAATTACTTCCCGTCTCAACTATTGCAACCTCCTTCTTGCTGGTCTCCTCTGAGTCACCTCTCTCCTCTTCATTCTGTTCAGAGTTCTATTGCATGACTGATCTTTCGCCAGCCACGATATTCTCATATAACACCTCTTCTCAAGTCACTTCATTGGCTTCTCTTCCATTTCCATATCCAATTCAAACTTCTCCTTCTGACCTTTAAATACATTCATTCTACTGCTCCTCACTACCTTTCTTCTCTCCTTTCTCCCTATACCCCTCCTCGTGAACTCCGCTCTTCTACTGTCTTGCTTCTCTTTGCCCTTTTCTTCTACTGCTAACACCAGACTTCGATCATTTCACCTTGCTGCTCCTTATGCCTGGAACAAACTACCTGAATCTGTATGTCAGACCTCATCTCTGCCCCTTTTCAAATTCATACTAAAGGCTCACCTCTTTGAGGCTGCTTTTGCTGAGATGAAGCATCAGCAATAGTCGACAAGACCTAGGAAGGCTCTTGCCTCTCACTGATTTAAGAATGTGTACCTACATAAAAGCTTCTATGTCTATAGATATACTTGTCCCTTCTCAGTGAACTTCTAGTCCTCTCAGGAAGCATTCTTTGGATTTGTGATAAAGCCTGTCTTTCACAGACTTATAAGGATAGGTTGCACTTGAGTTTCTCAGTCAGTGCCGCAGATTACAATGTTGTCAAAATACTGTAGAACTACGATGGTATCATAGGAGGTGATCTATCAGACACTGAAACATAGCAGGAGTTCTGGCATTCAAATGGCAGTACAGTGACCTGGAATAATCCTTCAAGCATGGAAAAGATTGTTTTTCCTTGGCTACTAGATAGAGTAAGGGACACCGTCCAATATTCCTTAGTTAGGTTCCATGTAGAGATAAATTGGGCTGCCACCAGTATCTCAATTAGTTCATCAACTTAAAGCATCGGGTAGGCTTCCAACTTAGGCGGGCATTTTCAGAAGTGACAGCCAGCATACTAAAAGTGGCTGGCTGTTGCTACTTTAATTTAAACCCAGATATTCAGTGCGGCAGCCATTTCCAGCCACCGGCATTGAATATACAGGTTGCTGGATAGCATTTTAGCTATCTGGTCAGCGACAATATTCAGCCACTAGCCGGATAGCTAAACTGGCTAAAGTTAAGCCTGCTTCTATTTCATCTAACTTTAGCTGGTTTAAGTTAGCCAACCAGTGACTGAATATTACCACTGCCTGGTTAACTCAGCTGCCACCTCTGGAGTACCCGAATGCTAAGCACTTAGTGTTGGATCATACAAACCGGATAGCAGGGGATACTCAGCGGCACTAAATGGTCTGCTAACTGGTTAAACTGCTTTGAAAAAGCCCTCCTTAGAGACCTTATTAACCTTTCCAAAATCAATGCAAAAGCAAAGATTTCTATTCAGCTTATGGACCCAAACAATGGGAGGTGACCAGTTACTTTTGGCCTGTTCAATCACACCAAGTTTAAGCATATTTCTCACTTCAGAAGCCACTGCTTGCCACTGGCCTTCTGGAATTTTGTAGAGTTACTGCCAGATGACTACCACAACAGCTTACACATTACACACAGACATATTTTCCACCATTGTTGCTGTGTACCCTACCTCTCTACATGAATTGTTACTCCCAATTGTAAATCTTGTACAGCATGTTCCCCCTTAACTCCAAGTTCGATTACCTATTCATTGTAAAGTTCTAAAAGTTACAATGTTGTATGTAAACCACTTTGAATGTAAGAAAGCCGGTATATAAAACTTGTTAAATAAATAAATAAAATAAATATGTGACAATATCATGACTGGCTAGATGAGTTCTTCCAAGAATATTATAAAAGATGACATCAGCATTTTAGTTCATTGATTCTTCTAAGTCTTCTTTCTGCATAGCCAGTAGCTGGTCCCTGAATGTGAGAATGTGACATGTAATGCCTCCAGGTTTAACAGAATCCTCTCCGTGGACTAGGACCAAGGTTGCAGTAACCCAATTCAAGAGGTTCACATGGAAAACTTGGGCCTTTTTCCACTTATCGGGTTGAGCCTCTTTATAATCATAGGTCTCCTTTTCTCAGTGATCTCCTAAGGGCCATGCCACTAACACAGTAATTTACTATCTGTTATGGTAGTAGCACCAGAACTTGATCTCCTGGTTGAAATACCTGCAGTACAATGGAGCAATTATATTCCTAGGCTTGTGTGGTTTGGACCTTTTCTAAACACAGTCTGGTGGCCTCTGTTTTTCTCTGCTAGTCTTGCATCCAAAGAACATATTTCATCAGATACTATCCAGGGGTTGTCTCCTCTTCCCATATCTTCTGAATTACATCCAGGATTCCTCTGGGTCTTTTCACATACATCAATTCAAAGAGAGAAAAATCTGTCAAACTCTGTGGTACCTCTCTAACTGCAGACAGTATGTATGGAAGTAAAAAAAACCCTCCCAGTTCTTGCCTTCCTCAGCAACAAATTTTCTCAACATTTGTTTGAAGGTTTTAGTGTAGCATTGATATATTGAGGTATGAAGGGTTTTTATCTTCAACAGTGTATAAACCTGCTTCATGATTTGCTATGTAAATGGTATTCATTGGTTCATTAACAATTTAGACAAGCCTACTCATGAGAAGATTTCTATCAACTGCTGCAGTCTTCACATTACACAATGGTACCACTTCCAGATATCAAATGGCATAATACAGAATGACAGGAATGTAGCAGTGGTTCTCTCTGTCAATCCCATTAAATCCATAACAGGCCACCCAAAATGTGTTTCCACAATACTGAGGAGGTGGGTGAGACTCTGGCAGGCTTAGTTAACTGACATGTAGGGCAGGACTGACAGTAAAGCTGAACATGCTTATATAGCCCTGACCAATAGAACTGTGCTAATATTTGTTCCTGGGTTCTCTTCTTCTCCTAGCAAATGAGTATGAGCCAACTGAAGTAATTGCTGAAAATAGGGATCAGACACCAAGAACATAAGTTATGCCATAATGGGTCAGACCAAGGTTTATCAAGCCCAGTATCCTGTTTCTAACAGTGGCCAATCCAGGTTAGAAGTACCTGGCAGGTTCCCAAAAAGGTGCACAGATTCCAAATTGCTTATCCCAGGGTTAGCAGGGGATTTCCCTGGTCCTCTTTAATAAAGGTTTATGGACTTTTCTCCCAGTAACCTGTCCAAACCTTTCATTGCGTGTCCCCTAGTCTTTCTACATTCTGAAGGAGTAAACAACCGAACTGTTTATCCATTCCATTCCATTTAGTATTTTATAGATCTCTATCATATTTCCCCTCAGCTGTCTTTTTTCCACAAGGGTATCCTTCCATCCCCTTTAACCATTTTGGTGGCCCTTCTCTGTACCTTTTCTAATTCTGCTATCAAACACTTCCCATTCCAAATTTGCTTTCACACCTTATGCATTAGATCCTTTTTTTAGTAAGAAAAAGGATGGTGATGGTCTCTGGATTCCCAGGTTCCCTCTCTAGTATATGAACTTACTTGGTGCAAACTTAAGGAACAAATCTTCAACCTGGACCTCCTGAGGTTCCATAGGTTACCCTCCCCAATCCATTTAGCTATATCAGCTACTACTACTACTACTACTACTGAGCATTTCTATAGCGCTACAAGACGTACACAGTGCTGTATAGACATGTAAGAGACAGTCCTTGCTCATCAGAGCTTACAATCTAGTCAAGACAGACAACACAAGGGAAACACAAGGAGATCAGGTGAGTCAAGATCCGAAGGCGGCAGCGAAGAGGCGCGTTTTTAGCCTGGATATGAAAAGAGTCAGAGAAGGCACCTGACGAACACACTCAGGTAGTTTGTTCCAGGCGTAAGGTGCAGCAAGGTGAAAGGAGTGAAGTCTGGAGTTAGCAGTACAAGAGAAGGGCACAGATAGAAGCTGTTTGCTAGAAGAGCAGAGTTCCCAAGGGGGGGGGGAGGGGTGTAGAGAGCAATAAGAAAGGAAAGGATTTGCATGTCCTCAGCTGTCTCTGGGCTTATATATACTGTGCCCTTAAATTCTTGGCATATTAAGACTTCTCCAGCTGGCATTGCCAGCAGGGCTAAGGTATCTTGGGATTTATAACTTACAAGTCAAACCATGGGAAGAATTCTTCTTAACAGACTGTTGATTCCATAGGTAGTGGGCTCACAGATTACCCAAATCTGGTTAATCTGATGGGGTTCAGTACTCCAACTACTGAACTGACTTGCCCAAGTGTTATCTTTGAGACCTAAGTGGTAGGATCCTATCTCTCATCTACCTGAATACAAGCCAAAGTCACTTTTCATTCAAAGCCAAAGTCACTTTTCACTCATAATAAATCTGTTTTCTCTTAACCATTTCTCTTTGAATAAGTGCTTTAGCATTCCCCTAGTCTGCTAGGGCTTGAGTGGGGCATTCATCTAACTCAATCTGGAGCACATAGTTATGAGTTCCAGGCTATGGGAGGCCAACAAAGCACAGGTATGGGCCATTATTAGGGGAGCATCCATGGCTTCATCCTCAATCCCATGGCATTCTAACAAAAATAACTCCTTTCTTCACATTTAATCAGGTTGGGGATTCCTGATTAGGGGTCCTGTAAGTGACTGAAAGCTGCCCCTTCTCCCCAGTTAACTGCAAATGATCCACTTTCCACATTCAAGAATCTTGGAGATGTCTTCCTTTCCTTTGGCCTGGAATTCCCCAGCATGAGTTGTGCCTGGTGGAAGGCATGAGCCACTCCCAGGTTGCCTTCCATGAACCTCAGATATTGAAGGATCCACTGCTTCAAGATTATATTGGCCACCTCAATTCAAGTCTTCTCTTCTGGTTGTAGACACTTCCATTCAATAAAAGAGCTCTCTTGGACCCTCCTCTTGTTGGAGAGTTGCTTTCTGTAAAAGATCTCTATGTTTGAGGGTACATCCTGACCACTCTGATATGGTAGCCTTGACCTCAGCATAGATAGACCTCCCCTCGGAATGGCTTCTTAGAAGGCAGCTTGGCTTTTGCTTGTCAGCAAGTAGCCACGTAAATGGTCCAGGCGATCTCTAGCTATCCTGCTAAGAACATAAGAATTTCCATAATGGTCAGACCAAGGTCCATTAAGCCCAGTATACTATTTCCAACAGTGGCCAATTCAGGTCACAAGTACCTGGCAAGTTCCAAAAAGGTACATAGATTCCACAATGCTTATCCTAGGGTAAGCAGTGGATTTCCCTGGTCCTCTTTAATAATGGTTTATGAACTTTTCCTCCAGGAACTTGGCCAAAGCTTTTTTAAACCCAGCTACAATAAAAGATTTTACTACATTCTCTGGTAACAAACTCCAAAGTTTGATACTTGTTGAGTGAAAAATATTTTCTCTTATTAGTCCTAAATGGACTACATTGTAGCTTAATTGATTTTCTCCTAGTCTTTCTACTTTTTGAAGGAGTAAACAACCAATCTGTTTACCCGTTCCACTCTATTCATTAATTTATACATCTCTACTATATTTCCCCTCAGCCATCTCTTTTCCAAGTTGAAGGGTCCTAACCTTTTAAGCCTCTCCTCATAGGGATATCTTTTCATCCCCTTTATCATTTTGTTGGCTCTTCTCTGTACCTTTTCTAATTCTGCGATATCCTTTTTAAGATAAGAAAAGTTTATATACTAATAAGCACTTCAAAAAAATGTGAGTAAAATTAGGGTCAAATAAGCCCTCTAGTAAGTCAACCTGTAAAGGTTATTACTAGGCAAACTCAATGCCATCATTGGTCAAAAAATGTGCTTAATTTATAACAAATATATATTTTTTAATTTATAATATATCACTTCTTACAAATGTTATCAACATAGCTTATAACACTCTTTATCCAACCCCGACACAATATTGTGTTTTGATAAGAAAAACTTATCTGCTTTAGGGAAAATCAAAACAGAACATGAGATCCCCAGAGTTGCCCAATCAACTGCTTGATTAAGACCTGATGGATCAATAGAGTTTAGTCGGAACATCCAGATATAGAAATTATTTTTGGTATAATGGGACATTTTACCATGGAGTAGCTATGAGGCCACTTTGGGCCCCCTCGGTGACTTCTCTTTATGTAGCAATGTTTGAACAGAACCATCTGATTGATTCTCCCTTTAAGGATAAGATCTTCATGTGGAAGAAATATTTGGCTGATATATTTTTGTTATGGACTGGTTCGGAGGATGAACTAATCTCTTTTATTTATTTATTGTTTTTATATACCGCCCCTTCCAGAGAACAGGGGCGGTTTACATTGAGAAAACCAGTTACAGAGAACAATTAAAACAAACCATAAAAAGACTTTCAACTATTTACAAAGTAGCTGCCTGGAACTGGAGCCATTATATAGGGAGCTATTAGCACTATATGTAACGTCAACTATAAACATTTAACTTGGTTGTGGGACAAGGGTAAACAGGATGTACTTTAGGCATTGTTATAGTATTTGGTAAATAGTAGTGCCTTTAGTTCTTTCCTAAACATTTGGAGATCTTTGATAGATCTGATTTGGTATGGCAGAAGGTTCCATAGTTTGGGTGCGGTGTAAGTGAAGGCTCTGTTGCTGGTTACTTGTTTTGTTCTGTGGATTGATGATGGTATTGCAAGTATGTTTAGAGTGCGGTTTCTCCTGCTCCTAGTCTCTGCTTGAGTGTGAATCTTAGATGTGAGGAAGGAGGGTGAGATGTTATGGAGTAGCTTAAAAGTGTTAATTATTACTTTAAATTTTATTCTACTCATTATTGGAAGCCAATGCAGATCTTTAAGAATCGGTGTAATCTGATCTGTCGGGAGTGCTTTAGCTATTATTCAGGCAATCACATTTTGGGCTAGTTATAAGGTGTTGATTGTCTTTTTGGGCAGACGCTAGAGTAAACTGTTGTAGTAGTCTCAGTGCGGAGTTATAAGTGCTTGGGCTACAGTTCGGCAATCGCTGGGTTCTAAGAGAGGTCTTAGGTTCTAAATGGATCTTAGTTTAAAGAAAATAGTCCTGGCTCTTTGTCTTACATGGGATGACATATTGAGGGCTTGCCTGATTTAATACATTGGATGCCAATTTATGTTTTTCATTGAATTTTCATCCTTTGAAGATTGATTTTTTGGATGTCTGCACTGAATGTAATTCTGATGGGATTTCAACATCTGTTTACTGCAAATTTGTTGATCGTAATGCTTATTTACAGTTTAATAGTTGGCATCTTTACTGATGAAAATCAAGCTTACTGTCAGCCAGTTCCTGTGTGCTCGGCAGATTTATTCTACTGATGCACAATTTAAAGCCGAATCTCGGCTTCTTAAGTCAGGGTTTCTATCTAGAGGATATCCTCTTTCTACAGTTCAAAAAGCATATTTGAGAGCCAAATATGCACAATGTAATTTTTTACTTCAGTATCAGCAACCAGAGCAAGATGATTTATTGGTTTATGTTTTACTATATACAGTTGGCATTCATCGAATTGTTAAGTCTATTTATATGCATTGGAATGTCCTGAGTCTCCATCCAATTTTGCCAAATCCTCCACATATTGCGTTCAAATATGGAAAGAATATAGGAGAAATACTTACAAATTATACTGTGCCTGAATTGCTCAATAGGCCATTACAACAACTGACAGGTCATCAATCTTGTGGCAGGTGTATTGGTGTCAATATGCACTAACAGGTCCGAATTGGACTCATCCTAATGGGAAAGTATATCACTCTAAATATAATATGACATGTGATTCAGAATGGGTGATATATATAATTGCCCTTGTCCTTTTCTCTATGTGGGCCATCCAAAGAGGAAGATATGCCTTCGTCAACAGAACATGAGTTGTATAAGTACATCTTTGGAATCAGCTCCTCTAGTTTCTCATTGGATACAATGTAGTCATTGTGTATCTGATGTGTGTTGGCATGTCCTTGATCATTTATCTATCTCATGGTGAGATGGTAATAGACTTAAACAACTGGATTTGCATGAGCATGTCTGAATGTTCCAAGTAAACTCTATTGAGCCATTAGGTCCTAATCGGGCAGTTGATTGGGCAACTCTCATCTGATTGGCCAATTTGATCATGTGACTATTCAAATGCATTTAAAATTCTTTTGAAGTAAGTTAGTTTTTATAAGCGCTCAGCCAGCTGGAGAGAGGCTCTGGGGATTTCACGTTCTGTTTTGATTTTTCCTGAAGCAGATAGTTTTTTTTCTTATTAAAACACAATATTGTTTTGAGGTTGGGTCAAGAGTGTTATAAGCTATGTTGATAACATTTGTACGAAGTGATGTATTATAAATTATTATAAATTAGGTAAAATATTTGTTATAAAGTAAGTAAATTTTTGGACCAGTGATGACATTGCGTTTGCTTAGGAATAGCCTTTTCAGGCTGTCATACTAGAGGGCTTATTTGAGCCTTATTTTACTCACATTATTTTAGGTCCTTATTAGTATATAATTTTATCTTGTATGGTTTGTTTTTTTGATTGTGGGAATTTTTACTTCTATACCTTTAGGTGTTAGTGATATAATTTCATAAATAAATTGAGCAGCCAGAGCACTGGACTTGGCCCAAGATAGACAATAGAGGGTGTTAGTAAATGAAATTTCCTCTGAGGAAAGGAAGTCCTTTGAAGAAGCAAATAAATGTTGAATTGCAAAGCAATGAAACATTGTAAGGTATCAAACCTCTGCAAGCTGGGCTATATCTTTACATTGGATACAGATAATTGAGCAGACTGACTGGAGCTCTATGATGCTGTGCCGTATTGCCCGTTCTATGCCCCTCTACTAGTGTGTCTCTGTTCCTGCTGCAGCCCCTTCAAGAGATCCTTGCCAATGTATCCCCCAGTATGAGAGCTAGTACAATCCTCTTTCCTCGTTCTCCTTTCCACATACTGTCCTCCACCCCTTTCCCCCATCATCCTTTTCCCCAGTGCAATCCTTTCTTCCCCATCCAGATATAGTCTTTTTCTCTCCACTCCCTCCTCCTCCCCCAGCTTTTCTGTATTATAGTCTCTCCTACGCCCCTCCTGTTGTCCCTCAGGCCAGAATCAGGTCCAGTGAGCTTTTACTTACCCTAGATACCCTCACCTGTCGGGTTCTCAACTTCAGTAAACTGAAACACACTTGCAGGCTGATATTCGACCCTCGGAGTTCAGTGTTTCTTTTTTTATTAAATGCCTGGCTGCTGCGGGCAAAAGTGAAACTACATATCAGTGGAAGTACCTGAGTAGCAGCTTCTGCTGAAAATCCAGTTTCATCAGTGACCATAATGGGCTATCCGGATAGCAGTGATATTCAGCTGTTACCAGATAGGCAAACTGCATAAAGTTAGACCCTACTTTTTTTTTTTCCTTAGACTAGCTTTATACGTTTCTTATCCAGTTAGCAGACTGAAAATCATCACTAACCAGATAAGTGGCAGCACCATGCTTACCCTAGCATCCGGATAGTGCTGTAGCAGTTAGAGGAAATACGTGTATTCAATAGCACTACTTGATAGTACGGCAGAATACTAGGCTCAGTGGGGTTTATCCAGTTAGCAGGTTCTTCTGATTTGATAAATCCTTCTGAATACTGGGTCCTTAAGCAGGAATTATAAATACATGCAAGTCCAAAAACAGTCCCAAATATTTGCACCTCTGATCTCAAGTAATTCGTAATTCACAGCAAAAAGCGAGTACTGACAATTGGATCATCTCCTATTAAAACTTCAGTTTGTATGGCTCTTTATATGTGAATTCTGCAGCATGGCTAAGCAGCCTTCCAGTGCCAGTCCTAGCAATCTTTATTTTAATCCTGAGACCACTGTGGTTTCTCAGAGGCAGAAGCAGGTCACCACCTGGCTATCCGCTTACTTTCATCAGTGCTCTCTAGTAGCTCAGAAGGCAAAGCACTACCCTGCCAGTCAGCTAAGACTATGGTCCGAAACTTGCCCGCAGCAAATCCTGATCTTTTCTGTGAAGCTCTATTCCTTTATGTTGCTTCTGAGTCTATTCCCTTCAGCTTCATTCTCTGCCCCTCTGTATGGAAACTTCCTTTCCATTAAAATAAAGTGCTTCTCTTTAGCACATTATGCCTGTGAGGAGAGCTATTGCAAGGGGTGGCAAGAAGGGTGACAACCTTGGTGCCAAGCCAGGGGAAAAGAGCATTAACCGCCCTTTTGAATCAGTCTGTGAGCACGTTAACCTGAAAAGAAAGGGGAGATCAAGGTATTATTTTTTCCAGCAGCTGCGCTGCATGAGTTACTCATGTATTTCTGAATCTCTGGATTTTAATCTCTGAGGTCCTACTTTAATAGAAAGTACTATATAAAGCCGTTATTTTGCATATGACATTTTAGGGCTATTAGAAAATGAATGCACCATGTCTGACGTTCCTATTATCTCCTAAGGGACTGCAGTAATATAGCTCACACGGGAGCCTGTGCCCTGACCTCTCAAAGGAACTGCGGCTATGAAACATATAAATAATCAGTGATTCATCCCAGCGTAGCCTGCAGCTAAGTATAGCGTACGTTTCTTAGCCATACGACCAACCCTTTTTTGTTTTGTTTTATTTTTATAAAGTTTCACATATCATAGTAGAACATTACAGACCTGGATGTTTTGTTATCTGAAAATAATGGCCCAATATATTTTTTTTCAGTCTAAAAATCATTAGGTAGATTCACCTAAAATAGGACCTTGGAAAATCATTCACTAGACAGCATTTTCCAGCTTAAGGTGTGAAGATGCTTATTTGCCAATCTTTAAAGTAACGCTGTTTCTCCAGGACCAAGCAGGAAGTCAGTCCTCACATATGGGTGACGTTGGTGCCGATGGAGCCCCCGTGCGGAGCATTTCCCCAGCTTTCAAAGAAAGCCTTTGGGAATGCAGCGCGCATGCGCAGTCCCCTTCCTGCCCAAGGGTGCCATCTTGCTCAGTCTTTCTTTTTCCACGGAGCCCAACGGACATGAGTTTGTGTCACCTGGGAAAAGTTGATTTTTTTCTGCGATTTTCGCTTTTTCTCCGGTTCAATGCCGGTTCCCCTTCCCGCCTGGGCTCGGTACACCGGTATCGAGTCCGGAGTTTCTTTTTCGCCTTTTTTGTTATTTTCGCTGGCAGCCCGGTCTTTTGACCTTGTAGGGGCCCTTTTTCCCCCGATGGCTGCCAGTGGGTTCAAAAAATGTGATCGGTGTAAGAAACTTATGTCTCTCACCGACACAAATGACTGCTGCCTCCGATGCCCTGGGCCTGACCATGACCCGCTGGTCTGTGGCCCATGCAGCAAAATGTCGAAGGGTCGTTGGAGGAGTCGGTGTGGGAGATGGAGGAAGAGGAGTCTCCTGACACCTTCTGGACCCGGTGCATCCCATCGGACTCACCAGAGTCTGAGCCTCGGAGAAGGTCCCCCCCGGAGGATACCCGGTTCTCGGACTTCGTGAGGGATTGGCCAAGGCTTTGGCATTCCCTGCGGATGCCGAGGAGGAGCCTCAAACCCAGGAGCTCGATGCCCTCCAGTATGATTCTCCTCCAAAGGAAGCCTTTACTTTACCGGTTCCTCCGATGCTGGAACAGCTGCTCTTCCATATGTGGGAGGCACCGGCCTCGGTGCTGGTTCTGAGCAAATGGGTCGATTCCATTTATCGAGTCCATAAGAGCCCTGGATTCCAAAAGGCGCAGCTACCGCACAATTCCATGGTTGTGGAATCGGCCATGCACCGCCTGAAGAGTCAGAAGATGCACTCCTCAGTACCCCCCAACCGGGAGGCCCGGAACCTGGATGCCCTCGGTAGAAACTGCTTCCAGGGCTCTATGTTATCTTGCCGTGTCCAGACCTACCAGCTGTACATGGGCATGTACTTACAGACCCAGCAAAGGAGATTGCCGGGTTCTCAGCTGGCCTCTCCGAGGAACCTTTGCAGAGGTTCAAGACCTTGTCTACAGGGATCCGAGAGTGCTCGAAGTTCATCTCTCAAGCAGCCTATGATGGCTTCGAGGCTTCGGCCCAGGTAGCCACAGCCGGCATCGGTGCACACCGTCAGGCCTGGCTACAGTCATCGGACCTGGAGTCATGGGTGCAGGACAAGTTGGTCGATGTTCCGTGCCGAGGTGACAACCTATTCGGTAAGCCCATGACTGAAAAGGCTGCAGAAATGAAGACTGAGACTCTCACCAGGACAAGGCTGTCCAGGAAGACTTCTGCCCCTTCCCAAAAGAAGAAGTTCTTGGGAAAGTAGCCCTTTTTTCCGAGGAAGGTTGCTGCCTACAAATCCTACCCTCAATATCAGGCCTCTCCAGCTCCCCAACATGGGCCCCGTAGGCAGAAGACCCCCAAGCCGCCAGCTCCGGCTCCTGCACAGCAGGGAGCAGGGTTTTGACTCCCACAGCATAGCCTCTCCTCCGCCGGTGGCTCCACTCAGCATAGAAGATCGGCTGACCCTGTATGCCTACAGGTGGCCAGCCATCACAGGGGATACCTGGGTACTGAGCATAGTCCAAAAGGGCTACTTGCTCCACTTCCACCAGCTACCCCCCTCCTACTTTCCAGGGGAGCCTCCAAGACTCCCTCTACAAAGAAACCTCCTCCTTCAGGAGTTGGCAAGTCTTCTAAGGTAACAGGCGGTGGAACCGGTGCCTCACCGCATGCCAGGGCAAGGCTTCTACTCCAGGTACTTCCTAGTACCAAAAAGGACAGGAGGCCTCTGGCCTATCCTAGACTTGTGAAACCTAAACAAGTTTCTGGAGAGGGAAAAGTTCAAGATGCTTACCCTTGGGATACTGCTGCCCTACCTCCAGCAGGGAGACTGGCTATGCTCCTTAGACCTAAAGGATGATTATACTCACATCCTCATTCATCCACACCACAGACAATATCTCAGATTTGTGGTGGGAGGAAACCATTTTCAGTACAGGGTACTTCCCTTTGGCCTTACCTCTGCCCACAGGGTTTTTACCAAATGCCTGGCGGTGGTGGCGGCTTATCTCAGGAATCAGGGAATTTTTGTCTTCCCATACCTGGATGACTGGCTCATCAGGAGCCAGTCTCTCCAGGAGGCCCAACAAGCCACTCTTCGCACTGTCTCTTTTCTTCAGCATCTGGGCTTTGTCATAAACTACGCAAAGTCCACTTTGGTCCCCTCTCAGTACCTAGAGTTTATAGGGGCAAGATATGACACCCTTCAAGCAACAGCTTACTTGCTCGGGGACAGAGCCCACAGACTGATGGACTTGACCAACCAGTTCCAAAACAGCTCTCATGTTTCCGCCAGGCCTTACCTGCGGCTCCTGGGCCACATGGCATCCACTGTACATGTGACTCCGCATGTCTGTCTACACATGCGGGTTGCTCAGTGGTGCCTCAGAGCTCAGTGGACGCAGGTCACAAGCGACCTTCGAGACAGAGTAAAGGTGTCCAAATCACTTTTGGACTCCTTACAGTGGTGGCTACATCTCCCAAACCTTCTCAGGGGGGTACCTTTTCAGGCTCCAGCACACACAAGGATGCTGATGACCAATGCTTCCTTAAAGGGCTGGGGGGGCACATTGCCAGGGTATGTGCACTCAAGGCCTGTGGTCTCCTCGGGAGGCCACGCAGCAAATCAATCTTCTGGAGCTGCGAGCAATTCGCTTAGCTCTGCAAACATTTTCTCATGCCCTCTCTCACCAGTCTGTCCTAGTTCAGATGGACAATCAAGTGGCATTGTTCTACATGAACAAACAAGGGGGCATGGGATCCAGGCTCCTATGTCATGAGGCACTGGATCTCTGCTCCTTTGCAGTCAAACAAGGTATGTTTCTCAAGGCACTTTACCTACCTGGTCAGGAGAATTTCCTAGCAGACAAGCTAAGCAGGATTCTCCAGCCTCAAGAATGGCAGTTGAATCCAGTGTTGGTCCAGCAGATCTTCCTCCGCTGGGGGCTTCCATCCATCAATCTCTTTGCCAGTCCACTGAACCGTCAGCTGCCCAGGTTCTGCTCCAGACAGCCGCATCCCCTGAGGATGGCAGCAGATGCTTTTCTGATCTCTTGGTCTACGGGTCTCCTGTATGTGTTTCCTCCCACACCCCTGGTGGCCCGAACTCTGTTCAAGATTCTCCGGGACAAGGCCTCAGTGATTCTGGTAGCCCCCAGATGGCCGAGACAGCCGTGGTTTCCACTTCTGCTGCAGTTGGCGGTGGAAACTCAGTTCCCTTTGGGGTTGCAACACGATCTCCTGTTTCAGGAGCAGGGTTCCCTTCTGCACCCCAATCTCAGGTCCCTCAATCTGATGGCCTGGCTGCTGAAAGGGTAGTGCTAGCTCCCTTTTACTTCTGCCTAAAAAGTTGAAGAGGTGATATTGGCCTCTAGAAGGCAGTCCACAAGAAAGTCCTATGCCCTCAAGTGGCGTAGGTTTACAGTGTGGTGTGCTCAGCACAATGAAGATCCTTTCTCTTGCCTTGTGCTAGTAGTACTGCAGTATTTACTTCACCTTTCAGACTTAGGTCTTAAGTCTAACTCTGTTCGGGTCCACCTCAGTACTTTGTCAGCACACCACTCACCGGTGGAGGGACAGTCTTTCGGTACACCCCTTGGTGTCCAGATTTCTCAGAGATCTGCTTCTACTCAAACCTCCAGTTCGTCCACCGGCGACTGAGTGGGATTTGAACGTGGTCTCGCAGCAACTTATTCGCCCACCATTTGAGCCGATGGCTACTTGCCATTTGCACTTCCTCTCTTGGAAAGTGCTCTTCCTGGTGGCTCTTACATCGGCCAGGTGTGTGAGTGAGCTACAAGCTCTGGTTTCTGATAGACCGTACACACGGTTCTATAGGAACAGACTGGTCCTACGGACCCATCCCAAGTTCCTCCCTAAAGTGGTCTCCTCTTTCCACCTCAATCAGGAGGTGGTTCTTCCAACCTTTTTTCCCAGGCCGCATGCCAGCCGGGCTGAGACAGTCTTGCATACCCTGGACTGTAAGAGGGCGTTGTCCTTTTACATAGAACGTACACGACAGCATCGAAGGGCTGCTCAGCTCTTCGTCTCCTTTGACCCTAATAAGATGGGGTTACCTGTCTCCAAGCGTACGTTGTCCACTTGGGTTAGCAGATTGTATCGCCTGGGTGTATAGGGCAGCTGACCTCCCCTTGCAGGGTCGAGTCACGGCCCACCGTGTCAGGGCGAAAGCTGCGTCAGTAGCTCATCTCTGCTCTGTTCCGTTGGCAGACATCTGCCGGGCCGCAACTTGGTCTTCAAGCCAGAATTTTGCAGCCCATTACTGCCTGGAGAGAGAGTCCTGAAGGGACAGTGCTTTCGGACAGGCGGTACTCCGTAATCTCTTTGAGGTTTAGGCAACTCCTACCCTCCGGCCCTTGTGTTGGGCTACCGTACAGGGGTGTTCTCAGAGAAAATTCTTCTCACGGATGCTGAGGCTCTTCAGAGGGAGCCATTTTTGTTAGCTTGGGTTCCCGGTAGCCTAGAGCTGGGGAGTCCCATATGTGAGGACTGGCTTCCTACTTCGTCCTGGAGAAAGAGTAGTTACTCACCTGTAACAGGTGTTCTCCAGGAGCAGCAGGAATCAGTCCTCACGACCCTCCCTCCTCCCCTGGAGTTGCAGTCATATACTTCATTTTGATTTTTTGCTGTCTTTTAGCTATGTCATCAGACTGAGCAAGATGTCACCCTTGGGTGGGAAGTGGACCGCGCCTGCGCGCTGCATTCCCAAAGACTTTCTTTGAAAGCTGGGGAAATGCTCCGCATGGGGGCTCCATCTGCGCCAATGTCACCCATATGTGAGGACTGATTCCTGCTGCTCCTGCAGAACACCTGTTACAGGTGAGTAACTACTCTTTGCAGACCCTGCATACCTTGTAAAATCTATACAGATTGCACTCTGCCACTTTTAAAGTTATGTAATACTTTATCAACTTCCTTATGATCAAGGTGGTTGCAAGGGTATTAAGCATGCTAGACAAAACTTCAAATTTAAGTTTTCCTGAATTAACTTTCAGACTCCTAGTCCTCCATCCCCTGAGATTTTGATTACTAAACATAACAACCAGGATTACTCTGATACCACCTTTGCCAAAATGATGCTGTAAAAAGTAGACAGGGACTTGTAACCTGAATTTGGCCACCATTGGAAACAGGATACTGGGCTTGATGGACCTTTGCTCTGACCCATTATGGCATATCCTGATGATTTATTTACCCAGTCAATAATGTGGTAATGGAAATCTACCATTATTATTGTTTTACCATTTTTATTTGCCTTTCTATTTTCTGTTAGCATGTCACTGTCTGTTTCTTTAATGTGGCCAGTAGATAGTAGTATACTCCTTCCCCATCATACATGCCATTTCTATCCATAAAGGTTTCATAGTGCAATTTGTTTCCTGCAGGACTTTTATCCTGCTTGATTATATACCATCCTTAACATATGGTGCTACCTTTTCCTCAATTTTAACTGCCTTGTCATTTTAATATAATTTCTACCCTTGTATCAAAGAGGTCAGCTTTCAACAGTGGGCTGATGATAGCATACAATTAAATGGATATTCAGGTTCTAAAAGGGTAATGTATTGATTTAAATGGTACCACAAATGGATTTCATATCCATTTAATTATATGTGGGTTTTGAGTGCTGGTATCCATTTAAGTGTAAGTGAGGTCGCTGAAAATCCACGGATAAAGGTAAATAATAAGATATTTGTTTAACATTATACCTGCTACTTGTGTGGCACCACTTAAATGGATAAATGATCCTTTTAGCAGTTGAATATTGTGACCTATACAGAGACTAATATTCAGAAGTTCTGATCCTCATAACCACAGAGGTTATTCCAATAAAGCTGCTGACAGAGATACTGAGTGGCAGTATCCAGAGTGCCTGTGAATAGCTTCACAGACTGCCTTGGTACTATCCAGATAGTGCCAGGGCAAACCGTGGGCAAAGTGAAGGCATTATCAGTAACTATCCGGATAGCAGCTGAATACTGATGCTATCTGGTTCATTTGCACTGCTAGATCTCATGCCTAACAGCCTAAAAATCTCATCCATATGTCCCACCTTAAAAAAACCTGGCATCAACCCAATGGCATCAACCTCATACAGACCAATCTCAAGCCTTCCCCTCATGGCTAAAATTATAGAAAAAGTGGCCCAACAACAGTTTCAAGATCACATTGACAAACATGCTCCACTTGACCCCCAGCAACATGGGCTCCACCTCCACAATGCTTCATTCTAGTTTTCCTTGACATCTCTGCAGCATTTGACACAGTGAACCATACCATTCTCCTCTGACTTCTATAATCCACTGGAATTCAGGACACCATACTAAAATGATTTCAGTCCTACTTAACCAATCATCAACAACAAATGAAAATGGGTGACATCTTTTCTACCTCCTATACTCAAACCCAGGGTGTCCACAAGGCTCCACTCTCTCAGCTCTACTATTCAACATATACCTCCAACCTCTCTGCACACTCATCAAGTCTCACGGCCTATTCTACCATCTTTATACAGACGTCATGCTCTACACCCCCTCTGACACCAAACAACCCAGCTACACCAAACAATAACACTGCTTTACCAAGCTCTCACATTGGCTTACTATGAACCATTTCTCCATCAACTATAAGAAAACAGAGGCACTGTTCGTCACCAAAGACAACACATTCTCCCCGTCCACCTCTATCACTCTGAATGACATCCAAATCAAGGTACAACCAGAAGTAAAATATCTCGGCATCACCCTGGATCAAAACCTCACTTGTAAGCAACAGGTGAAGAATACCGTGAATGCAGTTTACTACAAAATCCATTCTCTACATGTCTTCGCCCAGTCCTGAGCCCCTCTGACATCAGATCAGCTCTTCAAGCAATAATGTGACACAGCCATACGACAACATAAACAGATAAAGGGAGACAGGAGAAGGGAATTAGGACTCTTGGAGAGAAAGGTTAAAGGCCGTTTGGAAAAGGTGGGTCTTTAGGAGGGATTCGAATTTAACATAGGAAGGCTACAGACGCAAGGTCACAGGCAGGGAGTTCCAGAGGGTGGTACCAAGAAAGTAGAGGGCTGAGGTGCGGGTTGATTCTAGATGGATAGCAGAGGGAGGGGGAAGGTAGAGGCGTTTGCATGGCTATTCCGAAGAACACGAGGGGAGCGTTGAAGTGAAGATGAACCAAGATATACCTGGGGGATTGGTATAGAGAGCCCTTTGAGTAAGAGTAAGGAGCTTGTACTGAGCGTGGAAACATAGGTGAAGCCTGTGAAGTCAGATGAGAAGTAGATTGATGTGGTCAAATCGTGTAGCTTGGGCAATAATACGTGCAGCTGTGTTTTGAACCAATTGTAACTGTTGCATCTGGTACTGAGGAAGGCCAAGAAGAACTGTGTTGCAATAGTCAAGTCTAGACAGAACCAAGGCAAGGAGATGAAGGTGACAAAAAAGGCCGAATGGCATGGATATGATGGGGGAAAAAAAAAGAGCTCTGGATCAAGGAGGAAATGTGTGCCCGGAAAGTGAGAGAGGATTCTAGGGTGATCCCAAGAGAGTGGAAGGAGGTTGCCATGGGAATCAGGCCATAGGGAAAAGAGGGGGACAGAGTGGGTAGGGAAGCTGAAGCAGGGAACCAAATGGCTGTGGACTTGGAGGCATTTAAGTGAAGAAAATTGTTGAACAGCTAAGAAGAAATATGAGCAAGGCAGGAATTAAGGGAGGGACTAGTATGATGGAGTAAAATGATATCATCAGTGTAGTAATAGGCTGAAATTCCTGACTGCTGGATAAGGTGGGTCAAGAGAATGAGGAAAATATTGAAAAGTAATGGTGCAAGAATGGAGACTTGAGGACACCACAATTGAGGGGAATGAATGGAGAAGAAGTGGAAGAGAGACCACCCAACACAGAGAAGGAGCGCTGGTGAAGAAAGGAGCGGAATCTGCAATGAACAGAGCTCTGAATACCCAGAGAATGCAATCGATCAAGAAGAGTAACATGGTCCACCAGATCAAAGGCAAAGAGATATCCATATAAACAGCTAGAGAGAGAATCCCAATTATGTGCCTGATGGATTTTGTTTAAAAAGGAGAGAAGAACAGTTTCTGTACTGTGTCCTGTGCGAAAGCCTGACTGGCGGGGATAGAGTGCATGGGTTGATTCCAGGTGGGAGGAGAGGTGAGCAAAGACCAGTTTCTTGAGGATTTTGGACAGAAAAGGAAGCGTCAAGACTGGGCAGTAATGGGCAGGGATAGCGGAATCCAAGGAGGGGCTTTTCAGAAGCTGTCTAACCAAGTCGCATTTCACACCATGACTATGTACTTAAGTTGTTAATAATATGTAAATAAGTTAATCATGTATCTCTCAGTTTTATGTAACTAATTTAATGCTCTATGTTATTACTGTATGTTCACAGTACCATGGGATACCCTCCCTTTTTGTAAATTAGCTTTACTAATGGTTAACTGATCCATATCTTAACTTGTTCCATGTAAACTGTGTATATATATCTTTATTCGTTCCATGTAAACCACATTGACCATAGGAAATGCGGTATATAAGAAATGTTAAATAAATAAGGCCTGTTTCCAGAGGGAAGGGAAGGTATCTAAAGAGAGGCTGTTATTAAAAATGGACAGGATCAGAGGGAGAAGCGTAAGGGATGGCTCAGTGAGCCAAGCACAGGGCAGAGGGTCAGAAGGGCAGGTGGTTTTATGTGAAGATGACAGAGAAGGGTACAGTTCATAGGCAAAGATGGATTGGAAGCTTGTCCAGGTGTGAGTATGAACAGGGGAAGGGGAAGGTGTGTGTGTGTGTGTGTGTGTGTGTGGGGGGGGGGGGGGTAATAGGAGGCAATGAGACAGGAACAGACGGAGGTAGTGGTTTTGGGAAATTAACAAAGATATCTCTCAGAGAAAGAACCTTGTCCTGAAAGAAGAGGGCATGAATGTCCGGAGCTGGAGAGACAGAGGAGGTAGAACGTGGATCAGTAGACAAAGATGAGAGACTATTGAGGACTGAGTATAACTGATGGGAGAAGCTGGAAGCAGAAGAAATCAGGTTATCATAGTAAGAAAATTTGGCTGACTGAAGCTGCAAACGATAAGTGTGATGTGCACCTTTATACCGGTCCAGGGCTGCAGCAGAGGGATGCTTCCTCCAACAACACTCAGCATGGCATAGGTGATGACAGCAGAAACAAAGCCCAAAGTGGTACTAAGGTTGAAAGCTGCAAGGGGGCCACCTTGTCCAGAGCTGATGAAAGGGTGGAATGCCAACTTGAGGGTGGAAGGTCAACTTGAGGGTCTATAGGGAGCGTAGTAAAGTCAGCGGAAAAGAGGGCATCTGCCAAACGAAAGCGCTCAAGGGTATTAGAGGAATAAGCACAGGTCATCCCTAGAAGGCTAGATGAGGGGGTGGGGAGGAGAGCGGTAGGGCCTGAGGGATTGGTAAAGAGAAGAGAATGGACAGATGATCAGACCAAGGGAGGGCCAAAGAGGATAATGAGGTTGGAGGATACAGCAAATTAAATAAAATAAAATAAATAAAATTAGGAGAAGACAAGAGGAGGTCCAGCGTGTGGCTCACCACATGGGTTGGGAAAACCACATGCTGCATAAAAGAAAGGTTCTGGAATAAGGCGCAGAGAGCCCAATCCCGAGAGGATGAGGGGAAGTAAAAATGAATATTGAAGTCTCCTAGGATAAGGAGGTGAGGGTATCAGAAGGAAGCTTCTGACACTGTAAAGAGAAGGGAGTCCCAGATATCCAAACTGAGTGAAAGGGGTGCATAAATTAAAAGAAGGAGGAGAGGAGGGGAAAGGTCCACATGGAGCAGGAGAGTTTCAGGATAGGAAAAGGTGCTGGAGGATATTTAAGAGATGGGAATAGAGGATTGGACAAGGGCTGCTGCCCCACCACCAATGCGTCCACACCGAGAAATGCAGAAGGCTATGAAGTTCGTTAGAAGGCAGTGATTGAGAAGTGGCTCCTCTCCCTCCCTCAACAATGTCTCTGTGAGGAAAAGGACATCTAAGTGCTCGGAAGATAACAAGTCTTGGATGAGAAGGGATTTGGAACAAATAGATCTATAGCTTAGAAGAGCTACAGAGATATCAGGGCTGGACAATGGACAGGATGGAAGCAAAGATGAAGGTAACTAATCGATTGGGTAGGCAATGAGATTATTCAGATGACTTCAGGAAACGTGGGCATCTATGGTCTGCTTAATGGGATGCCTACCCCAAAACAACGGGATGGAACACATTATCAGCTTGAAAGAACAGGAGACACAACCAATTAGCATCAATACAGAGGGCATAGCAGAACTGCAATAGGTGAGAGAACTGGAATGCTGCAGGTGCCTTCTTTATATTGGACCCCAGGATATGTTTTCTGTGGTTTCTCTGGTTTAATGTGGTCCACACCTAAGGGCCTTGCCAAAGTAGGCAATGGCCAGAAGATGCATTGTTGCACTTGTGCTAAAATAATGTAGTCTGCATAATAAGAACAGGAGAACATAAGAAATGCCATACTGGGTCAGACCAAGGTCCATCAAGTCCAGTATCCTTTTCTAACAGTGGCCAATCCAGGTCATAGGTACCTGGCAGGTTCCCAAAAAGGTACATAGGTTCCACAATGCTTGTCCTGGGGTAAGCAGTACATAAGAACATAAGACATGCCATACTGGGTCAGACCAAGGTCCATCAAGCCCAGTATTCTGTTTCCAACAGTGGCCAATCTAGGTCATATGTACCTAGCAGTAGATTTCCCTGGTCCTCTTTAATACTGGTTAATGAACCTTTCATACCAAAACTTGTTAATCCTTTTTTAAGCCCAGCTACACTGACAGATTTTACTATATCCTCCGATAACAAATTCCAGAGTTTACGCGTTGAGTGAAAGTATATTTTCACTTATTACTCTTAAATGGGTTACATTGTAGCTTCATTGTGTTTCCCCTACTCTTTCTACTTTTTGATGGTGTAAACAACCTCTCTAAGTTTACCCATTCTACTTCATTCATTAATTTATAGACCTCTATCATATTTTCCCTCAGCTGTCCTTTTCCAAGTTGAAGAGCCCTAACCTTTTAAGCCTTTCTTCATAGGGCTATCCTTCCATTCCCTTTACCAGTTTGGTGGCTCTTCTCTGTACCCTTTCTAATTCTGCTATATCCTTTTTAAGATATGGCATCAAAATAAAGCATCCTATGACATCATAATGCAGGCGGCCTTATGGCTCTTTTATAGCACTCACACTTTAATGAGTGCGTTGATTTTGGTGCCATATTATTGGCACACTTTAATGTCTGCATTACCTAGCATTGTAAGTATGCTTTCATGAATAATCCCCAGACTTTTAACACTCATAACTGTTCCATTTGCTTGCTTTCTAATTTCCTCATTTTCTCATAGGGGCTTGTTTACAAAGCTGCGGTAGTGGTTCGCGATCGCGATCGCAGCCGCGGCCCCATTGAAATCAATGGGGCCGCGGCTCCGATTACGATCGCAAACCGCTACCGCGGCTTTGTAAACAAGCCCCATAGACTCCATTTTTAAAGTTAGAGGCTATAGCAGTAGTTTTATTTATTTATTTTCCCTCCAGTAAAAATCTCAAAATTTAATAGGGCTATCATTATTCTGCCACCATATAACTTCTTCCACCAGTTCCACTGAGAACTATATGCAAAGTAAATTCCCATATCATCAGTTCACTGACCAGCTGCTCCATGAAACAGTCATTTATGGCTTCTAATGTACCTTCATTAGTATGCCCTGATAAACATATACTCAGTTGATGAGGAAATTCAGAATTCCAATTAACATTTTTCAATTTTAGTAGTCTGACTCATGACATTTTAATCTGTTTCCAGGGCTGGCCTATCCTGTAGGTGGACTAGGCATCCATCTAAGGGAGCACAGTTTGGGGGGCAGCACTGGGGTGGCTGAAGACAGAGGTTGAGCTAGGCTGAGTCAGAGCAGTAGGCGTGATGTCTTGAGCACTTACATTGCCCAAGTCTATTGCATCCTGCCTCCTTCAAAACAAATGTGGAGTGGGTAAGATGTGGCAGGCTTAGGACATATGCAGATGCTCAAAGCCCTGTACCAGTAACGTTTTCTCTAGTTTACAGCCCAGAATTGGCAGTGCAGTAGCAGTTCCATACATGGCTGTGTTTTGGCATTGCCTTCTTCAGGGGAAACATCAAAGAAAACATTACACTGATAAGTGAATCACATAAAGTATAAAAACAAAATAAATAGATCTAATCAAAACATATAAAACTTATATGTATCATAACAGTTAAAAGCAAATAAATAAGGTAATAAAACCTGATAACATGAAATAATATAACAATTAATAATCAGCTTGACTGTAGTTTAAAAATCATCAACCCAAAATATCACATAAAAGACAGGACAGGTGAACCAAAAGACAAATGAAATGTAAAGGAAGTGAGTGTGGCTATAATCAAAGCCACGAGTAGCAATACACCACTGATGTCCCAATATGTGCAGAGGGAGGGCCAACATACAGATTTACTGGTCATGAAAAATGAATAATCGATCATCAATCTTCTTTAAACAATAAAACATAAGCTTAAAAATGAGTTGATAAAGGCAATGTACAACCTACAGGGCCAGCAAGTGCACCATTAGTCAAATACCTGTCATTGTTATTCAAAGGCAGTTAGTTTTTATTTAAAGAGTTACTATAGGATACTATCATTTCTAGGCATATGTACGTAAAATTTTATCCATTCTGTTTTCCCTTTTTTGTTGTCTCCATTAGTTTTTATTTGTATGTGTTTTCATTTGATTGCGATATTTATATTCCTAAGATTTATGCAGACAGGGAAGCACAATGCTTGTTAATGTTCCCAGGGCTGGTGCAAGGATATGAGGCATCCTAGGCGAACCTCATTCCCTGCACTGCCCCTGCTCCAGCCCCCACTCCTATTACTGCCCCTGCCACCCCACTCCATGACGTGCAGCGGTGCCAATACATTCCAAATCATAATTTTTTTGTTGGAGTATACACCGTGAAGGTCAATTTTTTTCTGCACCTTCTCGTAGTGTATTATTCCGTTTTATTCTATTTTATTCACTTCCAAAAGGGGGAACTCCCCTAAACCACACCAAGGAACGTCAACTCCGTGGTGTGTTCCAGTAATACTCAGTCATTCATGTGAAAAGCAAACTAAAAAAGCACTTAGCTGTCGCCCATATAAACTCCAACCAAAAAATTATGATGAGGAAGTGTTGCCCTTAGAAAATGTTGTAGTATATTGGTGGGGGACACTTTTTAGGGTTAACAATTACGGTAATACATTCCAAATAGCACCACAGCACTGGAGTTATTTTCTTCTCTAGCACTCCAGTGCCGTTTGTATTCCCCCCTTCCCCCCCCCCCCCACCGATGCCATTTCCTGTTTGCAAACGGTAACTCCGGCTCTGCAGTGCCATTTTTAAAGTATTTCCGCTGGACATCTCTGTGTTTGAGTAAATGAAAAAAACGTACATAGTTTTCAATGGAAAGAAAGAAGAAGAAATTAGCATGAAGGCCTATTCACAACTGGACGTCCAGCCCGTTGTGTGGCAGGGCAGAATCGGGTTGTACAGTGGTAGACCTGATTCTGCACCAGCCTGGATGTGCAGGCCGGTCCTGATTCTGATCAGTTGCATGTCCAGCCGCATACTTGGCTAACTCAGCCTGGCTTCATAATGGAGCGGCAGTGCCATAGCATCCTGTGGCTCGGGTCTGGCTGCGGGGAACCTCCTCCTCATCTCCCAGTCCTGTCCCTGCTGGCTGCCACTGCTACCTCGCTTCCAGGGGGACGTATTCCACCTCTGAGGTGGAATAAGTCCCCCATCTAACCAGCATAATCTGGACGTACAGGGCCGACCTCAGAATCAGCCCTTTATGTACAGGGTGATGGCCTGCCCTTGCTCCGCCCCATCCTGCCCCCATCTAAGTCTCCCCGTACAACTCTACTGTTCGTAAAGGGAGCCTTGCATGGAGATAGCAAGGGGGACAAATAGCAGGCATGTACATCCAGGCAGGGCGTACATCCCCACTATTCGTGGCTTGGAATAGACCCCTTAGTGGTTAGAGAAGCAGACTGACAATCATGAACCCAGGGTTCAAGTCTGGCTGCCTTGGGCAAGTCACTTAACTCTCTATTTCCTCAGGTACAAAATTAGATTGTAAGCTCTTTGGCGAAAGGGAAATGCCTAGCGTACCTGAATGTAAGTTAGCTTGATTTTATACTGAAAAGGTGTGAGATAAATCAGAAATGAAATATTTGTACTCCAATAAAAATTGGGAAATTCAGAGCAAAATTAATTCCAAAACATTACTCCCACCCAGGAGAGGATAAATATTTTTGAGATGGAAGGCTCCAGGAGGCACATATAGTAAGTGTGTGGGCTGATTCAAGACCAGAAAGTAGAGCATTAGTGAGGTGTCTGCCTCACGCATGGCCTGAATACCTTTTATCCTGCCATGCAGAGCATCTATTCAGCTAGCCACAAATGCTATGCAATATTCCCTGGATAAACTCTCTTACAACACTTTTTATGCAGAAAACGTGAATATCTGGCCCTATTTGCCAAGTGCAGACTACGAATGATGGGTATCTGTGTGTGAATTAATCACCTATGATTAAGCTTTTCCTGGAGAGTAAGGAATCGGATCTCTCAAATAACGTCAATTGCACAAATACTAGCACTGAGCCTCCATATTATTGCCCCCTTATATGTTAATAATTACTGATTTCAGGATGTCAGTCAAACTCATTTCACTGGATGGTATCCAGGAACATGATTTCCGAATTAGTAAAAACGCATTAAAGTAAATGGCGGAATTTCAGAACTCACCGGCTGCCATTTGGTTAAAATCAAGATTAGTTTGCAAATGTTTTGCTTTTTATTTACATTTTTGCTTCCTTTAAGCAACAGTGTTTATAAATGACCAATATCGAATAAAGTCTAATTAGTGTCCAAATTAGCAGCCTATTCACAGAGGATATTTTTCTACAGTTTCAGAATGGAAGAAATCATTTACTGATTAGATTCCTTAGTCAAAACCACCTGCTGGATCTATGGTTTGTTGCTTCGCAAATTTGAATGTACATGTCGTCAGCAATATTTTTTCAATGCTAGGCCTCAATAGAATTCCATCTTTCCAACACATATCACGTGATTATACAGTATAATGCTTGGTGACTTACCTCTGAAATATAGCCCGATATACAGATAGCAACACTATCATGTGCATTTTCACTGTGACATTTCCAAAAACGTAATGTGGAATACACAAAAGGTTAGCTGCCTGTCAGATCATACTGTATATACAGCAACCTTAAGGGCAGGACTTTCCAAACCTGTTCTCATAACTCCACAGCCAGTCAGGCTTGCCCAACAATGAATATTTTGGGTGATGCGATAAGGCAGTCCCTCTAGTTAGCACTCTGAGGCATGAACTCTGCACTTTACTAAGGATGAAGAAGACAAAGGAGTTTAGGTTTCTGTTTAATTTCTTTAGCATGCTTCCACTCGAAAATATGCTTTCTGTATATTTCACTTCCTATCACATCAAACGTACAGGCTCCAGCCTTCCCACATAGGCTCTGCCTATAATTTATTGTCAGGCAGGCTGCAGAATTTCACATGTGGACTCCTGCCTTTAGGATGCCTCAGCCTCTTTAGCAATCTCTCTCTTTTCTCTGCTGTGCAACAAATCTGACTTTTCACTCTGTCAGCCTCTTGCTTAATTGGGTTAATTCTTTCCAGTTGTTCAAGACTCATAGGGACTACATCTTCCAGCATTGCTGTGAGTAGACATACCTTTCCCCAGAGTTTTCACATGCACTCCAGAGCTCGCTCTAGCTATCCATCACTGTACAACAAGTGACACTCCAGTGTATCAAAGACAAATTAATCTCTTACAGGCCGATGCAGAATCCTGGAGCTAGGCCATCCACTAGATGGTATAGGCAGTCTCCTAGGGCGGCAGGCCATGTGCTTCAGCACAGATGGCCTGTTGCTTCTGAACCTCTGAAGTTATGATGGAGGAGGTTCAAAAGCGGCTGGCCATGCATGTCGACGAGCATGGCCTGCTACCAAACCAAGCCGTGCCCCACCTCGAACCTGCCGCCTGAATCGGCAGTAGCGTGGCTCAGCATGAGGGGGCATTGCTCAGCACATACACATGGAGGGGTCGGCACTGCCGGGGCTTCTGCCTAGGGTGGAAGAGACTCTTGGGCCAGCCCTGGCTAGAGCCCAGTGCTTAAGGCTCTAACGAAGATTTCATAACCCAACTTTAATGTTGACTCTTTGCACTGGAATGTAATATGCTAATTATCCAGTCTGCAAAAAGTCAGCGTCAGACACATTCGCACAGAAGCCGGCGCAAGTTTGGCATGCTGTTCCAGAGAAACAGGGTCATCTGAGGTGAAGTTTGACACTTCACCTCAGATGATCCAGGCATCGGGGAAAGCCTCAGATGCCATTGATGCACTTTCAGGGGGCCAGTGCCTCTCTGGACTCCCCCTCTCGACAACAAAATCTCACCTGGCCCAGTGGCCCCTGATTTTTTTATTTTTATTCCACCCACTGAATAAAAAATCCCCAGTGGCCCAACAACCCCAATGCTCTGAACTCCCCCCAAACAAAAACCCCTTAGTGGCCCAGTGGCCCCTGAACCACACCACCCCTCTCCCAGTACCTTTACCTTGGGGCAGGAGCACTGGCCACATGCTCCTACCCCTGTGCCTCCATCTTGAAAAACAGCGGTATCTGGACCCACACGATGCATCCTGGGATGAACCGAATAGGGTCAGACTGCTATATAAGGCAAAAATTGCCTTATATGGCAGAGTGACCCTCGCATATTGCATCCTGGGATATAAGGTATATTTTGCCTTATATGGCAGTCTGCACCGCATGGGGCCAGACACCGCCATTTTTCAAGATGGTGGCGCAGTGGCGGGAACATATGGGCTACTCTCCCAACCCAGAGTTAAGGTCCTGGAAAGGGGGGTGGGGTACAGCAGCCACTGGTCCACTGGGGATTTTGTTTCTATTGGGGGCGCCTGTGTCTGGGAAGAGCACTGGCTCCCTGACAGTGTGCTGATAGCATTCGGGGCTTTCTCTGATGCCTGGATCATCTGAGGTGAAATGTCAAAGTTCACCTCAGATGATATTTTTGCTCCCAGATGGATCTTTATGCATGCAACCTTTCATACCAACTGTGCTGCAATTTAGCACGGTTGTTTTATGGCATTTTCCTGGCACTAGCTTGCTTTCTGCATCGGCGAGCAAGTCTAGCGCAGGAACAGGGCCAAAAAATGCCACACTAAGCTTTTCTGCATCGGCCCATTAGAGAGTAATTTTATAAAAAGTGACCTAGGTGCAGGGCGAGGCCAACATTATGCAAATTAGATGGGCGCCACCTTCTGGGGGGCGGCAAAGAGCAAAGCATGCAAAACTAAGCAAAGATTTTGCCAGCTCTGTGTGTGTGTGTTTGTTTGCAAAGTGTTAAGTCTATCTATGGCGCCAACATCTTAAAACATCTCTGGGGCTGGCCCTGCCTAAATGTGAGGGACAAGAAGAAATTTACAAAACATGTAGGTTCCTAGATGCCTTTATAAAATACTAGTTCAAATCCTGCTGAAATTGGGAATAAAATGAACAGGCTTACATTTACAGCAGTTTGTGAGCCAATGTAAATGAACACGTGATTCCCGTCAAAACTCCGCCCTGGAATTCACCTATACCAACATCACATACAACCCACATGTTCTTGTCATCGCATGTATATGTACTCGGACGGCAATGTTATAAGAAGCATTTTTATTTATTTTTATTTAGCACACATTTATATACCGCTCTTTCCCAAGTATCAAGTGCGGTTTACAATGAACAGAGAAAATTCAAGGTACATGGTTAATCATATCCTAGTCATTTTACAGGGAACAGATTTAACTTTTTACATTTAACAGTATAATTAAAGACATATAAACTGTGATTTCATCCGGTGGTATTGAGTGGATGTAATCAAACCTTTTTACATATTTACATTAATTTTATAGAATTTGAATTACATGAAGACCATCTTTTAGTATCAGATTATGCGTTTATTTTGGTTAAGTGAGTGTATGCCTTGTAGGGATTATTATCCTGTGTCAACTTGTATGGTTTGGCAGTCCAGAGGTGTATAATGTAAGGTGAATAGATGTGTTTTTAGTTTTTTTCTAAATTCTTTGAGTTCAGTTAGGAGGCGGATATTGTCAGGTAGGTTATTCCATAGAGACGGTGCACAGTGAGAGAAGGCCCTGTTATTGGTTAGTTTTCTAGCTTTTTTATAATCTTTAGGTAATGATATTGTGTTTGTATTTCTACTTCTTTGAGATCTCTTATTTGGTTCTATGTTGATCAGGTTATTAAGTACGGATGGTGAAAGTTTATTCATCAGTTTGAAGGTGGTAACTAGTATTTTGTAGTGTATCCTTTCGTGAATAGGTAGCCAATGGAGTTTAGCAAGAATTGGTGTAATGTGTTCTTTTGGACTTACTTTTATTATAATTCTAGCCGCAATATTTTGAGTTAATTGGATCTTTTTAATGTTTTGCCGCGTGATTCCCTGGAGAATTAAGTTTGCAAAATCAAAGTGTGGGGTGATGATTGCTGTATTATTGATATGAAGTCGTGTAAATGAATTAATGGGCGTATTTGTTTCAGGGTCTTAATTTTAAAATGTATAGTTTTTGTAAGGTTTTTTATGTGTGAGTCCATATTAAGTTTATCATCAAGTATTACACCTAGGTATTTTAATTCTTTTTTAGCTTTAATCTCGTGGTTATTTAGGGTGATGGAATTTGGAGGTGTATATGTTTGTTTTTTTGTGACATAGAGGATATCAGTTTTTGTAAAATTAATGTATAGGTTGTGGTCAATGAGTCAAGATGTTAATTCATTAAAGCAATCTTTTATTTGTTGTATTGGTGGGTGTGGGATTTTAAATGGTAGGTAAAACATAATATCGTCTGCATAAATGTGGTAATTTACGCCGTGGCGTTTAAAGATGTTGCAGACTGGTTGGAGGTAAATATTAAATAGAAGTGCTGACAGCGCAGATCCTTGTGGAAGGCCTTGAGTTTGTTTAAAGATATTTGATGTTTGATTGTCAATTCTCACTGTTTGGGTTCTATTTGTTAGGTAAGACTTAAACCAATTATACTGTGGATGTTATTCCAATTTGTTGGAGTCTGCTTAGCATTGTTGCATGGTTAACACTGTCAAACACTGCAGAGATGTCTAGAAAGATTAATATAAATGCTTGTTTTGGGTCGTCAATTCCTCTTATTAGCGTGTCAATGTGTACTGTCAATAGAGTTTCCACTCCATGATATGGACGGAAGCCATATTGATGTTCATCAAGGAGATCTATTGTATCAACAAATTCTTGTAATTGGGTTTGGACTATTTTTTCAGTGAGTTTGGCCATGAAAGGGATACTTGAAATGGGTCTGTAAGAGGTTGGGGATGTCTTGTCGAGGGTCTTATTTTTCAGAATTGGTCTTATTTGGACGTGCTTTAGGGAAGGGGGTAAATAGCCATTTTCCAATGAAAAGTTAACTATGGGGAGGATGAAGGATGAGAGTGTAGGGAGAGTCTTCTTTATCCATTTTACTGGGCAGGGATCGAGGTGTGAAGTTGTTGTATTTATATTAGATATGATGGTTTTAAGAGTGGATTTTGTTACTAGGTTGAAGTTTGACCAGGTATCAGAGATGTTAGGGATCAACTCAGTGTATAATTTTGGGGGCGCCATTTGTGGTTTAGTTTTGTTTATATAGTATTGTGCTAGTTCTTGTGGGGAAATGTCAATAGATGTTTCATGTGTGTTATGGCTTTTGTTGGTCAAATTCTGAACTATACTAAACAGTTCTCTTGGACGATTCATAGAATTAACTAGTATGTTAGAGTAATAGTTTCTCTTAGCTGTGTCAATTGCTTTTCTGTAATTGTTGAGTGTTTTTAAATATATTTCATTGTTGGGTGTCGTTTTGGAATTTCTCCATTCACATTCGTGTTTTCTTAGTGTTCTTTTAATTTGTTTGATTGTGTTATTATACCATGCTGCATTGCCATTTTTGGTCTTGTTGTTTTTATTATTACGTTGTGTTGTGATTGGGTTGCGTTCTGCTGCCTTAGATATTATATTGTTCCAGTTATCCATTGATTCGTCAAGGTTTGTTGTTATTGGGGATAGTTGTGGGGTTATGTTATCGAGAAATTCCTCTTCATTAAATTTTCTGAATCTATTTATTGGTGAGGGTCGTGGGCTATTTGTTTGGATGTTGACAGTGTAATTGTCAAATAATTCTATATGCATACAGAAACACCTTTATAAGATTACCATCTTAACAGAAAAGCAAAGTTGGATTGAACATTCAGGAGATAACATTGCTGTGGTAGATATTAAGATCCTACATTGCTCAGATATCTGTATAACACTTGTTTGTAAGGTGCATGTGGAGATTGAATAATCATAACAGGTAAGTCAATGGGCAGGATCAAAATAGTTCCATTTGGATGCTTGTGGATATGCAATGAATTATAATTATTTTGTACTCATATATTAGAATGTATTCATATACAGTTTTAGAAACATATGTATAATCAATTTGTGTAAGTGTATCAAGGGCTAATTCAAACTGTGCTAACAAATCTCTGAAATTGTAAATGCAGAAGAGTGAAGTAAGATGTTTTGGGAAGACAGAAGAATATTGGAGACACAGCTACAGACAGTGGCATTCCAAGGATGGGGCGGTGGGTGTGGCCCACCCCAGATATCAGTCAGGAGGAGGTGAATCCCTGCCAGTCCCACACGGCGGGGCCAGAACAGCAATCTTAATTTAAAGCTGTGGGTGGCTTGCCATGGTGCTTCTGCTCCAAGCCTGACGGCTATTCTCTTCTGGCCAAAGTCTTACAAATCGTGAGACTCTGGCCTGGGAGAGAACAGCCGCCAGGCCTGGAGTAGAGGCAGCATGGCAAGCTACCCAGGGCTTTACGTTAAGATTGCTGTTTTGGCTCCACCATGTGGGCCCGGCTAGGGTGGAGAGTAGTGCACTGCACTGCCGGCTACAAGGGGGGGGGGCACTGTCAGCCGCAAGGAGATTGCCCACCCTGGGTGCCAACAGGGCTTGGAATGCCACTGGCTACAGGTGAGGTAATGCGATGCATCAACTTTCTCAGAATTATAAAGAAATATTTGCTTCTAGACAAGTGCAAATAATGAAACTTTCTGCTTAATTAGAATTTGGCAGTTGCATGTGCACCTGGTTTCAGTCATGATAAGCAATTTCTCTTTTGATGTATGCCTATAAAATGGGCAAGGTTTTGTATAATGGTAAAGACGGTTTCAGATGTACCAGAAACTCTGTTGCTGTCTCTCCTGCCCAGGCAAATAAATAAATGAAACTCAGTAGCTGAAATTATAATATATGGTGTCATTATTTTCAGACTGGTAATGTGTTGGTTTCTACTCACATGTTTCAGACTGTAACAAATTGAAATACTTATCTTTGTCCTTTTTGTCCTTTTTTAAGAAAAATGTCTCGATTTTTACTAAAGAGGTAATCATTTATCTTACATTTCTCCTAAAAGTTTATTTTTTGAATGGGACATAGAAGTCTCCCTTTCTTCCCTAGATCCCCCCCCCTTAAGAGGTTGTTGTTTTTGTATATTTTATTAAAGTACTGATTCCTGCTAGTATTTTTCATGTGACCGATTTTACAGGGGCGTGTCGGAGGTGTACTGGGGCAACAAGATACAAGCGTATCTCCAATTTCATATAGAGTTTGCACATCGGCAGTGGAAATACATGTCTGTAGTTAGTATTTATACTTGCTCCCTGATACATTTAGGTTTTTAGAAAATGTTTGTTTCAGTCCTTCTCTTTACAGGAGGGCATGGGGGGACATCTCTCTTAATCCCCTAATGTTGATTTCACTCTCCACATATTACTACGGTAAACATTGCAAAATCTATAATTGATAAAGAGTGGCAGGATGTCCAAGTTTTGCAAACTAGCAAGGTTACACTTTCCAGCATAGACAGTGGGAACAGCCATTTTACAAAAAAAACATGTGCAAAAAATGAGCGCCTTCACTTGGGATGTTAAACGTGGGCAGTGCTAATTTCAGGCATACATACCGAGTTTTGCAAACTACATGTGTAGGTGCGGGATCACGCTAAACTACCTGTGTAAGAGGAGTCCAGGGCCAGCATGACCCACTGTGCAAACCATGCACTTGCACAGGGCTGCAGCCTTGTCAAGGGAGGGCATCATAGTTGGCACTCTGAGCTGACTAGGCCCAGCTGTGGCATGGTGGTGGACAAGAGGCAATAAACAGCATGGTTTTAAAGCCATGTGCTGCTTTTTAGAGGCTTTATGGCCTTTCAACACAATCAGCTCTGCTCTGTACAAAAAAAAATTTATGTTGGGACAAAAGAGAGGCTTGTGAAGGGCTCCTGGGACGTGGGGGGAGGGGAGCATAGTAATCAATTGCACAGGGCATTCAAAAGGGTAGCAGCAGCCCCTTGAGGAGTCCATTAACAAGCCATATCCAAAACCTCTCATTTTCGGCGTTTCGAGCTGGGTTTTAAGGTCAAAGGAATAAGCCCAATTGCCTCTTCACTCAAAATACCAGGTCCAAATAAGCAGTTGGTTCACCTTACGAGTGATTTGAATTAGATGTAAAGGTCGATAAAGAAAGTGCATGAAATACACACATATTCCCCTTTTAAAGTGTATGTGTACTACCCATTTTAGAAGCCCCCTATGCATATGCTGCAGATACACCTATGGACGTAGAGGCTTTTGTAAACTTGCACTCCCGCATGTCCATTTACATCTGTAAACTTGTTTTGTAAATGTCCATCAACCCTTCTGAAATGATGTCTCCATTCCTATTTTCAGGAAGTATCCATACGGCTTACTGATCAGCAACTTCTGGAAACACTCCTTTATTTTTAAAATGGATAATTAAGCCTTGAAGGTTTGCCTTTCTTAAGCATTAGGAAATTATGATCTGGAAACTCTCACATATCGTCTGTCGATTCAGTGAAGAAAAGAAGCCAGATGTGTCTTCATTAGACTTCAAATTTTTCCTCTTGACAGTAATTGGGGGCAAATATTTGTTTTAAGTTCTAACGAGAGCCACTAGTGCTTGCTCCATTATAATGCAGATGAAAATTTACCACAAGAGGGTGTTTTTCATTTTGCATTGATAGGACGCTAAAGATTCTGCTGTTTAAAGCCTGAAATTTAGGGGCATGTTTGCTAAAGGTTAACACGAGGTAATGGAAGTTAGCGCGCATTAAGTGCCACTGTGCACGTAGAAATAGAAAGGCTCTGGGCACTTAACACGCGATAATGTCATTAACACATGTTAAATCCTTTAGTAAACATGCTCGTTAGACTCCTTGAGTTTTAGAAGTCAGTTTCAGAGGACACCTGAGTGGTTGCCTAAAATTAGCCTGAGTTTCAAACAGATTCTGAGAGCCATGCTTTCCTGAAATCTACGTCTGGTTAAGTACATGTGGGCAATGTGGACCTGTGTGCCCACATACTTTTGACCTGACTCTATTTTCAGTTCCCATATAGTCTACTATGATAAGATCAGCACAGTTGGGAGGTTAAACACTGCTCTGGACTGTCAGGAGGGGGCAAAATTGTACAATGCCACTGTGGGTGGAGGAAAAGGAGTCTGAGGGTTCACACTAGCACCAAGAGTCATGTACCGGTAAGTTAGTGGTGCAGGGAGAAAAAGCAGATGCAGGGTTATCTCAGAGATGCTGACTCAAGACAAACACTTAACAAGCACAACTGTGCAGCAGCACAGATGCACTGAAATGAGCTTGTTACATGGCACCTTTTTACAGTAACAGAGGGGCAACACTTGAATGTCAAATGACAAGGCAAGGGGTCATTTTATAAGCCAATTTAGATGTTCAAAAACATGCATGCAGATGTTCCAATCAGAGAGAGATCCCCAGAGCCATTTTACAAATGGCTTTTAAAGACGACTCCAGTGTGGGGATGGTCAAGAAGGCAGGGGGGCATGGTGGAGGCATATTTGGAGCAATGCAAGGGACCGATCGATTTCAGAAATGTTGGACGTCTGCGACCCCCACCCAAGTTTAGATTTGCTCCAGCCACAAATAGGCATTGGGAAAGTGCTTGTTTTAGCTGTACATCATTCCCAGTACTCTGCATAATCACAATGACAGAAACAGTGGGATTTCAACTCTGGCTTCTTTGGTCCTAACCCACTACTTTAACCATTAGGCTATTACTAGTGGTCCATGGTCTTCAATAGAATCCATAGAATCTGTAGAATCTGTATGGATTGAAATACCATGTAAAAAGGGGAAGGCGATGGCAGTGGGGGTGTACTATCGACTGCCTGGCCAAAATGAACAAATGGATGATGAAATGCTCAAAAAAATCAAGGAAGCTAACAAACGTTACAGCACAGTAATAATAATGGGTGATTTCAATTACCCCGGTATTGACTGGGTCAGTGTCACGGCAGGACATGCTAGGGAGATAAAGTTTCTAGATGAAAAAATGAGTGCTTCTTAGAGCAGCTGGTTCATGAACCGACCATAGGGCAAGCCATATTGGACCTAGTCCTTAGTGGAACACCAGATCTGGTGCAAGAGATAAGGGTGTTGGGGCCACTTGGCAATAATGATCATAGCATGATCGTGTTTGATTTAATTAGTGGAGGAGGATGGTAAGGAAATCCACAGTACTACCTTTTAACTTTCGAAAGGGAGACTATGATAAAATGAGGAAAATAGTTAAGAAAAAACTAAAAGGAGCAGTTGCAAAGCTTAAAGACTTACATCAAGCTTGGGTGTTGTTGAAAAATGCTATTTTGGAAGCCTAGACCAGCTGTATTCCATGCTTTAAGAAAAGTGGAAGGAAGTCCAAAAAACCGCTACCATGGTTTAAAGGTGAGGTCAGAGGCTGTTGCAAAAAAAGCATCTTTCAGGAAAAGGAAAAAAGAGCCAAACAACAAAAACTGGAAACAGCACAAGCACTGATAAGCTAAATGCAAGGCTTTGATAAGGCAGGCAAAGGGAGAAGTTGAGAAGAAGCTTGCTGCGGAAGCAAAAACGTGTAATAAAGACTTTTTCAAGTACATTCGTAGCAAGAAACCTGTGAGAGAGTCACTTGGTCCATTAGATGATAGAGGGATTAAAGGGACACTAAGAGGCGACAAGGCGATAGCGGAGAGACTGAATGAATTCTTTGCTTCGGTCTTTACTGAGGAAGATGTAGGGATGTTACCCATGACTGAAGTGGTATTTAAAGGTGCAGAAGAACTGAAGGAAATATCAATACATCGGGAAGATGTATTACAACTATTTGATAACCTGAAGAGTAGCAAATCACCTGGACCAGATGATATACATCCAAGGGTGTTGAAAGAACTGAAATATGAGATTGCAGACCTGCTATTAGTAATCTGTGAACTATCATTAAAATCATCTGTAATACCTGAAGATTGGAGGATGGCAAACGTAACGCCAATTTTTAAAAAGGGTTCCAGGGGTGATCCGGGAAACTACAGACCGGTGAGCCTGACGTCAGTACCGGGAAAAATGATAGAAACCATCATAAAGAACAAAATTGCTGAACATATAGATAGTCATGGCTTAACGGGAGACAGCCAACATGACTTTAGACAAGGAAGATCTTGTCTTACTAATCTGTTATGTTTTTTTGAAGGTGTGAATAAACAGGTAGACAAAGGTGAGTCAGTTGATATATTATATTTGGACTTTCAGAAAGCCTTTGACAAGGTCCCTCATCAGAGACTTTTGGCAAAACTAAAGAGTCATGGGATAGGAGGCAGTGTGCTATTGTGGATCAGGAACTGGTTAAAAGATAGAAAGCAGAGGGTAGGGCTAAATGGCCGATTTTCCCAATAGAGAAAGGTGAATAGTGGTGTACCCCAGCAATCTGTGCTAGCTCTGCTGCTTTTTGACATATTCATAAATGACCTGGAAAAGGGAATAACGAGTGAGGTTATCAAATTTGCAGATGACACAAAACTATTTAAAGTTGTTAAAACCCATGAGGATTGTGGAAAATTGCAAGAGGATCTTGATAAATTGGAGACTGGACATCAAAATGGGGAGTAGCAGCCTAGTGGTTGGGGCAAGGTACTTCAGGCCGGAAGGTCAGGGTTCAAATCCCACTAGAGGACAGCAACCTCGGGCCGGAAGGACTGGGGTTTCTAGTCCCACAGATGCTCCTTGTGGCCTTGGGCAAGCCACTTAACCCTCCATTGCCCATGTTCCCTGTAAGTATTAGTGTATGTGTCTCATATCCCCGTGTGTTAAATGTATCCCCCAATTGTGTTGTGACCGCTTTGATTGAAGGATAAGGCGGTATACAAAACTGTCTAAATAAATAAAATGGCATATGAAATTTAATGTGAACAAATGCAAAGTTATGCACCTAGGGAAGAACAACCCAAACTATGGTTACATGACGCAAGGTTCCACATTAGGAACCACCACCCAGGAAAAAGATTTAGGTGTCATTGTAGTAGTATTACCTGTATATAGTTCCAAACACCGTTCTATGTAAAGTATACACTAGTATACAAAATTGTTAATTGTTTCATGTAAACCGCCCTTGATCTCTGGAAGGGGCGGTATAGAAGAAACTGATAAATAAATAAATAAATTTGTGGATAACATGTTAAAACCCTCCGCCCAGTGTGCAGCGGTGGCCAAGAGAGCAAATAGAATGCTAGGTATCATAAGGAAAGGAATGGAAAATAAAACAAAGGATATTATAATGCCTCTATATTGTTCCATGGTGCGACCGCACCTTGAATACTGTGTGCAATTCTGGTCACCGTATCTTAAATAGGATATAGCGTTATTAGAAAAGGTTCAGAGAAGAGCCACCAAAATGGTAAAGGGGATGGAAGGATACCCCTATGAAGAAAGGCTAAAAAGGTTAGGGTTCTTTAACCTGGAAAAGAGACGGCTGAGGGGAGATATGATAGAAGTCTATAAATTGATGAACAGAGTGGAATGGGTAAACGTAGATCGATTGTTTACGTTATCAAAATATAGAAAGACTAGGGGACATGCAATGAAGGTACAGGGTAACCTATTTAAGACTAAAAAAAGAAAATATTTTTTCACTCAACATGTAATCAAACTCTGGAATTTGTTACCGGAGGATGTAGTAAAGACTGTTAGTGTAGCTGGGTTTAAAAAAGGTTTGGACAAGTTCCTGGAGGAAAGGTGCATAAACCATTATTGAGGAGGGACCCAGGATATCAATGCCTGACCCAATAGAAGCATTTTGGAACCTGTGCCTTTTGGGGAAACTGCTAGGTATGTATGACCTAGATTGGCCACTGTTGGAAACAGGATACTGGGCTTGATGGACTTTGGTCTGACCCAGTATGGCATATCTTATATTCTTATGTTCTAATATTATTCCAGGGATGTCTGTATAGATGTCCTGCAGATGTCCATATCGGGCATGACCATGCTTGTGAAATTGTTCTTGAACTTGGACATGCCTCTTTTTTTCCGGACATTCAGATTACACTTGGAAGTCATTTGTAAAATGTTTCTTCACATATTCAACTTTGGAGACACTAAAAGGACAGGCTAAAGTTCCAGAGCAGGGAATCTAAGGCTCCTGGACATGGGAGGAATGTGCAGTACCCACTGTTTTGAACAATAACGTAAGGAATATATATTTACTGATATCGAGTACTGTAGAAAATCATCTGAGGGCTTTCCATATTACAGTGTTTGGATGTCTGTAAGAACTTCAAAGCATCTTTAAAATGTAAAGGCATAGTTTTAATTTGATTTATTAACTTGATTAACCACTCCTGCCAGAAGCATCATGGGCCCGATATATTCGAAGGGAAGTTACATAGTTTACAGCCCTATAAACCGTGTTACTGCCGTTGAGAGGGATATTCAATGGCATTAACACGATTAATGCCACTGAATATCCCTGATTATGGCCCTTGCGTGCCGCAATGCTAACTGCTTAGCATTGGAGCATGTCGGGGGCATTCCGGGAAAGAGCAGAGATGGAGAGTATCGATAACTGGGTAGCGGTGTTATTGCAAGCTGTCCAGTTAACGACCTGTGCTTAAAAGATAGGCGAGAAAAAATCTCGCCTAGCTTTTAGGCACAGGAGCTATCCGGGCAGCATGCAATATCAGTGCTGCCCGGTTAGCTACTGCGGCTTATTTATTTAGTTGTACTTATATACCACTTTTCACTGGGTCAAAGCAGTTTACAGATATATGCTAACAGGCACTTTTTATTCCCTCGTCCCCAAAGGGCTCACAATCTAAGCATACCTGAGGCTTCCGGCATGTGTAGCGGTCCCTGGATATTCAATGCTGGGACTGCATATTTATTTATTTAACTTCTCTTCTATACCGTGCTATTCCTTATCAGTGCGGTGTACATTCAGAACCTTATACCATGCAGTCGGACCGCACTGCATTTGCAGTGAACAGGGATTGAAACTTGGGTATAACTGGGGTAACTTTCTACAGTTTATTTACACTGATGCCTATACTTTCTGGCTATAGTCTATTCAGGGCAGGACAGGTTGGACTGGCTTTCCCTTTTCTTGCTGGGTATGTTATTAGGGTGCTCTAGGTGACTGGTGCTCGCTGACTGGTTTCTAGCACTGGTTTCTGGGTAGTGTCTTATGAACAGATGATGCTTCAGTGCCTTCCTGAATTGAGTCAGGTTAGTGATGGCTCGCATGTCTGTGGGGAGGGCATTCCAAGCTCTAGGTGCGCAGATCATGAAGGCCCTGTTGGATGTTGCCTTTGTGCATTTTGTCATTTCTTTTGGGGTCATCAGGGTGTTCGCTGTTGTAGATCTTCTGGTTCTGTTAGGGGGTGTGATGTGGATCATCTTGCTGATGGATGTGGGGGGCTGATTGTTTAAGGCTTTGAAGGTCAGGACTAAGATCTTGTAGTGAAGTTTGGCCTGTATAGGTAACCAGTGGAGTTTCTTCAAAATTGGTGTGATGTGGTCCATCCTTGATACCCCAATTAGGACTCTTGCGGCTGTGTTCATTGCAAGCTGGAGCGGGTTTAGCACTGCCTGCGGGAGTCCATATAGGATTGCGTTAGCGTAATCGAAGTGAGGGATTACTAGGGCTTGGTAGATTGTTCGGAAATCGCTGGAGTCAAGTAGTGGTCGTAGATGCCGTATTGTCTGTATTTTATGGTATATTGTTTTTACTGTGTTTCTTATGTGTGTTTTCATGTCCATCCGTTGGTCCAAGGTGATACCAAGGTAGTGGATTGTGGGTTTGGTTAACAGCTCTGCATTCTTGACTTTTAGTAAGAATGGGGGAATGAATTCTTGGTTCCTCATAATGAAGAGGACGTCTATCTTGTTGTGGTTGATCCACAGGTTTTGCGTATGGAGCCAGTCCGCGACTGCGTCGAAACATCTTGTTAGTGGGAAGAAATCTGGCTGGTCAGTCGCAAATGGCATGTATAGAAGGATTTCATCTGCGTATGCTAGACAGTCGACGTTGAAAGATCGGATCAGAGCACAAATGGGCTGCATGCAGGGCTGGATTTACCCCTGCGGGCTTAACAGAGACGCGAGGGAAACAATCTCCCTTCGCGCCTCTCACAGCCTGCACGGAGGGAGGGAGGGACCGACAGATTCAGCTTGCAGAGGGGGCCCCCGCGGGTCAGTCCATGCTGCCGCGGCAGCAGAGGGGGCCCCGCGGCGGCAGCCAGCAGTTTTTTTTTTAAATTAAATTTTACTTTAGGCCGATGGGGCGGGGGGGTAGGACTGGTAATGGGCTATTGGGGGGGCTGGGGCTGGGGCTGGGACTGGAAATGGGCTGGGGGGGTTAAGGCTGGAGGTGGGCTGATGAGGTTAGGACTGGTAATGGGCTGTGGGCTGTTGGGGGGGGTTAGAACTGGTAATGGGCGTTGGGGGGTTATGACGGGTAATGGGCTGTGGTCTGTCTGGTAATGGGCTATGGGGGGGCTAGGACTGGAAAGGGGCTGGGGGGGTTATGACTGGATGTGGGCTGATGTCGCCAGGTCACGTAATGGGCTGGTGGGGGGTTTAGAACTGGTAATGGGGTGTGGGGGAGTTAGGACGGGTAATGGGCTGTGGGCGGATGGGGGCTGTCTGGTAATGGGCTATGGGGGGGCTAGGACTGGAAATGGGCTGGGGGGGTTAAGACTGGAGGTGGGCTGATGGGTTAGGAATGGTAATGGGCTGTGGGCAGATGGGGGGGGGGGTTAGGACTGGCAATGGGCTATGGGGGGCTGACTGGAAATGGGTTGATGGGGTTAGGACTGGAAGTGGGCTGATGGGGGTTCGGACTGGCAATGGGATATCGGGGGGCTTAAACTGAAAATGGGGTGAGGGGGGGTTAGGACTGTAAGTGGGTTGATGGGGGGCTAGGACTGGTATTGGGTTGATACAGGGACTAGAAGGGAATGGATGCTGGGTGAGGCTGGAACTAGAAGGGAGCTGATGTTGGGGGAGGATTAGAATGGGATGGGGCTGGAAGAGTAAAATGGAGAAGGGAAAAATATTTTGTGTGGGAGGGATAAAAATCTACAATTGGCCGGGTATTGGGAGAGTAAGTGGGGATTGAGGATGGAGGGGTAAAATTTGAGTGGATGAAATAGGAATGAGGAAAGAGCAAAAGGAGAAAGATTAGTATGTTAAAGCAGATGTAGAGAGAGAATGGAAAAAAACTAGAAGAGAGAAGAAAGGACAAATGGACAGCAGACGATGGAGAGTTAGCAGAAGACACGAAGAAACCAGAAGAAAGTGGCTGGAGCAATTGCAGCTGAAAAAAATGCACAAAAGGTAGAAAAATATCTCTTTATTTTGAATTTATTAATTGGAATATGTCAGCTCTGGTAAATGTGCATCATTAACGTCTGCGCTTTGTTTAGTACAAGAGCAAATTAATGTATAGTTTTATTTCTACAGTGTTGTACATTCCAAGTTTGGCTTTTGGGATTCCCAGTTTAATTATTGTCTTCCTGTTTCTAAATTGTGATTACTTGTTTGGTGATGGTCTATGTTCTGCATGTGTAACTGAGCTGAGGTGTTCTGTTTATATAATTCCTATTTGACATTGCCACTTGTTCTCTTTCCCCAATAGGTCATGTATTGTTGTTCTCTGAAATGTATTGGTTTAATATTTGCAGTGTTGCCTTTTGATTGGTAGAGTATGGTGCTTTGTGAGTCCTGGTAGTGCTGTTTGGATACGGCGGGTTTGCTATGGGTTCTAAATGGGCAGTGTTTGTAGTAGTTCCTAATGTGTCTGGCAGTTGGCACTGGATTATAGTAATGTAGAAATCTTTTAGTCTTTCTTTATCCATACACTCATTAAGAGGCACGTTTACTAAAAGTTAGTATATGGTAACATTATGCAAATATTTATGCAAACGAGGCCCCTTATGCAAATGAGGCCCCGCACCCCCCTTGGGCCGCCCCTGCTGGGGGCCCACAATTTTTGTTGGCGTAGGGCCTCACTCAAGGTAAATCCGGCCCTGGCTGCATGTATATGTTAAACATTAATGCCGATAGTGAGGATCCCTGCGGTACACCCTGTTTTTGTAGAAACGGTTCTGAGGTTGTGGTGCTGGTCCTCACGTTTTGCCATCTGTTGGACAGATAGGATTTGCATCAGTTTAGGGCAGTGCCTTGTATTCCCTTTTCCTCGAGACGTTCAATAAGTATCTCATGGCTCACAGAGTCAAAAGCCGCTGCGATATCCATGAAAATGAGGGCAAAACCTTGTCGAATGTTATCAATTCCTGATACTAAGGTATTGAAAAGGGTGGTGAGGAGGGTTTCAACGCCGTGTGCTTCCCTGAAGCCATGTTGGGTCGAGTCCAGTGGTGCTTCGGTATCAATATGATGTTGGATTTGGCGTTGTACTACCTTTCAATTATTTTGGCGAGCAGTGGGATGCTTGAAATCGGTCTGTAGGATTCAACTTTTGATGGGTTCAGCTGCTTGTTTTTCAATAGTGGCCTGATGGATGTGTGTTTTAGTCTTTGTGGAAAGGATCCCGTTGAGAATGATTGATTTAAGATTTTGCTCAGGAACTGGCTTAGGTCACAACGCAGTTCTCTTATCCAGGGCGCCGGACAGGGGTCGTTAGGTGCAGTGGTGGAGTTGATGGAGCAATGGTGTCTTCAATCTTTTTGTTTGATATGGTGTTGAATTTGGACAGTAGTGTTGGCTGTGGCAGCTTGTGCAGTGGGGTGTGGCTTGTGGGGCTTGTGCTTTTGTCGGTCAGGATCATTTTTGACTGTAGGTAGTCAGAGTAGGCCTGAGGTTGTGGCATGTATGGTTGGTCTGGTGTTGGTTCTGTTGCTAATGTCTTTACAATATTGAATAGGTCGTGTGGCTTACTTACTGAGCGCTTCAGGAGGTCTGTATGGAACTGCTTCCTTCTCTCCATTATTTCTTCGCGATGTTTTTAGGTATGAGCTATATGCACTGTGTGCTTCGGTGGAGCGTGATCGGCGCCATCGTTTCTCGAGCTTGCGCAGGTGGAGGAGTGATGACCGCAGCTCTTTGGAGCACCATACTGCATGCTCTCGTTTCCTTGGCTTTTTGTTTGTGGCTGGGAGGTGGGAGATGGAGTTGAGGCTGTTGTCCCAATTAGAAATCATTTCATCTAGTCCATGGGCTGTGTTATTGAGGAGTGGAAGGACTTTCTCCAGTATTTCTTCTTTGACAAAGTGTCAAAATCGTCTCGCTGGTGTTCTGAGAGAGGCAGTAGCTCTGTTGGTGTTCTGATTGCAATGGTGGGAGGGTATTTGGAATCTAAGCAAGCTGTGATCAGACCAGGGTACTGGTGTTACAGATAAAGCCAAATCATGGGTTGCTTCTACCGCTGTTTGTTTCCTTTCACGTGTGTGGGTGTATTGACTAGTTGTTTGCATCCCAGCTCGTCAAGTGCTGCAAGGAAGGCTGTGGCTTGGGTATCTTGTAGGGTAGGTAAATTGAAGTCACCTAGGAGCCAGTTTGGGGATCGTGCTTATTTATGCTACAAGCGAGGTTGATTATTGTTGAGAGGTCCTCTGGTGATGATGTTGGTGCTCTGTAGAGTAGATTGATTGTGCAGTGGTCGTTCACTATGGTGATTGTGTCTAAGTGGGTTGTGCTAAAGGCGTTGCTCAATTGAAATTATAGTTCAGCTTTTGCGAGGATGAGTGCTCCGCCCCCTCTCTGGTTGGCTCTGTGGCAGGTGTAGAGTGAGAACTTGGGGGGTAACATCTGGTTAAGAAGGACATTGTCACAGTCAGATTAGCCATGTCTCCGTGATCATTAGGATGTCCAGGTCATGGAGGGTTATCAAGTCAGTGACCACTGGCCATTTTTTACGTATTGATCTGGTATTGATGAGAGCAAATTTCAGCAGACGTTGGTGCTGGTGTTTCGCGATGTGGGTCTTTTTGATGTGTTGCAGTGAGATGTGCAATAAGTGGGGGTGAAGTGTGCGATTGGCTTCTGTTGAGGAGTGGTGAGGGTTTTCTGTCCATCTCTTCCCATTGCTTCGAAGTATCGGGATAATATTGGGGCCTGGGTTAAAGGTGTGTGATCCACTGGGAAGCCCAGTGATGAGGTAGATACTGGCTAATGCTATAATTGGGTGCATCTTCTTGGTTGCTCCTACGGTATCTTGGTTGCGGCTGGATGTTATCTGTTCGTGGGTGAGCAGGTGATCTACTGGGCCTATTGCAGTAGGATGTACTACAGCAGGCAAATCAGGCACTCTATCTAGTATTGAGTATGGTCAAGCAGGTAAATAGTCACACTGTCTGTTAAGGATGTATGCAGTTAAAACAAGCTCACTCGCTATCTAGTATGGATACATGTAGTTAGGCAGGCATGCTATCTGGTGGCCGGACAGGCACACTATCTGGTCTAAATCTAGGTAAGCTATCTGGTAACAATTCAAGCAGTTGGACAGGCGCACTATCTGGTCTAAGTACAGGCAAGCTATCTGGCATCAATATAGGCAGCTAGACAGGCATGTACATATTATCTGTTCCCTCTAGAGTCAAGTCAGCAGTGGTGTCTTAGTGGTTTACACTTTTTGGTTCAAGTGGTGTGTGAGGTATTACTTGCGTTTTAGTCTCGGTAGGATGAAATTCCCGTTTCTGGTCACTCTTTTGTCTGCGGTGCTATGTGGCCTCCAGTTGAGCCTCCACCTAAGGGCCATGCCAAAGGGCCCTCTAGCGAGGCCCTCAGGCGCGGGCCCGCGAGGCACGGGTGCGCCTCTTGGAGCTTCCTTTTATATAGCAGGGGCTGCCCTGATTGGGCAGCACAAGGCAGCTGAGGTGGCTGGAGGTGAGTGGAAGGCAGTCGGCAGCTTCTATCCCTCCTGGGAGAGCTGCAGGGGCACAAGATCTCGGCATTGAATATCTGGGGTTAAGGGTCAGCAGGCATGGCTATGCACCATAGCAGCACATAGCCTGCCCAAGTGAATATCAAGCCCCATAGATTTAAATACAAACATTGATCTGTAAAACCTTATAATGTAGAACAGTAAGAAATAAGACAAATAATAAAATATCATCCATAAAAGAATAAATAAAAACAAGCCTTTAAAAGCTTATGAAAGCACAAATAATTTTTTCCATCTCTAGGTGCCTGTCCATTCCAAAGGTAAAGGCCTGCATATCGAAGGATGCCTTTCTTGCCCTTGACAGAGAAATAATAGACAAAGAGAGCATACCCAACAACTCCGTCTCTGAAGATTTCAGTGAGTGCCCCCACTTCATAATATTCCAAGCATATCGCCAGATATATAGGCACCCCAAAATGTCTTATAAACCAAATATACTACTTTAAGAGCATACGATATGCCATATTGGGTCAGACCAAAGGTCCTTCAAGCCCAGTACTCCATTTCCAACAGTGGCCAATCCAGGTCACAAGTACCTGTCAGGTTCTCAAAAGGTACACAGATTCCATGCTGCGTATCTCAGGAGTAACCAGTGGCTTTCTCAAGTCCATTTTAATAATGGCTATTGGACTTTTCCACCAGAAACTTGTCCAAACTTCTTTAAAACCCAGCTACACTAACAGTGTTTACTACACCCTCTGTCAATGAATTTCAGAGTTTGATTACATGCTCAGTGAAAAAATATTTTTTACTACTACTGATCATTTGTATAGCTCTACAAGTCGTACGCAGTGCTGCACAGACATGTAATAGACAGTCCCTGCTCATCAGAGCTTACAATGTAGTCAAGACAGACAACTTAGAAGGTGTAGGCAGGGATAAAACAAGGGGGGAAAGAAAAAGAAAAAGGAGATTTTTACGATTAATCTTAGGACCACACTGTAGCTTCATTGTGTGTCCTCTAACATTTCTACTTTTTGAAGGAGTAAACAATCGATCTACATTTATCAGTTCCACTTCACTTATTATTTTATAGACCTCAATATGTCCCGGCGTCTCTTTTCCAAGCAGAAGAGCCTATCCTTTTAAGCCTTTCCATGTAAGAGGCATCCTTCCATCCCCTTTATCATTTTGGTTGTTCTCCTCTGTATCTTCTCTAATGATGCTATAAGGGGCAGCTGCACCATGGAACGATACAGAGGCATTATAACATCCTTTGTTTTATTCTCCATTCCTTTCCTTATGATTCCTAGCATTCTATTTGCTTTCTTGGTCACAGCTGCACACTGAGCAGAGGGTTTCAACATATTATCCACAGTGACCCTTCGGTCTTTTTCTGGGTGGCGAGTCCTAATGTGGAACCTTACATTTATGACAATCTATATGTACAGCACTGCGTACGTCTTGTAGCGCTATACAAATGATTAGTAGTAATGGATGCCCCCTCCCCTGCGACGCAACGCTCCCAACATTCTGGGCCCACATGTGTGGCAAACCTACTATACTCCTTTGCTTGCTGGCTGCACTGCCTCTGCTCTGGACCTAGTGGCTGTTACCTCGCATGCCAAAGTCTTGCAATTCTCTGTTTTCTATCTTTTAACCACTTCCCAGTCCCTAATAGGGACACTGCCTCCTATCCCATGACTTTTTAATTTCCACAAGAGTCTCTCATGAAGGACCTTGTCAAAGGCTTTCTGAAAATCCAGATGCACTAGAACAACCAGCTCAGCTTTTATTCAAATCTTAACAAAAATATAGCATATTAGTGAGACAAGACTTTCCTTGGCTAAGTCCATATTGGCTTTGCATCTCTCTTTCACCAAGAGCTAGCACAACAGCTGAAGAACAGGAGTAATATGACCAAATATTCTGCTGTGGTATTTGGATTAAATGCAATTATCTTAAATTATTATGACTCATCCCCAAATACAAAGAATTGCAATAATTCAATCTACCAAGCATGGTTGACTGAACAACTTGCTTCAGATTATCCAGAGACAGGAAGGCCCTTAATTCATTTTTTTTAAAGTGCCTGCAAGTCAATACTGACTCCTGGCAACCCAGCAGCACCTGGGTTTTCTTGGCAAAGCATGACCAGAAGAAGATTGCCAGGCCTCTTCTTCCAAGGCAATGGAGGGTAAAGTGACTTGGCCAAGGCCACAGGGAGTGCCAGTGGGAATCAAACCCAGATCTTCTGGGTAGTAGGCTACTCCTCCATTCCACTATGTAACTGATTATAACAGGTACATGTACTACCTTGCTTACTTGTTGCAATAGTGACATGGCTGCATTTCAGTTGTATATGCCCGATGGTTTTGAAGACAAGCTATGTGAGTACCAAGGTTTTATCCTAAGGCTTCAAAAGCAAAATTAACAGAACACTTGTGATATTGTCAGTGATGGCCTCATGATTATCATTTTTGATATTCCTTTGACTTAAACTATCACCTTGATATCTATTGACAACAAAAAAAAAACAATTTCACCATTATGGAGATGGAAAGAAGATGCTGTCATATCATCTTCAATAACAAAACCTTTTGAAAGAATGTTACAAGGCCACAGGATGTAATTGTAGGCTGGATCAATACTTTGCCAGACTAGTAGCACATTAATGACAACTTCTGTGAATCAGAAAGATCTGGTCAACATTCCTGAGGACACGAAAGGCCAATTGCAAGGAATGGATATCAGCTGCAACTAACTATGTCATAAGTAGAATAAGTGGCTTCACTCAGGAGCAAATCTATTAACACCGTAAGGAAATAAGAAGAAATCAGACTTTCTATATATTTCCTGTGGATCAAAGAAACTTGGGATGCAATTGATCCATCCATGATCAAATGTGGCTTTAAGAAGTGTTGCCTCACAATGCCAAGGACTCTTCAGAAGAGTCATCATTTCAGATGGCATCAAAACTGAATGGATAACATTGACAAAGATCATGACCGTTTTCCCTATAATGGTTTATTTTATGTAAGAATCCCCTGGGTCTCTATGAAGTGGTTTTGCTGTCCTACCTAAATAGTGTAGGAACTTTTGAGGCTTGTGATGGTTCACAATGTTATGATGTTGAGAAAGAGGTACTGCCTTTTTTACAAAAGGGGAAAGGGGCATTGTATAAATAGAGGACTCAAGAAGTCCTAGGGCATCATAGACCCGTGGGAAGCACAAAGGGCAGCCATAGGAGGGCTGTACTCTTGGTGGTGGAGAACGAGCCTCTCCAATGACATCAGTGAGAAGAGAGTCCAGGAAGATCCAGCATTCAAAGGGATTTCAACCTACTCCTAGTACTCCATTCATAGTGAGGTATTAGTGACATTTTCTTGTCTGACGAGAGGAAAATAAGAAATTTCATCAGTGTTCCCTGGGGTTAGAGCAAGAAAGCCCCCTGATTCTTCCATATATTGCTTAAGAAGTTTGAAGCGTAGTGTGCCAGAAGATTTGATATTTTTCATGCTTTGGGAGTGTTAAATTTCTGAAAAATGAGAACTGTGACCTTTAGATACCTTGGATATTAAAAAAAACAAAACAATTTACCAGTCTATTTTCTTGCTGTTTCTGCTTTAGATTTTGCTCTATCAGTAACCTTTTCTAGTTTGGATCAAAACCTGGACTAGACTGCTTAGAGTGTAGGAAGAATGAACAATCTCTTAAGGCCTAGACTTCCTAGTGTCTGCTGGTCCTATCCCAAGAATCCATTCCCAGAAACTGTAAAAATGAGCAATAATTGTAGCCTTGAAGGCAGATGTCTGCACTTAACCTCTATCTAAAGTATCCACACCAAGATTGAAAAGGGGTTGCATATGACAATTAATGGACTCAGAGAGGGAAGAGGTATTTTACAAACCTTCTGTGATTTGGACTCTTAATTTGCAGGTTTTACATCACATCATTTCTTTTAAACTTTCCAATTTCAAGCAGTAAATATTTGGGTTAATTTTCAGAAGGACATACATTTTCTGGCTGACGGTAAATGTATAAGTCCATTATCCATTGATATTCAGCCCCTCAGTGGATAGTGGAAGACTGAAAATCCACTGCCCCGCTACTGTGGAGGTAAACCTTATATGGACCTGCATAATGTTATGTGCCATCAACACGTGTAAATAATGTATTTTCAATGACATGTGCATGAATGGGTCTTCAGGTGCGTACTTTAGCCAGTTGCTGTTCTGTAAGCATGTGCATCAATCCAATGGGGTGTGCTTTCACTGTGGGCATATACAGGGGTGAAACTTGGGTAAAGCACAAATCTATGTGCATAAATTAGAAAATACGATAATTTACATGTGCTCCTTAAAAGTCTAGGTTCAAGCGTTTAAACCAACAAACAAACAGGGGAACCAGGGTAGACCCCGAAAACATAGGCATCATTGTAAATAAACTGTAGAAATGTTACCCCAGTTAAATCCAAGTTTCAATCCCTGTTCAATGTAAATACTATGCTGCCCGTCTGCACAGTATATTGTTCTGTTTATTGTGCACCGCACTGATATGTAATAGCGCGGTATATAAGAGAAGTTAAATAAATAAATAAACTAAGGAGAAATTGTTATAACACCCAAGGATGGTAAACAGGAGAATAAGGGAGTCAGGATCCAAAAACATGCTCGATTTGAATAGGAGCAGAAATGGAGGCTGATGTACTGACTCAGGTAATCTGTTCCAAGCAAATGATGCAGCAAGGTAGAATGAAGAAGTCTGGAGTTGGCAGTGGAAGAGAAGGGCACAGATCAAAGTGATTTGACTCTGATGCCTCCATGCTGTTGACATTATGCTCTGATGAACGTCTATACCGATGCACCCTAGCAATCACCGATGCTTGGCATCCTTAGTTCTTGATGTCTTAGCGGATAAAGATAAATCCTTCCTCTTCTTCGGGTGGTATCAGTGGGTGACCAATGCTGGGGCATCCTACTGGTGCTCAGCTTTGACTGAGATTGAGAATACCTCAATGTCAATGCTCTCCCAACATGCATTTCAGTATCTGAGACCATGGAGATCGATGCCGATGATGAAGGTTCGGTCTTATCTGTGTCAAATTCTTTTACACTGCTCTTCATGACCCTTGTCCCTCTCTTTGTCATCTGTGAACATGAAAGACATTGAGAATGTTCATGGTTGGGCCCCAAGCACTGCAAGCATCATCTATGAGTGTCTGTTACAAACATAGTCATTGCACTGGGTGCACGTCTGAAACCCGCTGATGAGTTTGTGGGACATGTCATTTGGAGAATTAGCTTCAACAAAATCAAATTACTCTATTTTGGAAAAAAAATACACCCGACCGGAGTGCGTGAGGCCTAAATGCAGCAGTTAATGGCAAATAAATAAAGAAACTTAAAAATGGCTAACTTCCAATTTTTATTTATGCAATTTTCAAATAATTACAAGAATATACCTTGCATGGAAAAAGGCGACAAGTCAAGATAATACAATAAACATTGTAAATAAAACAAAGGAAAAATGTAAAGACTTCACCCCAAGTCCTCAACACAGGGAGAGAGAAAGAGCACAAATCAAAGGAAAAAAAAATCCAAATCAGATACATTAGCAAGTAATATGGGAGGATATAAAGGGGACTATTATCTTATTGAGAATGAGCCTTACTCAACTGTAGAGCTAATTTTAGGGGCCTCTATGGGAGTGGGCTGAACCTCTGCGACCCTAGAGGAAATAAAGGTGGACTGATGCAGTGGAACAAGGAAAAGGTAATTAGACCCAGCCAACTTGATTAGGCATTTACAAGGAAAGCATAAAAAGAATAGCCCACCCTACTGAGGCACCCCAGGTTTAAGCAATAAGACTTGCTTCCTTCTTTTCTGTGTGGTCCTAGAGACATTGGAAATGATCCTGATATGGCAATCCATAAATACCTTAGTAGAAGAACGAAAATACATTTTTAGAAGCCAATCTTGATCTATGTCTAAAGACAAGGTGACTAACAATGTGGCAGTCAGCTTGGGTTCAGACTCAGACAATTCCAAAAAGGCTGTTAAATCGAAGCTATCACGGGACAAAACAGAAGATTGATCCTTGCCCTCTACCAATTTAACTTTAGCAGTAAGCAAATAGAAAACTCTTGATATCAAAGGCAATGATTCCACAGGAATGTTTAAAACTGAAATCATAAATGTTTTAAACAGTTCCAGAGGCAATAGAGAAGGAATCTTATGAAAGTTCAGAATCCTTAAATTCCTTCTTCTGGAAGATTTTTCAAGAGCTTCAATTTTCCAGTGTATAACCTCTGAGTGCTTCATATCATCATCAGCAGTATCCTGGCACTGGCCCAAATTAACTTCAACAGAGGAAACCTTCATTTGAAGGGAATTCAGTGAAAGTTCATATGCCTCAATTTTCTGCCCTCACTGAGCAAATTGATCTGAGATAGCCTGGAGTTGTAAAAAAAGGGACTGTTCAAGCTTGAATAACACTTCCCACAAAGTTTCCAAGGAAAAACCTTAGACCAACACAGACTGGGCTCCAACTCCAAACCCAAATACAAAGGCTGCTGATCAGAAGGCAGCAAGGAAACAACTTCTCCGGACCGCAGCTGACTCCTCCATGGCCCCCTCCTCTCCAGACACATTGGCAGTGAACCCTGCCACTCACTAGGCACTTCTGGGGCAGGGTGGCTGTACCACTGAAGAGGAAAAGCCATCGGATTCATCCGGCGAAGAGCCCCCGACTGCAGCCTTGATCACCCTCTGCACTGGCTGAACAGGAGGGATCTAGTTCTTCAGGCTCAGGGAAGCATTTGGCCCAGGGGTAGACGAGGAGTCACCTTCCACCCCCGTCTTACCCAGCAAGCCACCCAGAGCTTTCACCCCACCAACGGGCTGCATGAAAAAATCCATAGGCCCGCTGACCTCAGACTGCACCGCCAACGGCTTTGCCTTCTGCTTTTATGAGGTATGTGGCATAAGTAAGGCAGAAAAGGAAAAGTTAAATCACACAAAAGCAGATGCTCCATGGACGGAAGACAGATAGCGTCTGCCCCCGCCATCTTTTCTCTTCCAACTAAAGGACTAAAAATTAGCAAAATGCAGCAATGGTGGCAGCAGAGAGAAAAAATTCACACAATAGTAATTAAACACTGGAAAGAAAAAAGGAATAAACCCAGTGCTCAGACCAGTGCAGGATGACTCTGGAGTTTTGCGGACAAACGAAGACTGAAGGAATGAGATACAGAGGTCAAAGTTGGGAATTTACAAAAGGTGTGGTATAACCACTCCAAAAGTTTCAAAAAGGAGCTGGGAGAAGTCCCTGCATAGGACTCCATTGGTGATGTCACCCATTTGTAAGCACTTATCCTGCTTGTCCATGGAGAATGTTAGTGATTGATTAGGATCTGCAGTAAATGAGAGATGAGATGAAAATGAGCAAACTGGATGAGCTTATAGCCTTCATCTGCTGACACGTTTCTATGTTTCAAAGCAAGTGAATGAAACAAGAGGGAGAAGTTAATAAGGTCACACAGAAGAGTTAACACAACCCAGAGAGGAACACGTTGATAATTGGAGTGGAATCTTTGAAGACAGGTAGTCTGGAAGAGATTCTATGATGGATTTCTGAGAAGTGGATGGGCTGAAACTCCACATCACTCCAATACAGGTGGCTTCTAATAACAATAGACGTTTGAAAAGCAGATACAGCAAAATCAAGCAAAAGTGGTCAGTGATCTCTGTAGTTTTCTGGGTCATGCTGCATCTTCCTAACTGGAACCAACATTTCAGCCTGGTACCATACTGTGGCTTTCTTCAAGGCAAAGTGATTTAAGCAATGGATGTCTGCTCTTTTATAGAGTAGTCCTCAAACAGGATTGATGGAATTGAGGTGGGAAATCTGAATTTAAATTTTGGCGGGAAAATCTGTTGGAGAAAGGCTGGAAATCTTTCTTTTCCCATAGATTGGAAGGTTCCAGTTACACAGACACTGCAAAGATCATCACACTAGCTGTGGAAGCCCAAGAGAACAATGGCGGTCAGAGCTGCTACAGTGCTCACAGGATCCATGCTGATTTTGTGTCTGGTTACTCCCAGTCAGTAGGAGACACTGATGACCAGGGCTACTTTAACCACTTAAGGGGCCCTGTGTCAACATTTGTGGTTGGGCTTTCTTTTTTTTTTCCATATTGATGACCATCCTCCCATTCTTCCCCACACCCAGTCCTCCTTCCTTCCTCCCCATGAATCTTGTGCTGCTAGTACATCGCTGTTATTTCTTCTCTGTGTTGGCTGACAGAAAAGCAGCCACATGCTGCCTTTTCCTTCTAGCTCATGTGGACTGACATAAATACATTTCTACCTTCTTCTGGCCCACATGGACATGAGGCATCTTCCTCATTTCAGACTGTGTAGGCTTGTGAGAGCATCATAAGTTTTGCTCCATGGGCATAAGAATTAGGCACCCTAAGTGAACATCCAGCTTTGCATGGCCCCCATGTAACTTTATGAACTATAGATACCTCCCTCCAGGATTTTGATAATTAAATTCAATGATCATTATAACCATCCCATGATCCCCTAGTAGAACAAATCTGTGAAAACATATAATTAAACATCATGGGGCCAATAGCGGAAATATACATTCCTGTGACCACAAATGTGCTTTAAAATATTGACCTATATGCTTATAAATTTAACTTAATGTCATCTACCTATCTATCCATCTCCATGCATATTACTGAGGGTCAAGCCACCAAAACTGTTTTTCCAATAACCTTTTTGCCTCTTGATAGATCTGTTCACCACTCCTCAGAACAGGCAGATGCCTCAGTTCTGCTTCAAGATGGGGACACACTGCAAATTAGCCTCAGATGTCTTCCACCTTGAATCATACCTGTTAAAAACTGTACTCCACTAGATTGTTTAACATCTGATTCATGCAATAACAGTGTTGTTCAACCCTTGTGCTAAGTCCTACCCATCCATAGCATGCGACATTTCTGCCACCTTTTATCCATGGCTCCTTATTATATGAATCAACTTATCCACCACTAAATACTGCCAGCCAGCCCAACAACTATTTAATTATTCATATGCTATTCCCCAGTTAATCCTTGTTTTATTCCCCTGTTACCTGTAACTTGGACAAGTTCTCTAAATCTGAGTGTATTTTGTTTAATGTAAACCGCACTGATGTCAAATAGCGCGGTATATAAGAGCTGTTAAATAAATAAATAAAATAAATAAACACATTACCTCCACTAGTCTTTTGCTTTTACCATTTCCAACTCACTGCCTCAAGCATTCCCTTAGTGTCTCTCCCCACACCAGTCCCCCAGCCCTGGCACACAACCATGTGGTCTCACCTCTTAATATTATCCATTATCTCAGTCCTACTCTCTAACGCACTACAAGTGAAACAAAACATAATAAACCCAATCCCTATAATTCATTCAAACAGACCCCCACCCAATTCCAATTTCCTACCCTATCCTCACTCATATCAAACCTCTCGGAAATGCAGACTAACAAGGATTAACACCAGCCCCCTCTCCACCCCCACACCATCATCGGAACCCAACCACCCCCCACCTCAATGTGCACTGATCAATGTACGTTCAGACCCGGCTGCGAATCAACGCGGCCAGGCACAGGCATGCGATGGTGAGCCGAGGGTTGGGGGGGAAGGGCGGGAGGGGCGGGGGGACGGCGGAGGGGGGGGGGCAGGCAACGAGCTGCATACAAAAGAGCGCACCCGGCGCAGGCTCGGCCTCTTTGCCGCTCACCCCCCCTTCCTGGAGGAAGCCGGACATTGCCAACGAGAGCGGACATTGCCGACAAGGCCGCAGCACGACGGAGCAAAGCACACGGAGTCGCAGACAACTGCAAGTAAAGAGAATCCTTAAAATCATTATAATGAAAAAAGCAGTGTGGGGAACAACGTGGGGTTAGCGGCGCTTCAGACAGTGGCGGGGAGTCGAGAGTAGGGGAGCTCCGATGCCGTGGTCGAGTCCGGTGGGGGGGGGGGGGTGCAAGGTTAGGCGGCAGCAGGAAGCACAGGCTAGCAAACCCCCTGACCGGTAGCGGTGTGGCAGTAGTGGAGTGAATAGTCCGGAGAGATGCTGGGCTATCGGAGCCATGATCGTGCGGCAACATTTCACCGCGGGTGCACGTGGCCAAGCAAGGGTAATAAACAGGATGTTGGGGACAACAATCACCCCCAAAGCAAAGTACACTACGGGCAGCCGAATAAGGGTGGGGGCAGGAGCAGCCCAGGGAGATGTGCTTTGTAATAAAAAAAAAAAAAAGCAGAGTGAACTTTTAAAGCTGATGCAGTAAGGCAATGGGGGATGTGAATACAAGAGTAAGGCTGCCATCTGGTGGAGATAAGCGGTACTGTAGACTGTTAGGATGATTTTGTCTGTTCTGTTATGAGAGGCTCATAAGGAATATCGTACTTATTGTGCAATGGGGGGTTAGATGCATACAGAGATGTTTAGATAGTGATATAGATATGCATAGATAGATGGAGTGATTTTATAAGGACACGGAGAGCTTTGGATATATATGTGTGGCCATGGGAATCGAAGGGAACACGGGATTGGAGCAAGTATCTGAGAATGATAGTAATTTAGGCTTTCCATTACCTCTGCTTAGTACTTCTATCCTAGTTAAGAGATGCCGAGGAAGGAGACACAAAAGGCTTCCGGGAGACGGGGCACCAAGACTGCACCGAAGGCAGCGCCAGCATCAAAGGCACGGGCAGCTGCTGGCTCAACCAGGAGAGGGACACAGAGGGTTAGCCGCGAGGCAACCGCCTATGCAGCAGCAGCGAAGCCTCGGCGCAGTAATAGGAGGAAGGTGCCACAGCAACAGGAAAGCTCTGCCCCGCCGCAGAAGCAAGAGCTGGACGACCTGCTCCAGATGGTTTGGGATCAGGTTACGCAACACGGCCTGAACTCAGTAAAACAACGGCTGGGAACGCCATGCGTTACGAACGACGAAAGGCCATCGACGAGCGGCAGCACGACAACACCCAACTTAGCACATGGTAGGTCGGGGTGTGAAAAGGGGGCGCCAGAGTTATCAACATCATCATCTGACGAGTCCAGTTCAGACAGTGAGAGGGACATAGAATGGGCAGAGGTGATGCGATATGCGTTAAAGAAATTTAAAAGGAGGAAGAGCCCGAAGCAATCCAATCCCCTCAGACAGGCCTGGTCGGGGCAAAGTCAGAGGGGTGAGGACCGCGTAAGCACGCCAGCGGGAGCGGCCCAAAGAACGCAGATGGATTGGCGCGACACCAGTCGTGACCCACGCTGCGGGGTGAGCTCCCTGGCTGTGTCGGTACCCAAAAAGATAAAAAAGAGGATTTGGAAGAGGGAGTATATTGACATATTCTCTCTCCTGCTCAGGGATCAAGATGATGAGTCAAACAGTCGAAAAGATAAGGATAAAAGAAGTGAGAGGGATAGGAAACCTAAAATTCTCAAATCCATTAACAATTGGGTGACAGCTTTCCACGTCTTTATGAGCGTGGTGATGGAGAAAGAACCCGAAGCAGGGCCATACCTGACCAGGTACCTGGACACGATCACCAGAGCACATAAACAATATGGTGGATGGGCCTGGCTGAACTATGATGTGAAGTTCAGGAGAAGCATGGCTGACGATCCCACCCTAGCATGGCACCATAGAATTCTGGACATGTGGACAGAAGAAATGGCGCCCAATAGGCCATGGTGTCAGGACGGGCTGCAGCAGCCGCTGCTGAGCACGCAGTGGCAACAGCCTTTTCAGAACACGCAATGGCGGCAGGCCAATCAGTTACCAGGGAGACGGGCATGCCGACAGTACAACGCAGGGAGTTGTACATGGCAGCCGTGTAAATTCAAGCATTCCTGCTCAATATGCGGAAGTGGACACCCCGCTTTCACATGCAGGACTTCAAGGGAGGCCAAGCCTTTCAGAGCACTACAGCAACGATCCACCAAAGGGGTTGGCTCCAACACCCATCAGACTTGAGCATATGCGGCCATGGCTAAGAGCATACCCTAAGCGGGACATAGCTATCAGTATCGAAGATGGCTTCTCTCAGGGTTTCCGCATCCCATCCCTAATTTTGATGAAAAGAGCACAAACGCGCTTACTTAACAACCCACCATCTGTCCAAAAACACAATGAGATCGCCCGCAGCAAGATAGCAAAAGAATTAGGTATGGGGAGAGTAGCGGGTCCTTTCCATTCGCCCCCATTCAAGGACATCGTAGTCTCCCCATTGGGGGTCATACCCAAAAAGGAGCCGGGACAATTCCGGTTAATTCATAACCTATCATACCCGGAGGGACAGTCAGTCAACAATTATATTGATCCGGCATTATGGTCTGTCAAATATGCAACCATGGATCAGGCAATTAGGCTCATACAAAGCAAGGGGCCGCGAGCACAACTAGCGAAGGTGGACATCGAGTCAGCATTCCGGTTATTGCCAGTGCACCCCGAATCTTTTCCAATGTTGGGTTTCACGTTCAATGGGGAGTTCTTCTACGATAAATGTTTGCCCATGGGATGCGCAGTATCATGCGCATATTTTGAACAATTTAGTTCATTCTTACACTGGGTGGTCAAAGACCTGGCAGGCCCCAATACGGTTGTGCATTATCTGGATGATTTCCTATTTGTGGGAAAAGACCATGAGGACTGCAAAAGGATATTGGATATCTTTGAGCAGACGGCGAGAACGTTTGGGATCCCGTTAGCAAAGGAGAAGACAGATGGCCCAAAAGGGATCATCACTTTTCTGGGCATACAATTAGATGTGCCGGCACACAGGTCATGCTTGCCAGCGGAGAAGGTGCTGAAGTTGAGGAAAGATATGCAACTACTGCACAGCCAATGAAAAGTGACGCTCCAACAATTTCAGTCAACGCTGGGCTTACTATGCTTTGCATGCAGTGTGATACCCATGGGGAGGGTGTTCTGCCGTCGTATGGCATGGGCAACGAAGGGTATCGCAAAAAGATACCATCGCATCAGGGTCACCAAGGAAATACGGGAAGACCTGCAGGTCTGGCTTCATTTCCTTCGCACCTTCAACGGCCTTGCCTTTTGGCAAGCGCTCCCAGTATCTAATGCGGAACTCGAATTCTTCACCGATGCCTCGGGGGGGGGATTGGTTTCGGCATATTCTATAATGGGGCGTGGTGCTCTGAGACATGGCCCATGGAGTGGCATGCGGATGGCACCACCAGGGACATCACGTTCCTGGAGCTTTTCCCGCTAATGGTAGCCCTGTGTATCTGGGCCCCGGAGCTCGCCAACAGAGCTATCACCTTCCATATTGATAACCTAGCGGTGGTGTGGGCGGTGAACTGTATGAGAGCTAAGACGCCAAAGGTAGTGGCACTATTAAGGTGAATAGTGTTGCTGTGCCTGACACATAACATAACCCTTAGAGCTGAGCACATTGAAGGCGAGAATAATAACATTGCCGATGCTCTTTCTCGTTCTAAGATCTAGCTGTTTCACCAACTGGCGCCCGGGGCCGACGCAGTCAAGACAGCGGTGCCCGATCAAGTCTGGGAGTATGGTCCACCGAGATCTGGGAGCTCCTGTTAGGTGCCTTAGCAGAGAATACCCGGCGTAGATACGTAGCGGCATGGGAACAATACCAAACCTTTTGCAGAGAGGCTGTCATACAGCCAGAAGACAGATTAAAAGTAGCAACGATTCTGAGATGGATTATACATTGCAAAAGCAATGGCTACACAAAAGCTGCAGTACAAGCCCGTTTAGCGGCCGTATCCTTTTTTGCAAAGGCTATGGGGAAGAAGAGCCCCAAGGCCGAGTTTATCATAAAGAAGGTAATGAGAGGCTGGTCCTTGGGGCAGCCCCGAAAAGTAGACAAACGCCGCCCGATCACTCATCAGATGCTCCAACAACTGATGGTAACGACTAGCCAAGTGTGTTACGATGAGTACGAGACGAGGCTGTTTCGATGCGCCTTTTCCTGGGCCTTCTATGGAGCATTTCGAGTAGGGGAGCTAGTAGCTTCCTCATCCTCGGAGCAGGGGACAGCCCGCGGAGGTATGGAAAAGCGCGATGTGAGCATATTCACTAGGGCAATAGTGCTGCAGTTGCGCCGATCCAAGACCGACGCGGAGGGAAAAGGGGCACAGGTGGTCCTGTCGGCATTGCACGATGACCCCTCATGCCCACTGAGAAATGCTTTAGCCTACCAACAGCTATGGGCGCACTCAGAAAATCAATGGTTCGTACATGCGAACGGTGCCCCCTTATCACGTTTCCAATTTATCAGAGTACTCAAGCTAATAATTGAAAGAACGGGACGGGATGCAAGCTTGTATGGCTCGCACTCCTTTCACATTGGAGCTGCTTCAACGGCAGCCAGCATCGGGATGTCCAGAGAGCAGATAATGAAGATAGGCCGATGGCGCTCGGATAGATACAAACTGTATATACGTCTAGCGCAGTGAGGAATGATGGGCTAATTAATTTTTAAAAATGTTGTAACGGACAGAGAGCGGGGTGTGGTGATAATGGTAATATATGGAAACATTTTGTATACAGACAAAGCGAATGATCATTGTTGGAGAAATGCTGCCGTAATCATATCTTTCTAATTGTGATCCATGCAGGAGTAAGCCGCCACCTCTGGCCGCGTGAAGTGTGGATATGTGGCCATTCATTTGTTCACTGGGCCCAAAAAAGGACACGGTACAGACCGCAGGGGTTGAATTTGGGATTACCAGGTGCGGAAGTTTCTGTGGTGTGGCTGGGACGACGGGGTATGGGGTGGGACCAGCTAATGCCGTCATTGCTCCAAAGGAAGAGATCTACCGGGAACCCAGTGATGACTGTGATCCATTTGGGGGGCAACGACCTTGCATCTATGCGCAGCGTCGAGCTCACCAAGAGGATGCAAGGTGACCTGCTGACGCTGCCTAACACATTTCCCGGGACGCTCTTGGCATGGTCACACATCATACCGTGGCGAGTGTGGAGGGGCGAGAAGTCGCACAGGGCATTGGAGAGGACTAGACGAAAAGTGAACAGATGGATGGCCCGCTTCATGGGGGCCATAGGGGGATACAGCATCACGCACGACCTCATAGAAGAGAGATGCCCGGGTTTGTATCGCGCAGATGGAGTGCACTTGTCAGACATTGGAATGGACATTTTTCTCTGCGCCATACAAGATGCGGTCGAACGCCTATGGCAGAAGCAGGTGTTGGCCACAGCGGCGCATTGATCAGTGGGGCCCCGTCAACAAGCGAGGATTCGCTGTTGGCGGGGTTGGCTGGAAAAACGCACCCGGTGAGAGAGAACACAGCCTAGGCCTTAAGTAAAGGGGGAGAGGTACAGGAGAGAAACACGGACCTGTCCCCGGAGAGAGTGAGATGGTGACAATAACACCGCGCAGAGGGCCCCCTGCCTTGCTTTGATGGCGGGCAAGGGGGGGTAAAGAAGAAAAGGTTGCCAAGTCTGCTTGAACGGCAGGCGTAACAGCTTTTCGACTGAAGGATATGGAAAGACTAAGGGACTGAGAAAAAGCTTTCACGGCAAAAATTCGCCTCCTGCCATTTACAAAGTCTGTGGGATATTGGCTGTGTCTCTCGAGGGGGCAGAAGGAAAGAGGTGATACAAGGAATTTGTATACAGTGTTTTGTGTTGATTGTTACGTGCATGCTGTGGCCAACAGTTTGGTGCTGTTAATAACCATTGTTTGTAAATAAATAGAAATAGTTTGGTGAAAGAAACCCCCTGGTGTAACGTTGTGACTTATTGGAGGGAGGGGAGGGGGGAAGGGGGCGGAGAAGGCGACGGGGTAAGGGGAGGGGAACCCGAGGCGGTCATGCCAGTTGCGTGGCTGAGCCAGGAATAAGATCCCTCTCATAGCAGACTTAATAACTGACCATAATCTTGACATACTCTGCCTCACAGAGACATGGTTCCATGAAGCTGATTCTGTTCTTATAAATCAGCTCTGTCCCCCAACTCATTCAATCCACAACTGCAACAGGACATCCAACAGAGTTGGTGGAGTCTCTGTAATATCAAGGAAAGAACTAAACTTCACCACCATCAAATTAATCTCCACCCCAGGGATGGATACTATCAATGTCTCTAACAACACAATCTCACTGTGCCTCTTAAATAGAGCTCCCCAAACTGATACTCTTGACTTTTCCACAATACTCAAGTCAGCTTGCACCCCCCAAACCTCCTCACACCCTCTCATCTTAGGAGATCTTAACCTTTCCTCAACCTCACAGAAACAGGCTTCTTCCTTCTTAGAAGCCATGGAAGCCTTACACGTCTCGCAGATCCTTAAATCTCCAACCCACAATACAGGTAATATCCTTGATCTGATCTTTATGCCACAAAAAATCTTAGATAATGCACAAATCTCACACTCCATCCATCCCGATCCATGGTCAGACCACTCACTGATACTATTCTCCTTTCCTTCCTATCACTATAAAAGACCCCTACCCACTTCACCTCTGCTGGCCCGTAAATTTAAAAAATTCAACATCAACATGTTTCTTAAACAGGTTACACCTCTACTGGAAAACTTGACTAACAACAAGCCTAACTTAGCTTCCCAAATTAATGAATGGAACAAGATTATCACCTCTGCTGCCCAAGCACCTCCAAGGCCACTCCCACACAAACACCGCAAAAGAGCCTCCTGGTTCTCTTCTTCCCTACACGAGATAAAGAGAGAACTTAGATAGTTGGAACACCACTGGCAACGTTCCTGCGACCCCTCCATCCATACCAGCTACACAGAAAAGCTCCAGTCCCACTGCACTGAAACATTAAGATGGAAGACAGAATACAATGAAAATGTAATCATGCGTTCTATAAACAAACCCAGGGAATTATTCTCTATCGCTAAATCCCTATTAAACAAACCATCAAAACAGAAGCTGGATACAAAAATATCCCCACAGGCCATAGCAGACCACCTCTGCTCTAAATACTGCCCATCCTCCTCTCATCTTAGCCTCCTTTCAGCATTGCATACCCCTAACGCATGCCCCATAGAAACCTGGAATGAGTTTGACTCTCCATCCCTTGACAACATAATCACTGTCATCAAAAACCTCAATGCATCTACCTCTGCCCTTGATCCATTGATCCATGCCCGGTCTCATGGATAAAAAGCACAAAGGAAACTCTCAGCCCCTACATCCTATCCATAGCAAAAACCTCCCTCCACATTGGTATTATGCCAATGCCCCTGAAAAAGAGTTCAATTCGCCAATCCTAAAAGGAAACAAACTTGACCCCACCATACCCGCGTCCTACAGACCGATATCAAGCATCCCCTTGCTGGCAAAAATAACGGAAAAGATTGTGCAAACTCAACTGCAGAATTATATTGATGTCCATGTCCCCCTTGACCCATGCCAACATGGATTTAAAAGGAACCATGGTGTGGAAACTCTAATCATGTCCCTTTTAGATTCAGTAATTCCATACACCCAAACACCTACCGAAGGATGCATGCTAATCTTTCTCGATATATCATCTGCCTTTGACTCCCTTCACCATGAACAGCTCCTAGACAGACTGCATGACATCGGCCTTAGAGATACTGCACCAAACTGGTTCTGCTTCTACCTTGAACACAGGACCCAACAGGTTTGAATTGGTGAACAATTCTCCCAGCCATTCACACTAACACAAGGAGTTCCACAAGGATGCAGTTTATCTGCACTCCTCTTCAACATCTTCCTCCAACCCATATGCAAAATCTTTCAAGACCACAATATCCAATACCAATTATATGCTGACCATATTATGATATTATGTTCTTTACCCCTTCAACATAACAATGGCAAACTACACCAATATCAGCAACTGCTTCACCAAGATAAGACACTGGCTCCACCAACACAACCTTATTATTAACCAAGCTAAAACAGAAGCTCTCCATATCTTTTCCAATCCTTCCTTTGCTCCCCCAACATCTATTGTCCTCGGTGATTATACTATCTCTGTAAAGAATGAAGTCTCAAAAATCTTGGCTTAATAATCGACCGGAACCTTACCTTCTAGGAACAGACAAAAAGATCAACAAAGCAATTTACACCAAAATAAGAACCCTGAGAAACCTCCGACCCTTACTAAACCCAGACTCCTTCCGTACTGTTTGCCAAGCCCTAACCACCCCTACCCTCGACTATTGCAACCTCATATATTATGGCCTCTCTAATCATAGTATCCATTCCCTCCAAATGGACCAGAATATAATAGCATGCCTAATCACCAACACATCCAGATGAGCCCACATCACCCCTGTCCTCCAGGACCTCCACTGGCTCCCCATTCTGGCCAGAATAAAATTCAAAACCATCCCACTAATACACAAGCTCATACACAACGAATCTGCCCCCTGTCTACTCTTCCTGCTCTCTAAACCAAACAACACCAGATCATATAGACCCAATACTGCAAACATCCTAAATATACTAACGCAGAAGAAAAGAGCAAACAATCCACCTGCAAATGAGCCTTCTCCCTCTATGCCCCCTCTGTATGGAATGCCTTCCCATCTGACTTACAAGGTTGCTCCGACCACTCCGAATTTCGTAAAAGACTCAAAACCTTCCTCTTTCAAGAATACTTTGCACTGCCCCCATAAACCACAACCATCCTAATATAACTTATCCTTGTTACACAGCAATCTCCACGCCCCTCCATATGCTGCTTCTCCCCCTTCCTTGTCCCTTCTTTCCCTTTCTACCCTTGTCCACTCAACTTCCTCCCTGACCTACCCTTCTGTAAATATGCAAAAATGTTAACTGTTGAATTTGCCTGTTCTTGTTTAAGAAGTTACTGTTCTCTGTACAACAGCTGTGTCTACACTGATACTTTGAATTCAATATAAAGACGGCATATAAAAAGCTCTAAATAAATAAATAAACTAAATAAGTATTCAGATCTCACTACCTTTTGGAAGGCTGCTTCCTACAAGAAAAATGATAAAATAATAAAAAAGGCCTGTTGCCAACATAAAAAGTTGTTCAACTGGTCAGTTAGTTGTGACACTAGTTATTTTCTCCTTTTTCTTTTGAGGCAGCTCATAACTACTGAATTCCATACTGAGGATATTATCCTGCTTGTTCACACATAAAACAGAATAACTCACCTGCAGCAGGTGTGTTCCGTGGACAGCAGGATAAGGCCTCACAATCTTCTCCCCTCTCCTTGGAGTTGCATTTTGCTACCAGCTAGTGGACAGACTAAAGGTTTCATGCACAGTGGTAGTAAGTGGAAACTGATGTGCCTGCATGCTGGAACCATTCCAAAAGCTTCCAGAAGGATCTTAGAAGTGGTTCCCTTGTAGGACCATCAGTGATATCATCCATACATGAGGACTTATCTTGCTGTCCATAGAGAACACTTGCTTTAAGTGAGTAACTGTTTAAATGTGGAATGAGAAACATGGAGCATGGGTCCCTGTTTGGCAGCTAGACCTCTAGCGGTATGTATGGAGACAAATACCGCTAGGGTCAACCTGCTAAATAAGGGTCAGTGTTTATATTTGGTAGCTTGACTTTATTGTTGGTACCACAACACAAGCCCTAGAAGTTGAGTAGGGTAATTTTGAACCTTTCAGCCTAAGGGGAAAGTGCTACTGGGGATCTCTCCTGCCTACCACAATTAGACACCAGGGCGGTAGGTCTGGGGGTGCCTGTGGGGGTGGGGAGTCCTTGTTGGGAGGTCAGAGGATATCTTTGTGAGGTGAGGGTCTTATTTGTTGGGGCGGGGGGAGTTCCAGGGCAAAGGTGGATCCAGGGTGATAGGTTTAGGGGTGGGGAATCTGTTTGGCATGGGTTATCTGATCAGATGATCTTTGCAGGAGGGAGTGGGGTGGGGGGGCACAGGAAATAAATCGTTGTTCACAAAAAATACAACTTGCAGAGTTTAACATAAGCTGTATTATTCAATTTGCATACTATTGAGCTGCTATTCATGCATTTTCATGTTTTGGTCATTATGTAGCAGGCGTTGCCATAATCTAACATGTATTGCAGGATAATAATGCATGATTTTACCTCTGAATTCCTTTTAAGTGGCAAATATCTTGCATTATTCTCCTAGTGCTCATTAGTAACTACCTCTTTAAATGTGCACAGAATATATATGCAGCCAATTAGAAAAGGCATGAGGGCAGAGATATGGCTAAGTCAGGGGACATAATTTATTTATTTATTTATTTAACATTTCTTCTATACCGCACTATTATAATCAGTGCGGTGTACATCGAACAGAAACATACTACAATGCATACAGGCAACATTGAGTTTACAGTGAAACGGGATATTAAACATGGAATAAACCGGGAAAACTATGTACAAGCTAACTTTGTACTATGTACACTTCTCTAACTCATCTAGTTGTTACATGTGCATTTGTGGGTGGATAGTACATGTGTGATGGTTAGCGATGGGGCTTATGAGTAGGCTAACCATTTTCTGTTTGTGTTAGGGTGTTAGGGCGACTGGGGCATGCGGGTAGGTGGCCAATTGGGTGTTTACCTCGGATGGTTTCCGGGTAGAATTTTGTGAACAGGTGGTGTTTCAAGGCTTTTCTGAATGGGGCTAGACTTTTGATGCCTCGGATTTCATGGGGAAGGGCATTCCAGTTTAAAGGAGCAAAAATGGAGAAGGCCCTGTTGGAGGTTGCCTTTGTGCAATTTGTCGTCATCTTGGGGACTACTAAGGTGTTCATTGTTGTAGGTCTCCTGTTTCTATTTTCCGGGGTACTGTGGATTAGCTTGCTGATTGGCGTAGGGGGGTGGTTATTTAGGACTTTGAATGTAAGGACTATTGACTTGTATTGGAGTCTGGCAAGTAATGGTAGCCAATGCAGTTCTTTCATGATTGGTGTTATGTGGTCAGATCTTGACGATCCAGAAAGGACTCTTGCAGCTGCGTTCATAGCTAGGCGGAGCGGGTTTAAGGTTGATTGTGAGAGTCCGTGGAGGATGATGTTAGCGAAATCCAGATGTGGGAGGACTAATGCCTGGAAGGTTGTCCGGTAGTCGGTGAAATCCAGTAGGGGGCGAAGGTGACGCAGCGTTCTGATCTTATGATATATTGCCTTTGTGACGTTTTTCACATGTGTTGTCATATCCAGGTGCTGATTGAGCGTGATGCCTAGATAACGGATTGTGGATTTGGATTTCAACTCTACATTGTTGGCATGTAGTGATGGGGGAGGAATGAACTTCCGGTTCCTCGTGATGAATAGAACATCAGTTTTGTTATGGTTGATCCGTAGATTTTGTGTCAACAGCCAGTCAGCTACAGCTTCGAAGCATCTTATTATTGGGGAGAGCACTGGTTGGTCAATTGTGAACGGCATATAAAGGAGGATGTCGTCTGCATAAGCAAGGCATTATACGTTGAAGGATCGGATCAAATCACATATCGACTGCATGTAGATATTAAACATCAGTGCCAATAAGGACGAACCTTGAGGCACCCCCTGTGTCTGCAGAAATGGTTCTGAGGATGTGTGGCCTGCCTTGACTTGTTGCCACCTATTGGATAGGTAGGATTTGTACCATTCCAGTGCCGTGCTTTGAATCCCCTTTTCTTTTAGGCGTTGTAAGAGTACATCATGGTTCACAGAGTCGAAGGCGGCAGAGATGTCCAGAAAGATGAGGGTGAATCCTTGTTGGGTGTTGTTTATTCCTGTGACCAAGTCGTTAAAGAGGGTTGTAAGAACGGTGTCAACTCCGTGTGCTTCCCTGAAGCCGTGTTGGGATGGATCTAGCGGTGCTTCAGTATCGATATGATGCTGGATTTGTTGTTGAGCAGCTTTTTCGATGATCTTGGCAAGCAGGGGGATGCTCGAGATTGGTCTAAATGATTCTACAGTAGCGGCCTGATGAAGGTGTGTTTTAGGCTCTGCGGGAACGAACCAGTTAAAAAGGACTGGTTCAGTATTTTGCTCAGGATTTGGCTTAGGTTGTGTCGAAGTTCCCTGATCCATCTTGCTGGGCAGGGGTCGTTGGGTGCTGTGCTGGGGTTGATAGAGGCTATAATGTCCTCAACCTCTTTATTAGATACCATGGTGAAATTGCATAATGGTGTTGCTTGGGGTGCTTTAGGTGATACGAGGAGGTTACTGACTCTTATGTTTGTGTTGGTCTTAATCATCTTTGATTGTAAGTAGTTTGAGTAGTCCTGTGGTTGAGGCATTGATGGTTGAGCTGACATCGGCTCCCCTGTTATAGACTTTACAATATTGAATAGGGCATGTGGTTTATTGATGGAGCGTTTTAATATATCTATGTGGTACAGTTTTCTTCTCTGCATTATCTTCTCACGGTGAGTAATTAAGTATGAGCTGTATGCAGCATGTGTCTCGGGGGAGTGGGTTCGGCGCCACTGTCTCTCAAGTTTGCGTAGGTGGTGGAGTGACGTTCGTAGGTCATTGGAGAACCATGGTGCATGTTCCCGTTGTCTTATTTTCTTTTCGGTGTATGATGGACAGGAAGCAGCTCTAAGGTTCTCGTCCCATTTGGATATGAGGTCGTCTAAGTTGAGTGTTGTGTTGGTCATAAGGGGTCGGAGATTCTCTAGGACTACACTCTGGTTGAGTGGTCGGAAGCAGGCTGTTGGGGTTCTGGTAGTATTGGTTATCTTTCGGCTCTTGTTGAATGTACTTATGGGTATGTGGAATCTGAGTAGATTGTGATCGGACCAGGGCACTGGTGTTATGGACAGTGCGAGGACTTGGGATGTAGTGGCATTGGTCTGAGGTGCGAAGATGAGGTCTAGCTTACCTCCCTTGATGTGGGTGGGAGAGTCAACATATTGTTTGTAACCTAGTTCCTCTAGGGCATCTAGGAATGCTGCTGTCTGGCTGTCTTGAAGAGATGGTAAGTTGAAGTCACCAATTAACCAATTTGGAGAGCGTGGAGTGGATGTGGTACATGCAAGCTCAATTATTGCCGATAGGTCCTCTGGTGATGGTGTAGGTGCCCGGTATAGTAGGTTGATTGTGCAGAGCTCATTAGATATAGTGAGAGAGTCAAGGTGGGTTGAACTGGAGGTATTGCGCAGCTTGAAATGTAGATCGGCTTTGGCGAGGATGAGTGTTCCGCCTCCCTTCTGATTGGTCCTGTGGCATGCATATAGAGAAAATCCTGGTGGCAGCATCTGATTCATGAGAGCGTTGTCACAATCAGACAGCCATGTCTCCATGATCATCAAGATATCGAGGTTATATAGGGGTATCAGGTCAATAGCTGCGGGCCATTTTGATCGTACTGATCTGGCATTTATCAGCGCACACTTCAGTAGGCGTTGATGATGTTGCTTCTCAGTTTGTGTCTTTTTGATGGTTTGGAGAGGGATGTGAAGTAAATGGGAGTGAGATGTGTGGTTAGTTTTTGCTGTGGTGTGGCGGGGAATTTCAGACCATCTCCTTCCATGGTGGTGTAGGATTGGTATGTAATTGGTACCATGGTTGAACGCGTTTGAAGTGCTGGGGAGCCCAAGGGTAAGGAGGGTGATGAGTAATAGCAGGAGTTTGTACATTCTAGATTGGCAGCAGTACAGTCAGTTACTGACAACAGAACAAGTAGATGCAGGTTACTAGTAATGATGAGTTTACTGCGGAAATACTGACAACAGTACACGAAGATACAGGTTACTAGCAATCGAGAAGTTAACTGCAGAATATTGACAACAGTACAAGTGAATGCAAGTTAATAGCAATAGTGAAGTTAACTACGGAATACTGACAACAATACAAGTAGATGCGGTTACTAGCAATAGAAGAGGTTAACTGCGGAATAATGACAACAGCGGGTGTAGTAATGGGCTACTCTGATTGGTCAGCACTAGGCCGTGATGCTGTTACCGTGGTGGAGGTAATCTGCTATACCTATGTGTTAGTTATGCCTATGAAAATGTCTTGCCTACTGTTTGTTCTATGCATATCCAAGTGCACTAGCATGGTCACAACACATAGCTTTAGTTGGAAAATATAAATAATAAATAATGCAGGTCTTATGGCTTGAGGTTTTTGGTCAGCCGAGGGTAGGGACTTGCCTTTTCCTGACAGGGTAGCTGACTCCGCTCCGGGTGTGAGTTCTTGTACGCTTGCAGGGTTGATGGAATGCCACTGCCTAAGGGCCACACCAAAGGGCCCTCTGGCGAGGCCCTCAGGCGCGGGCCCGCCAGGCACGGGTGCGTCCGCCGGCGCTTCTCTTTTATCTCAGGAGGCGGCTGCCCCGATTGGGCAGGTCGCCCAAAGATGGCCGCAGTTCCCGCCGCTGGCTGGCTCAATCCCCCAATGGGGAGAGCAGCTGATGGTGGCAGGCAGGAGATGACCCACAGCGCCCGCCGGCGCTTCTCTTTTATCTCAGGAGGCGGCTGCCCCGATTGGGCAGGTCGCCCGAAGATGGCCGCAGTTCCCGCCGCTGGCTGGCTCGATCCCCCGATGGGGAGAGCAGCTGGTGGTGGCAGGCAGGAGATGACCCACAGCACCCGCCGGTGCTTCTCTTTTATCTCAGGAGGCGGCTGCCCCGATTGGGCAGGTCGCCTGAAGATGGCTGCAGTTTCCGCCGCTGGCTGGCTCGATCCCCCGATGGGGAGAGCAGCTGGTGGTGGCAGGCAGGAGATGACCCACAGCGCCCGCCGGCGCTTCTCTTTTATCTCAGGAGGCGGCTGCCCCAATCGGGCAGGTCGCCCGAAGATGGTCGCAGTTCCCGCCGCTGGCTGGCTCAATCCCCCGATGGGGAGAGCAGCTGGTGGTGGCTGTTCAGTGCAGATTTTCAGTCCTAGGCAGTTAAGTTTCGCAGATAATCCTGAATGGAATGCTAAGTATATCTCGGCAAATTTTGTTTGACCAGTTGTAAATGAATTTTCATCTGACAATCTGTAGCTGATCAGGTTCAACCAAAAACTAAAGATAACCTGGTAAAATGAGTGCATGATGAAACATTTGGGGGATCCAACCAGCAGCCAGTCTTTTAATGCATTATCATCCTCACTGCATAATACAGGACCTCGATTAGCACATTTTAAACATGCAAAGTCACTTGGCTGATGATAGCCCTCTATAATAAAAGGCACAGAAACTGCATTAAGAATGCATAAAGTCAGCACAAACAAGGGGCAAGAAGCCAAAAATGTCTGCTGACACTTTAGTCTTTACATTGTCTCATTTGCATACTCACTTCAAGGCTTATTTGTCTTGGTTCTAAAAGATTTAATAAGGTAAATCTCAGAATCATGAGGTCAATAATTTATAGCAATATCAAAATCTTGTGTATTACATGTTACCTCATTTTTAAGTGCCAGGATGTTTGCTAAATGAATACCAAAATACAGATGATAGAACATAAAAATATAACTTTCCTGTGCAGCTTGCGACCGCTCAAGCTGGGACTAATTAAGCACCTCTTAACAAAAAAGCTAAAAGGATTCATGGGAAAAATTAAAAAGACAGAGAGAGTGTGAGACTGTACCTGAGATGAGGTGAATAGGATGGACTACAGGACAGGAGGAGTTAGAAAGGACTCAGGATAAGGACATAAAGCAGGAAAGAGGATCCAGGATGGCAGAGGAAAGGGACTGAAGCTAGGGAAGAGTGATAGGGAAGGATTTTGAACTGGTAAGACATAACAGGCAGAAGAAATTAGATGAAGGCTGGGAAGGTGAGTACAGTGGTCAGAAATAGGAGTCTAGGTAGTAGATAAAAAAAAAGAGTGTGGTATGGGAGATTAAGGATGGAGTGATTGGGGAATGGAAAGACTGGGGAGGAGGTGACAGAAAGTAGAAGAAGGAATAAATCAAAGTCAGAGAGATGAAGGAGTGGAAATGAAGCAAACAGGATAAAGAAGCAACAGAAAATGGAAAGGAGACACTGAAAAAGGAGTTTAAGACATTGAAAGAAGAAAAAAAAGACTAAAACCATTGCAATTAGAAAAATAAAATGCCCCAACAATAAGGTTAAAAAAATTTATTTGTATCTTATACAGTAAGGGAGGAACTATAGGGGTCCTTTTACTAAAGTGCGGAAAGCAATTAACACACGTTTTCATGCACAGTAACTGTGGGCAAGGGCCTGCGATAACTATTACCATGGGGACATGAGAGTTTCTGTGTGCTGATTCACTTTCTGAGGCTTGTCTCCACTACCCACATCTCATAATTCTGGGTGACTTTAATGCGCATTATGCTTCTCTGCAGACTTCCCACGATAACTCCCTCCTGCAACTACTTTCTGATCTCTCACTTCAGCAGCACATCTCTTTTCCCACACACTCTGCTGGTCATATTCTTGACCTTATTCTTTTTTCCTCCTCTCTATCATCTACCATTTCAACCTTTTCTTCTCTTTCAATCCACTGGTCTAAATATCTTTGTATTAAGTTCACTTTTCAATATTTACCATTAATTGTGTCTCAATTTATTCTTATCCAAAGAATCACTACACCTTCTTACACTCGTGCTCTTTCGACACATCCCTTAGAGTGCTTTCCTTCAGCTATGGATATTTTCTCACCGGATTCCCCTTCCCTCCCAGCTAAAACATAGGCTAACCTCTGGTTTCAGTCACTATCATCTACCCTTGACTCAATTGCTCTGCTCCGCCCTCACAGTCACTTTGCTAGGAACCATAGCCCACGATTTCATCAGGATCTCCTGCTACTTCGCCACCAATTCCACCAATCAGAGTGACTATGGAGGAAATGCTGCTCCCCTTCTTCCCTCCAATGTTTCAAGGATACTCAGCTTCTACCATTCTGTTCATACAGCCAAAAAGGATTATTACAATGATTGCCTCCTCCAGTAACTTTTCTCGTTGTCTATACTCTATTCTGTCTACTCTGTCTAAGCCATCGACTTCTATTGTTTATCCCTCTGAATCTAGACCCCCTCCTTCACAGGACCTTGCTGATTTCTTTTATCATAAAGTCTTGTCTCTTAGAACCACCTCCCCCCATTGTCCTCCTCCTATATCTCCTCTGTCCCAGCCTTCGTCAGCAATCTCTGTTATCCCAGACTTCCCCCCCCCCCCTAATTCCTCTTTCCCACTCCTGGTTGTCCTTTGCACAAGTTTCCTCTGTTGAGGTCCTTAATCTCTTTAAGTCTTTCCACAAGACTACATCTCCTGCTGATCCAAGTCCCACCTCTTGGCTTGCCACTCCTTCTCTAGTCCTTTTCCCTCTGATTGTCTCAATTCTTAAAACAGTTTTATCTTCTGACACTTTCCCATCACTTTGGAAACATGCCATAGTCCAATCCATCCTGAAGTCTTCCTCCCTAGACCCCTTTATTCCCTCCCACTATCACCCTATTTCCACCCTTCTGTTTCATTCTAAGTTACTTGAGAAATTGATTTTTGCTCAGCTTTCCTCTCATCTTGATTCCGCTAATGCCCTTCACCCTTGTCAATCTGGATTCCACCCCAGCCATAGCACAGAAACTGTTCTCCTTTCTTTTCTCTGTGAACTTCACCAATCACATGATCGGGTGACATTTCAGTGGTGGTCTCTCTTGATCTTCTCTTGATCTCTCTTCTGCTTTTGATCTCGTTGATCACGTTACTTTGCTCATTCGGTTACACAATTTCAGTTTCCGGGATACTGTTCTCAATTGGTTTCACTCTTTCTTAACTCAACAGTCATTCTCTGTGTCAGTTAACACTTCGCTCTCTTCTACTTTACTTCTTTCTTGTGGTGTCCCTCAGGATTCTGTTCTTGCCCCCCCCCCCGCCCTCCCACTGTTTAATATCTTTCTTATTCTTTTGGCTCTTCTTATACAATATCATGGACTATCCACCTATTTTTATGCAGATGACATTATACTACTCCATCACACTAATCTGCTTACTCCAGACCTCTCTCCTCTTAACTCTTGTCTTTCTAATGTCTCTGCCTGGCTATTTGATAATTACCTTCATCTCAATCCTAAAATATCTGCTGCTCTTTGGGTCACATTTGGTAGTCCTGTTCCAGTTCTATCTCCCTTGCTTCTTAGTTCTCCTAGCCCACTCATTGATTCTCTGCACTATCTTGGTGTTATCCTCAAGTCGTCACTGTCTTTCAATTGATAGCAACATCACACAGCCTCTTTATGTGTGCATAGTTATAGATAAAATTTCTGCATACTGTATATAGTTGAATTAAATACCCCTGTATGCTTGTAATCTGTACATTGGAAATTTGTAAATTGTTCATTGTAAACTGCCATGAGCGTACTTGAAAATGTTCCCTGTAAACCGCCTTGATTACCCAGATAAAGCGGTATATAAATCGATTAAATAATTAAATGATAAAGAAAGAAATACCCACCTTTCATCTCTGATATGCCGTGGGTTTTTCTCCCTTCGCCGAAGCTGCGCTGTTCGCCCTTTTTTTTCCTTTTTCCTTCTTGACCGCTTTGCTTCTCACTCGCGTCATCTCCAAAACAGATTACTGTAATATCATTTCCTTGGTCATCCCCAATATCAGATACATGATTACAGCATATTTAGAATACTGATGGCCGCTCGTGTCCTCTCATCTACCTCATGTTTTGACCATATTATGCTGCTCCTTATCCGTTATCATTGGCTTCCGGTACACTTTTGCATTCAGTATAAATTACTCGCCCTGACTCACTATGCATTGCATTCTGGTTCTCCCAGTTATCTTTCTGACTCCCTGCTCCTTTATTCCCCTCACTATGCCCTCCACAGTATCCACGGAAATCGTTTACACCTTCCCTCGGTCTCTCAAGCTCAGTTAACCTCCATTCGAATATCAGCTTTCTTCTTCATGGCTCCTGCATCTTGGAATTCCCTTCCCTCTGTCCTCAGACTTGAGCCTTCATTTATTAAATTCAAATCTCTTCTGTTGACCCATCTTTTCAAAATTGCCTTTGACCTATCAGTCCCCTGATTTCCCTGCACATCAGTTCTATCAAATTCCCTATGTTTTTCCCTCTTTTTTGATTCTGTACTATGATTTCTGTATGAATGATGTTCCTGTCCTATGATTTTATGGAGTTCATTTTCAGCCTTTATTTTATTTTATTTATTCAATGTTTTTAAATCTGTACACCGCCTTGCTGGTTCCCTGAAAGGCGGTCAAGCAAATACAATAAACATAAACACAGAGTGCACATTGCAGTTAACATGGGAGAACATATCACACACTGTCTATGTTGTAATTAGCATAGGTGCAATTAAAGCCACCTCAATAGGTGGAGTAAGGGTGCACCCATGGTAATTTCATCATGTGTCGGGTACGTATCCACATGTTAACTGCTGAGAACATGGTGGCTGCATCCCCGACTGTTACCGTGGAAGCTTTGCACTTAACATACATTAGCTTTAGCACTAAAGCGTGTTATGTGCAAAATCCTTATTTATTTGATGATAAGGCTGACAGCTAGCGCCATATTTTCATAACAAACAGATCTATCCCTGGGTTTATGACGTGACATGCATGAACTTGTAGTCTTGCCTTTCTAAGCAAATGAAGTAGAGAAATCAGAACTAGCATGGGGTAAACCAGGACTAGATCAACCTGTTTTGAAAATCTGGAATCAACTAGCAACCCTAGTTGGAGAGAATCCATCTGTGTTCTGCATGTGTAGTAGAAATGAAGTATTTTACTAATACTTCCGGCCCTTTTGCTAAAGCCCATTAGCTGGATAATGTGCATTTTAATGTGTGGCAGCTGGCAGTCAGGAACGCTAACGTGCATTTTAATCGGTGATCATGGGATGGGATAGGGAATGAGTGGAGAGCGGGTGTGGAAAGCATATTACTGTTAATGCTAGGACAATTGCCACACACTCAGCAGTAATGTGGCTCTTAATGTTGGTTCACCTAACGACTCATCTATGGGTGTCATTGAGTGAACCCACCTTAGTGGAGAGCACAGTCGTAGGGCCCATCACACGTTAGCTGCTAGGAACATACTGGTCATGCTCCTTACAACTAATGAGGAGGATCTGCTATTAACGTGTGTCTGTTCGGCGTGTTAATTGCCACATCCTAGCAGGCTTTAGTAAAAGAAGACTTTCGTTTTTCTATAGGGATGTTTAGCAGTCTTATTTGTTATGTTTTCCTAGTAAGAGTTATAGGTAGATTCCGGTTTGCGTTTAGTGGGGATGGACATTCGGTTCATACAGCCATCCCCGCTAAATGTCAGGGTGCTGCTGCAACCGACAGAGCTCCCCGCACATACAGGCAAGATGTGTGGGGAGCTCTGTTTGTGGGTGAGAAGGGGCGGGCCAGAGGTGGAGCGAGGAGGGGCAGTGGGTCGGCCCTGTATGTCTGGGGTCGGCCATTTGCATGGGGGACTTATTCCACCTCAGAGGTGGAATAAATCCTCCTGGACAGCAGGACTGTCAGCAGCCAGGGCCGGTAAGCAGGGGGTTCCCTGCAGCTCGACCCTGACCACGGTATGCCCGATCGGATGTCAGGCAGCAGGGAATGAAGTATGTCGGGGGGATCATGGCTCCTGCATGGAGCTGTGGTGCCGTGGCAACATGATGCCATGGTATCGCAGCTCCATGCAAGAGCCTGGCTGGGCTAGCCGGGTAAGTGTCAGGACATCCGGGGTGCCTGAATCAGGGCACACCTTGGATGTCCTGGCCTTATGCTGCGATTCTGCACCCACAGGATCATCTAGCCCCCGCTGGAGCAGAATTGGGTATATCCCCGGGCCGTCCGGGTGTCTGGATGTCCAGACGGCCAGGGGATGTACATCTTTGAATTGGCCTCCACATGGATATCCTAAGGTCTGGTGTAACAGGATTTTTGATGTTTGAGCTCTAGGAGTTAGTGCTGTTTTGGTATGACAGGTTTGCTATATATATTTCTAATGTATGTTTTGTTGTGTTTTGTGCTATCTCCAAAGTATCTGGTAGTGGATAGTTTGTATTCCTACCATTGAGGTGATACCATGACTCTTGAATTTGTATATTATGTACACTGAATGTCACCTATGAAGATATAGTTGTGCAGGCCAAAGTTGCTACTCTTAGAAAGGAGCACAACCAGTTGAGTGGGGAGGAGGGCGAAGATGCTCAAGAATGAAAGTTCACCTGGGATGCTGAATATCCTTGCACCAGTCCTGCTCCTTGTTTTTTAACTAAACTACATATGATCCTATCTATGCTTACCAACGGGACAATTACTGTATTTAAGGTGAGCTAGGGCAATAGGAAATATTTCCCGATTAGATAATGTGTGCAGCCTTTAGTGTGGGAAAGGGGGCAAATACACAGCAGTGCATGTGTGTGTAACAGCATTTAACAGCGTTAAGGTACTGTAAATGCGACTGATTTAAAGGGAGTGTTCTAAAAATTCATAGCAACAGCAGGACAAGCTAATCTCGCTATGCATAATGATTGTGAGCCTCTGAGGGACTGTTCATATTCTGCAAGCAATTACCATTTATGTCTGCCTTTGAGAACTGCAGCAAACTGCTTGTGCTCGGCGTTCCCAAAAATGTCACTCACCGCCAGCAAGAACCAGCGATAGACATTGGACATGCAAAGTCCATATTATCGATTCGTCTCTAAATTAAGAAAGTGACACATTTATATTTAGCATTTTAAACATACCTGACATGTTGTGGTGTTTTCTTCAGGCATGATGTCTGAGCAAATGAAGACACCTTATGTCTGTAATTATAATGCTCGTTTCTAAGTTACAGTAATTAAATCATATTTATTCATACCAAATAAAACTATGTTGAGAAGTAGTGATTGACTACAGATACTGACACAAAAATGAATCATTAAAATAGGATAATAAGGCAACTCCTGTTGTAAACAACAGTGTGAAAATTGGCATTTTATAACCACAGTAATTATGAATGTGAGACATCCCTTCAAATGCAATATTTAGTGGTCTAGCTGGTGGTTTTATTTTTTCATGCAACCTGTTCTACTATTTGATTTTGTAGAGATTTTCATGTCCATAATATTCATGTTAAAGAGGCCATATCGTTCATTTGAAGTAGTCCAACTAGCAAGAGTTGGCAGGATATCTACTCCATAGCTCCTTGGCAGTTTTGCTTCCTCGAGTTTTATGCCTTAGTTTTTTTGGGGGGGTTTTGCGATTAAACTTTACTTCTTACTTTTGTTGGAGATGCCCATCAAAAATTGAATTGCCCTCATATACGAGTGTACCGGCTATTAGGGGAGTGCATTTGTCATAGTTGATTTAGTTCATTTAGACATCTAAAAAATAAAAGCGTGCACTAATCACTTAAAAAGGATATAGCGTTATTAGAAAAGGTACAGAGAAGAGCCACCAAAATGGTAAAGGGGATAGTAGGATACTCCTATGAAGAGAGGCTCAAAAGCTTAGGGCTCTTCACCTTGGAAAAGTGACAGCTGAGGGGAGATATGATAGAGGTCTATAAATTAATGAATGGAAAGGAAAAGGTAAATGTAAATCAATTGTTTACATCATCAGAATATAAAAAGACTAGGGGACATTCAATGAAGCTACAGGTTAACCTATTTAAGACTAATAAGAGAAAATATTTTGTCACTCAACACGTAATCAAACTCTGGAATTTGTTACCGGAGGATGTAGTAAAAGCTGTTAGTGTGCAAATGCAATGTGTGCCTTCGAGTCAGTACTGACCCCTGGCGACCCAGAAGCTCCTGGGTTTTCTTGGCAGTGTCACCTTAGTGTAGTTGGGTTTAAAAAAGGTTTGGACAAGTTCCTGGAGGAAAGGTCCATAAACCATTATTAAAAGGGACCCAGGATATCACTGCTTGACCCAATACAAGCATTGAGGAACCTATGTCTTGTGGGGAGACTGCTAGGTACTTATGACCTAGATTGGCCACTATTGGAAACAGGATACTGGGCTTGATGGACCTTGGTCTGACCCAGTATGGCATATCTTATGTTCTTACTTATATGCATGTATGCCATGAATTAGTGTGTGTATTATCAGTTTGTGTATGGAAAAAAGCTCTGGTGTGAATACAGAGCCCAGTCCTAACAGGGACACATCCGGGCCGTCAGGATGTCCAAAAAATGGACAGGACCTGATTGTACCCGATTCTGCACCATGGGAGATAGATGTTCCCACGGTTGCAGGACTGGGCACTGAGACAGCTTGGCATGCCCCTGAATCCATTGCGAGAGATGTCCTCGCTGCATCATGGCCAGCCCATCCTATGCTTCTGCTGGTGTGACGGTGCAATGGCGTCCCATCGCCATGGCACCGGAATGCCCAGCAGAAGCGCCGAAGGCCTGGCACAGACATAGAAGTCTTTTCCCTGCCACCCGGCCCTGGGCAGGGTCTGCCAGGGCAAGGGTTAGGCAGAGGGGCCTCCTCTTCCTCGGCTCCATGTCTTGAGGAGGGCTGCTGGGCCCAATTGCAAGGGCCCCCTGCATTTATTCCACCACCAAACTAACCCTCTGTATGTGTGGAGAGGACTGGATTCTGTATAGCATGTTGGGAAAGATTGGGGGTTGGACGTCCAAACAGGATGTACAACCCCGCTATTAACATCTCTACATTGGGCCCACAGTGTTCATTGAAATAACAAATAAGTGAAACAAATATGAAAAAAATGCCCAAGATCTGTAAAAATTCATTTGAAATGAGCATGGACCAAATTTTTTTGGTCATGAACATCCCTACCAGATATGCAATTGATTCAGTGCTTGTGGAGGCTGCAGCAGTTCTATTTGCCCCCCAAAACTAAATCTGCACCCTCAGGACAGAGTAGAAGGCTGCTCATCTGAGTGCTTTCTCTATAGCACCCTGCTAGAGGCAGAAGAAAAGCACAGTCTTATATTTCAAAGAGGCTCACATTTCAAACAGTTAGTAGCGAAGATATTGAGCATATACTATCTAAGCTAAACACCTTCATCTCTCCACTTGATCCACGCCCAGTCAATTGGGTCAAAGCAGCAAGAACCGAACTTAGCTCAATTCTAGCTAACAAACAAAACACTTCAACAAGAAATAATGCTAAACAGTCTCAAGCTCTCTTCCATCCGCCGTCCCTTAAAGAAACTAGGCCTCGACCCATTGCCAGCCTCCCATTCCTGGTTAAAGTCATCGAGAAAACTGTACAGCTATACCTCCAAAACCATATCGATGAAAACCACCTACTTGATCCTCAACAGCATGGTTTCCGCCCAATGGATGGAGTAGAAACCTTAATTACCTGTCTCATTAACACCCTGACCCAAGGCATTCAAGACCGCTCACAAACCTACCTTCTGATATTTCTGGACATCTCCACAGCATTCGATACAGTCAACCATAATATGTTACTACAGAGATTACAACTATTTGGAATTCAAGACATCGTCCTCACACGGTTCCAGTCATACCTCACCTACAGACAACAGCAAATAACAATGGGTTCAAACATCTCCAAACCTTACCAACAAACACAAGGAGTACCCCAAGGTTCCACATTATCTGCACCCCTTTTCAACCTATACATACAACCCCTATGCTCTATCATCAAAAAGTACAACATCCTCTTTCAGGTACATGCTGACGATGTTATACTTTACTGTCCACTCCACTCCAATAAACCAGATTACACATGAATTCAGGAATGCTTCACAGATGTCACTCAATGGCTCACAACAAATAACCTGTCAATCAACTTCAAAAAGACTGAGGCTATGTTTATTACAAGGGATCCTCCTTCACACCTCCAACCACTATAACATTGAACATCATTCAGATAAATGGAAAAGTGGAGCTGAAATACCTCGGGATCACTATCGACCATCAACTCTCCTTCAAGAGCCAAGTAGCAATAACAGCAATAACAATCTATTTCAAAACTAAGACCCTGCAAGAACTCTGTCTCCTTCTTGATCCAGCAGGTTTGAGATCAGCATTTCAAGCACTTACTTTCCCCCATGCTGAGTACTGCAACAGTATCTACAAGGGTCTGCCTCAATCCACACTTCTCCCTCTTCAAACTGCTTTACACACAGTTGCTTGTACCATCCAAAGAGCAACTAAATATGACCACATCACCCCCATCCTAAAACACCCACATTGGCCACTCCTTACCAAAAGAATCAAATACAAATGCCTCTTCCTCACTCACAAAGCTCTTCACTCCCACCAGACTACCTGCCTACGATCCCTACTACAGAAACCCTCTACAAACAGACCACGAAGACATACTACAATCAACAAACTTAACATACCGCAATCCAAAATAAAATACAACCTACAAACATGCCGCAAAGCATTTGAACTCTATGCATCTTCCTTTGGAACTCCCTACCTGACACCCTAAAGAATACTGCCTATCTTCCCTGCTTCTGCAAAGACTTGAAAACCCACTTATTCACTGAACACTCTGGTCCCTCCACTTAACATCCCTTTCAACATGACACTATCAAGGCAGGCCCACACTTGTAGATATTTGTTGAACATAACGTTTACTTTGACATTTGTGCATAGCATTCTACTATATACAGGGTGGCCCAAAAAGTGAGAACATCTCGTAGCATATAAGTTATTTAAAATTTCAAAAAGACAGATGTAAATGATTGACAAATTAAAAAAAAAAAAAGATGTTGACTGGAAATTGTTGAAATAAAGACGTTATATAGCTAAAAAAGGTAAATAAGTAAACTATTTAAGCTTTTAATTTATGAGATGTTCTCACTTTTTTTGGGCTACCCTGTATACTATGTAATCTTTAATGTTATTTTGTTTTCAAAATAGTTAACTGTTTCTCTGTATCTGAGGTTCTGTTCCATATAAGGCATATGTTCTTTGTAAAAAACGTTCTGTTCCCTGTAAACTGCTTTGACCCGGTGAAAAGAGATATATACGCCTAGCTAAATAAATAAATATAGCACTGCAATATGGACTTAGATTTGCACTTAATGGCAATCAATTTGGACATGGGTTCATAAGATCCCTCGTGTTGTGAAAGAGCAAAGATTCTTTCGAACGGCTGCACTGTTCCTAAAGATACTTGCTATTTTTCATCAAAATGGATCACAGGCCATGTACCCAGGGTTGAGAAGGGGATGTGGGGAAAATGGAAATTACACTAACCTGGTAATTGTAGTTCCTGGAGGGTCCAGTTTAGTCCTCCACAATCGGGTAGTGCCCCTCCTCCTGCAGCCGGGAGACTGGACCAATCAAATCTTCTGTAGTATATATGCAGACGGAGCTCCCAGAAGCCCCCAGTGTACTAGTAACAAAGCATACTTAACGAAGCAACACATTAGATTAATATACAAAATGACATAATTAAAGAACAATTTGTTCCCCCCAAGAAATATCCAACCCCCTCCCCAAACGAGGAAGTCAGAACACTGTATTGCGCCGGTACCGACGCCCCAGAAATCAAAATACTGCTCCCCACCAGAATCTCAGGAGCTGCCTGAACCCCCGAGACAGGGAAGAGCCTTAGCAAAAAACGCGGCTGCAACAGAGGGACCGAACGGCAAGAGGAACCGTCTTATGAGCAACCGTTCGGAAAGCGCGCCGCATAATCATATCAGACCGTCGGGAGGGAAGGAGGACTAAACTGGACCCTCCAGGAACTACAATTACCAGGTTAGTGTAATTTCCATTTCCTGTTCGGTAATCCAGTTTAGTCCTCCACAATCGGGATGTAACAGAGCAGTTAAGACCGGGCGGGACCTTGCCATCCGGCGCGCAGAACCGCTGAACCAAAACAGGAATCCCGAGCCGCTGACACATCTAAGCGATAGTGTCTACTGAAAGCATGCAGAGACGACCAAGTGGCCGCCCTACAGATATCTGCCGGCGGAACCAGGCTATACTCCGCCCAAGAGGTCGCCTGAGCCCTAGTGGAATGAGCCCTCAGACCCTCCGGAATAGACTGCTGTTGCAACAGATACGCGGACGCGATCGCCTCTTTGAGCCATCTAGCAATGGAGGCTTTAGCCGCCGCTTCCCCTTTACGCGCACCCCCGAAGAGCACGAAAAGCCGGTCAGATTTCCGAAAAGACTCGGTAACCTTTAAATAACGATGGAGCGTACGACCCACATCGAGCCGGAGAAGACCTTTGTCCGTTGACCCGACAGATTGCGAAGAAAGCACTGGAAGAAACACTGCCTGATTCATGTGAAAGGGAGACACCACCTTTGGCAGAAAGGAAGGAACCGGACGGAGAATGATCCGATCCGCGGAAAAAGACAAAGGCTCTCGACAGGACAATGCATGCAGATCCGAAATGCGCCGTGCTGAACAGATGGCTACAAGAAAAACCGCCTTCAGCGTGAGATCTTTCAGAGACACCCTGCGCAGGGGCTCAAAAGGTTCACAAACCAGGGCCCTCAGAACTAAATTCAAGTCCCAAGGAGGAACGAAAACTCTGCGGGAGGGCCGCAAATGAAAAACAGCCGTAAGAAATCGGCGTACATCCGGATGAGCCCCGAGCAGACGACCCAAAACCTTGCCGCGATAACACGAGATAGCCGCCAACTGGACTTTTAGGGAACTAGCCGCAAGGCCCTTATCGAAACCATCCTGAAGAAAACTTAAAACGACGGGCACGGAAACCGTCGCCGCCCGGACTCCCCGCCGGGAGCACCAGTCTTCAAAAATCCTCCAAATCCGAACGTAAGTAAGAGAAGTGGACGTTTTCCTCGCCCGCAGAAGGGTAGAAATCACCGCGGGGGAGTAGCCCTTCCTTTTCAGCCGAGCCCTCTCAATGGCCAAACCGTAAGCGAGAATCGATCCACTTGGGGCATCCGCAAGGGACCCTGAAGAAGAAGATCCGGTAGCGCGGGCAGGAGCCAAGGAACGCCGTCGCGCAGCCGGACCAGATCGGCATACCAGGGCCTCCGGGGCCAATCCGGGGCCACCAGTAACACACGACCCCGATGGCTCTCGATACGTTGCACGACCCGGCCGATCAGAGCCCACGGAGGAAAGACATAAAGAAGACCGGACGTTGGCCACGGCTGAATGAGAGCGTCGAGCCCCTCGGACATGCGCTCCCTTCGCCTGCTGAAGAAGCGCCCTGTCTTGGCTGATTGAAAGGTCGCCATGAGATCCATGATGGGTGGACCCCACCGCCGGGCGATTTGCACGTAAACCTGTGGGTTTAGCTCCCATTCTCCGGGGTCCACCCGCACTCTGCTGAGAAAATCGGCCTGGACATTGTCTATGCCTGCAATGTGTGCCGCCGAGATTGCCGGAAGGCGAGTTGGCACCCAATTGAACAAGGCCGCCGCTTCTGCCTCCAGGGTCACGCTGCCGGTACCCCCTTGGCGATTGATGTAAGCTACGGTGGACGCATTGTCTGACAGGACTCGCACCGGCCGGCCGAGAACCAGGTTCTCCAGGGCCACCAGGGCTAGCCGGACTGCCCGCAATTCGAGACGGTTGATCGACCAAGAGGCCTCCAGGGGAGACCATTCCCCCTGTGCAAAGCAGGACTCGCAGTGAGCCCCCCAGCCGGTTAAGCTCGCATCCGTCGTGAACGGAACCCACAGTGGAGGCTCCAAGGGAATCCCCCACGTCAGGTTCTCGGCGGAGAGCCACCACCGGAGGGATCGGCGAACCGTCTTTGGGCAAGGCAATCTCTTGTTCAACGAGTCGAACTGGTTGGACCAACGTCGCAGAAGAGCACTCTGCAGCGGACGCATGTGGAAGCGCGCCCAAGGCACCACCTCCAAAGTCGCCGCCATCGTTCTGAGGAGCCGCAGGTACCACCACGCCGACGGAGCTGGCATCCCCCGGAAGAGACGGACCAGAGCCCGCAACGCCAGCACGCGTTGCTCCGGAAGGCACACCAAGCCCCGTGCTGTGTCGAAGCGAACTCCCAGATACTCGAGATCCTGTGTCGGAGACAGACAACTCTTGCATTCGTTCACCACCCATCCGAGGGACCGAAGGAGATCCACCACCCTGCTCGTGACTTGCACACACTCCCGACTGGACTTTGCTCGAATCAACCAGTCGTCGAGATACGGATGGACCAGGATGCCCTCCTTGAGCAACGCCGCCGCGACTACAACCATCACCTTTGTGAAGGTGCGGGGAGCCGTGGCGAGTCCGAACGGCATGGCCCGGAATTGGAAATGGCCCCACGGAAGCGCAAAGCGGAGAAACCGTTGATGGGAGGGCCGGATGGGAATGTGTAAATAGGCCTCAGTAAGATCGAGGGACGTTAAAAATTCCCCTTGACGCACCGCTACGATGACTGACCGCAGGGTCTCCATGCGGAAGTGCGGCACCCTGAGAGCGCGATTCACGCCTTTGAGATCCAAGATCGGACGAAGAGAACCGCCCTTTTTGGGAACCACAAAATAGATGGAGTAGCGACCTGCGCCTCTTTCCAAAGGCGGGACCGGAACGACGGCCCCCAGAGAGAGCAGCCGATCCAGGGTCACGCGGATGTCCCGCGCCTTTTGAGCTCCCTTGCTGGGAGACAGAACAAACGAATCCGGAAGTGGGTGCGCAAACTCCAGGGCATAACCTTCTTCTATAATCTGCAGCACCCACCGATCTGACGTAATTTGGGCCCAAGAAGGAAGAAAGTCGCGCAAACGACCCCCGATAACCGGGTCTCCCTCTAGAGCCCGCCTCGTTTCATTGCGGCTTGCGATTAAAGGAAGAGGCCGAGGAAGAGGCGGCTCCAGAGAAGCCCCTTCCCGCTCCTCTGAAACCACGAAACCCTTGATGACGGGTTCCAAAACGACCGCGCTGCGATGTCCACAGCCGGGAAGAACGAAATCTGCGAACATCCCGAAACTGGCCGCGCGCTGAGGTGGACGACCTATTAAGCTTAGGCTTATCCTCCGGAAGCCGACCACCCTTAGACTCACCGAGATCCTTCACCAACTTATCCAGAGCCTCACCAAATAACAACCTGCCCTTAAAGGGCAGTTTACTGAGGCGAGACTTGGAAGAACCGTCGGCCGCCCAGTTGCGCAACCAGATGGACCGTCGTGCCGCTACCATGGAGGCCATACTATTAGCTAGGGAGCGGATTAAATCATAAAACAGATCCGCCAAGTAGGCTGATCCCGACTCCATTCGGGTAATGTCCAACAGCCCCTGTTGGTCCATACCGGACCCCGAGCGCAGGTGCTGCGACCACCGCAAACAAGCCCGAGCTACCCACGCCCCACATATAGAAGCTTGCAACGATAAGGCGTTGGTCTCGAAAGCTTGCTTCAACAAATTATCAACCTTTTTGTCCTGAACATCCTTCAGGGCCGCGGCCCCTTCAACCGGGATGGTGGTTTTCTTGGTCACTGCCGAGACGGCAGCATCCACCCGTGGAGACTTAAACAAGTCCCTCTCCTTGTCGGCAAGGGGGTAAAGACGATTCATGGTCCGAATCCCTTTCAAACCGGATTCCGGTTGCTCCCATTCCGCATGGATCATCTGCTCAACCACGCGGTGCACTGGAAAAACTACCTGGGCATCCCTGACCGCCTGAATGAGAGGATCCTCGAGACCCTCCTCCTCCAGTGGCCGCACCGCAGAGAGGTTAAGCGCTTGGAGAGACTCCGTGACCAAAGGGACCAGCTCGTCCCTTTGAAACACCCGAATGATTCGAGCCTGATCTTCCGGCTCCGGGAGCTCCCCGTCTTCTAACTCCTCCGCCTCAGTCTCAGGATCCCCCTCAGCCTCGGAATCCGGAAGACAAAGGGCGTCCTGATCCTGGTCCCCCAACCTGGGCCGCTTGACAGCGGGTTGGGAAGACCGCTGAACCCCCCCTGCGGATCCTGGGGGGAGAGAGGCGGGCCAAGCCTCCGGCAAGTGACCGGACCGGCTTAAGCGGAAGGCCTGATGCATGAGAAGAACAAATTCTGGGGAAAAGTCTATAGGCGACGCTACTACAGCCGCCTGCTGGAGCTCAGGGACCGACGTATTAGACGCCGGGCCCAAACCAGAAGGGAGGATGCTCGGTGAAGGGACACTGTCCCCCGAAAGAGAAGGTTCCCCGGGCACATGCTGTTCCTTAACTTCAATAGGAAGCTCCAGGTCTGAAGAAACTGCAGCACAGCTCTTGCAGATTCCAGAGTCAGTCAATGTACCTCTGCGGGACCCACAAATTACACACTGAGGTTTGGCAGCCATGCTAAGGCAACCTGCTCTCAGGGAGAAAGAAGGCAACAGGAACAGGGAAGCCCACACCAAGGGGACTAATCTTATTCAAATCAGTACAGCTTTAAATTTAAAACTTTTTTTTTTTACAGAAAACAAAACACTCCCCAGTATCCTAGGGGTGCCCTGAGCAAAATCGCCAGGAAAATAAACCCCAAAAACACCAGGGGAACCCGTGCACAAGTGTTAAAAAGTGCCCTTAAAAAGCACACTTTAGAAATCCAAAATGGCCGCCGCACTCTTTCACCCGCGGTAAAAAACGGCGCGAAAATACAAAGGTAACCAAATAATATGTAAAAGAAAGAAAACGACCCTCTAATACAGGGCAAGCGAAAAAAATCAGGAAAAAGTGCAATTTGGAAGCCAGGGGAGCCGACAGAGCCTCTGACAATGCACAGAACAGAGAGCTGAAAAGTTAAAGCAAGGAAAATTCCTACCAGCTCAGGGAACAGCAAGGAACTCAGCCCTTCTCCAAGTGACAGGCAATGTTGCAGCCGGTATGGCTCTTCCCCGTACAGCCTTGGGGAGAGCTCAACCCAGGCTTCAGAGATTCCCAGGCAGGAAGGCAGGAGCCCAAGGCAGGTCTGGCTTCCCCCAGGATGTCCCCTGTGGCTTTTTTTTTTTTAAAGATACAGCTACCTAGCAAAGAAATAGAAAATAAAGGACCAGAAAGAAACCCCAAAAGAACTAACTAACTAGTGTTGCTCCTTCAAGTGTCACTTAGCGTGCCCAGAAAGGGCACAGAAGTCCTCCAGCTGCAAGGAGACTGGACACACTGGGGGCTTCTGGGAGCTCCGTCTGCATATATACTACAGAAGATTTGATTGGTCCAGTCTCCCGGCTGCAGGAGGAGGGGCACTACCCGATTGTGGAGGACTAAACTGGATTACCGAACAGGAATTGGTGCTTATTTGCATATGTGATAAACTTGCATCTATGCTTAGAGATGCTGGGTTGGGATGGAAGTTCCCGTTGGGAAAATACTGTAAGTGGGGCAAATCTCCCTTGTCTCCTAAACTATGCCTGTTGGGGATGTTGGACAATGTATCACTACTACCACTATTAATCATATATATAGTGCTACAAGGCGTATGCAGCACTCCACAGACACTATAATAAGATCGTCCATGCTTATCAGAGCTTACAATCTAATCAAGACAGACAATGCAACAGATGAGAACGAGGGTACGAAAGGGAAGCAGGCAGTAATTGGCAAAATGAAAACTGGTGTCCTAGCTGGTGCACATAGCAAGATCGGAGGCCTGAAGAATTCAGGTTCACATGATTGCTTCAATACAGACATTGACATTCTCATGAAAAAATGATCTTGAGAAGGTTGTGATTTCTTCTTAGGGATTTTGGTTTAGCTCTCGCCTTTGTCAGAAGTAGCTCAAGGCAGGTTACATTCAGGTACATAGCTCATAATTATAACTGGTATATGTGTATTATGAAATCTGGTCTTAAAACCAGGGTAATCATTGCTCACTATAAAGTGGGCAGACAAAGGGGGAACAATTGTGATCATAAACACTTCCAATTAAGACATGGGAGCAATGCGACAGTTTACAAATGTTTCTCACTATATACCTTTGGACACGGGATCCTACATTGTCTTTGCAGAACGATACAGAAATCATTACAAATATGACCCTTGTATTGGGGTTTCTGACTGAGAAAGAATTTCAGTTTCTGAATCCTAAAAATCCAAGAATTGTAGTCTTTTATCTGTTGGCAAAAATTCATAATCAATGCTTAAGCCCCAGGTCAACCAATATTATTGATTAATGATTCCCTTTTGGGATTTGTGAGGAAATATTTGGCTACTTTTTTGAAGTATGAGATCCCAAAGATCCGTTCATGTATTAAGGACACAACACAACTGAATTTTTTCTGAACCAGTATGGCAATTCTTATGCTATTATGGTAGATAATTTTTGTTCTATTGGTAGTAGCATGTGTTTGTTTTGTACTGAAAATCTCATCCATGGTGGTTTTGAAGTTTTTAAATTGTTTGTCACTTTTTGTGATATCTTGTTTTTCTGTTTGTGATATCTTGTTTTTCTGTCATGTATTTTTATGTTTGCATGTTTATTGTTTGGTCTTATTTGAATGAATTTTAATGTGTGCATTTTATTCTTATTATTTAATTTATTAGTTTATAAACCACGTTGATTGGTCTAGGGAAAAGCAGTATATCAAATAATAAAACTAACCTAATCTGTTTTTTCATAACCAGGAATGTTACAGTCTATGGCAAATCTGATTCTACCTGAATGCATATGGGAAGAGTGTTATAAATTAAAGAAAATTCCAATTGATAGGGGAAAAGCCATTGAAACAGAATCTATTTCCTGTGTCAATAACACACTCACTCTCTCACACAAATACTTTTTTTCTGTCATACAGACACTCATTAGGGACGTTTATAAAGTTGCATTAGCTATTTCATCTTGGAAGGATAATCCCATTCAGACGATTATTAAGTATTTTATTAAAGTCGCCAGCTGATTAAAAGATAATAAACTAAAGTTATAGCTACATAAACAGGCTTTTCGGCAGAGTGCAATTTGAACTCTGCTCCCATAGTCTTACAAATCCAGGGTCTTACTATTCTAGTAGTTTTCTCAATGAGGATCCTAGGATTTACGCATAGGCAACATGAACATTTCAAGGAGAATTTTAGAAAGGATGTCCACGTATAATTTGGGATGTCTAAGCCAAAACGTTTGGGGGAAAAAAAGAAAGCATGTCCAGATGCAGAAACAATTTCACAAATGTGAATATGCTCGATATGGATATCTGCGGGGACATCTACACAGACATCCTCAGAACTGTATTTCAGACCCTGGACATTGAGGATAGCCTAATGGTTAGAGCAGTGGACTAGGAACAAGATAGCCAGGGTTCAAATCCCACTAATGTAATTTTGGACATTGTGCTAAGTACTAGGAATAGTGGAGTGCTTTCTTCTCTATACCCGCTGGATGTTTTTAAGACAACAAACAACGTCCAGGGAAGTTATTCCACCCAGGGGACTGACAATAGAATCGGCCCTGTATGTCCAGGGTCGGCGACCGCCCAGTGCCTGCCCACTCTCCACCCCTGGGCCACCTTTTCCCCACCCCTGACTAACTTCACCACACAACCGTTGGGGAAGTTAGTCGGGGCCTGCAGCTGCCACGTATAGCGGGGATGGACGTCCTGTTGGGACATCCATTCCCACTATTCATGGTTCAGAATGACCCCGATTGTGAATTGCTTAGGAAATACTTGATAAGCGGCATATCAAATCGATTGAAAACCTTGAACCTCTGAACCTCAAGCAATTTTGTCACATTACAACCTGGAATGAAAATGGAGGTTCATTTGGATGTTAGGTAATGGACCTAATAATACAGTCCAAATTGGTGAAGTGAAATGACAATAAAATACCTTGTAGATATTAAAAAAACAAGTAAAAACTGAAAAGTTGTGAGGGCATATGTATTCATCCCTTTAGCTATGAAACCCCTAAATAAGATCTGGTTCAACCAATTAGCCTCAGAAGTCACATACGTAATTAGTTAATTAGGGTCCACCTGTGTGTAATCAGTGTCACATGATCTGTCACATGATGCCTGCATAAATATACGTGTTCTGAAAGGCCTCTGACTCTGCAACACCACTAAGCAAGCAACATGAAGACCAAGGAGCACTCCAAACAGGTCAGAGCCAAAGTTGTGAAGAAGTATAGATCAGGGTTGCATTACAAAAAAATATCCTAAATTCTGAATATCCCATGGAGCACCATTAAATCCATTATAACAAAACAGAAAGAATATGGCACCAGTACAAACCTGATAAGAGAAGGCCGCCCACCAAAACTCACAGACCGGGCAAGGAGGGCATTAATCAGAGATGATACAAAGACACCAAGGGTAACATTGAAGGAGCTGCAAACATCCACAGCAGGGATGGAAGTATCTGTCCATAGGACCACTTTAAGCCATACACTCCACAGAGTGGGACTTTATGGAAGAGTGGCCAGAAAAAAGCCATTGCTTAAAGAAATAAGAAAACATGTTTGGAGTATGCACAACAGCATGTGGCGGACCCCCCCAAACACATGGAAGAAGGTTCTCCGGTCAGATGAGATGAAAATTGAACTTTTTGGCCATCATGGGAAACACCATGTATGGCGCAAACCCAACACCCCGAGAACACCATTCCCACAGTGAAACATTGTGGTGGCAACATCATGCTGTGGGAATGTTTTTCATTGGCAGGGACAGGAAAACTGGTCAGGATTGAAGGAACAATGGATGGCACTAAATACAGGGCAATTCTTGAGGGAAAACCTGTTTAGGTCTGCCAGAGATTTGAGACTGGAACGAAGGTTCACCTTCCAGCAGGACAATGACCCTAAACATACTGCTAAAACTGGTTTACAAGTGAAACATTTAAATGTCTTGGAATGGCCTAGTCAAAGCCCAAACCTCAATCCAATTGAGAATCTGTGGCATTACTTGAATATTGCTGTACACCAATGCAACCCATCTAACTTGAAGGAGTTGGAGCAGTTTTGCCTTAAGGAATGGGTGAAAATCCCAGTGGCTAGATGTGCTAAACTAATAGAGACAAACCCCAAGAGACTTGCAGCTGTAATTGCAGCAAAAGGTGGCTCTACAATGTATTGACTTTGGGGGGTGAATACATATGCACACTCCTGCTTTCAGGTTTTTTTTTTGTCTTAATTATTGTTTGTGTCCCAATAAAGGATATTTTGCACCTTCATAGGCATGTAGTGTATATCACATGATGCTAATGCCCAAAACTCAATTTTAATTCCAGGTTGTAATGCGACAAGCAGGACAAACACAGAGGGGATGAATACATTTGCAATCCCCACCATCCCTCCCCTGAATTACGCCTTCACTTTAAGCAGCTTTTCTCTGAATATCGCCTGGCTATTCAATCTGCCAAGCGTGATTTTCATGCAACTGAAATTTCTACTGCTGCAAACTCTTCTAGACAACTCTTTTCCATTTTGCGCAGACTCTCCAATGTTGGCCCTGATCAGCAACGATTATCCTTGGCCCCTAACCCTCAGTCTTTAGCTACCTTTTTTTCTGATAAAATTCTCCATCTCCGTTCATCCTTTTCACATCCCTCCCCTCCACCGCCCTTGTCCCCACCTTGCTCTTCCCTGCCCCCCTCCCCGCTTAACCTTGCTTTAGCTCACTCCTGGTCTTCTTTCCATTCCATCACTCCTGCTGAAGTTTTACAGGCATTAGCGAAATCTAATAAGACCACCTGCAAGCTGGACCCAATTCCTTCTCATTGGTTGTCCGAACCTTCTTTGCAGCTCATACCTATCATTACCACCATCATCAACACTAGTCTCTCTACCGGTCATTTTCCTTCATCTTGGAAATCAGCTGTCGTTCGTCCCATCCTCAAACAGCCTTCTCTTGATCCTTCTGTTCTATCTCACTGGCGTCCTGTCTCAAACCTTCCTTTCTTGGCCAAACTCTTGGAACGTCTTGTCTTTGATCAACTTAACTCTCACGTGGAATCTACCAACACTCTTCACCCTCGCCAAGCCGGTTTTCGTCACGGACACAGCACGGAAACGGTTCTTCTTGCACTCCTCAATGACTTGCATGTTGCTCATGATCGCGGTGATATCACTCTTTTGGTTTCCCTCGAACTTTCTGCGGCTTTTGATCTGATTGACCACCGTACTTTGCTTTCTCGTTTATCGGATGTGGGGCTGCATGGCACAGTCTGGCAGTGGTTCTGTTCTTTCCTCACAGCTCGCTCTTTTTCGGTTCATTCTGATGATCAGTCCTCTGCTTCTTTCCCTCTCACTTGTGGTGTACCGCAGGGTTCTGTTCTCTCCCCACTTCTGTTTAATATTTTTCTGGCTCCCTTGTCATTGGTGATTCAACAGTTCCCTTTGGCATTTTACATGTATGCTGATGATATTATTCTACTGTTTCATACCTCTCCCTTAACTTTAGATATTACTCAACTGAATCTTTGTCTCTCCCGGATCTCTTCTTGGCTATCCCACAATTTTCTACACCTGAATCCATCTAAGTCCACAGCCATGTGGATCTCATTGACTGGTTCTTGCCCTTCTCTGGCTCCCTCGATTGATTCTACTCCTCTCCCTCTTGTGTCATCCTTCCGCTATCTTGGTGTAATTCTCGACCCCACGCTTTCCTTTCACCAGCACCTTACTTCCCTTATACGTCGTTCCTTTGCTGCCCTGCGACAGATCAGGGCTGTCCGTTCCCTTCTCCCCTTCTCTTCCCTAGTCACCCTTGTCCTGGCCCTAGTCATAAGCCGCTTAGACTACTGTAATGTTTTTCTTGCTAATCTCCCAAAATTTCAGCTTCTATGTCTTCAGCGCATTCAAAATGCTGCTGCCCGTCTCGTCACATTCTCACACCGTTTTGACCATATCACACCTATTCTTCTCCGCTTGCACTGGTTACCTCTCTGTTTTCGTTTCCATTATAAGTTCCTTATTCTGATTCACCGTGCTCTTCATACCAATACTCCTCTATATCTTGCAGATCGGATCTCTCTTCACACCCCCTACCGTCAGCTTCGTTCTCTCCATGCTAACCGTCTGTCCCTCCCTTCCCCGTCACAGGCACACCTCGAGCAAACCCGTCATGCAGCTTTTTTCTTTCTAGGCCCAGTACTATGGAATGCTTTACCTCTGTTTCTCCGTCTAGAACCCTCATACTCTCAATTCAAAACACTACTCAAAACCCATCTGTTTCAGCAAGCTTTTCATCTCTCTCCCGATGGTCCTCCCTGATGTTTTCAGTTGATGTGTTTGTTCCTGTTTTGTTTGTATATTTGCCTTGTCATGCATTTTGTCTACCCATAGTCTGTTTGTCTTCCCCTTTACGGGCCTTTTATCATGGTTGTATTTTTATAATTTAGTAACTTATGTTTTAAAATGCTGGCCCTTTTGTTCTGTTTTGTTTTGTTTTGTCTTTTTTATCTGTCTATGCTTTTATACTTTACTTTTCTGTTTTACTTTGGCGTTCCTTTCTTTGTCTTTGCATTGCCAACCTTTTATTGTACACCGCTTTATGTTTCGACGAAAAGCGGTTTATCAAATTTTTAATAAAGATAAAGATAAAGATACTATAAAGACACAAAGGCGCTTATGTATATTTATAAAATACTAGGATAAATCCTTCAGAATTCACAGCTATAAGGGACCCATGTACATTTACACCAGCTTGAGAGTAGGTATGTGCATGCAATATGCATGTCTCGCACTCACTCTCACACACACACATACTCATTTCTCTGGCACTAACTCACTAACACATACTTTTGCTCTGCCGTGCATTTTCAGCTAGTGATATTCTCATTCTGTTACACACTCTCGCTTTGTAACTACCATTCTCCAGGACCAAGCAGGAAGTCAGTCCTCACTTATGGGTGACGTCGGCACCGACGGAGCCCTCGCGGAGCAATTTTCCCCAGCTTTCGCAGAAAGCCTTTGGGAATTGCAGCGCGCATGCGCGGTCCCCTTCCCGCCCAGGGATGCCATCTTGCTCAGTCTTCTTTTTTCCGCGGAGCCCTACAGACGTAGTTTGTTACCGCCGCTGAAAAAGTTGATTTCTTTAGTTTGATTTCTCAAAGAATTTTTCTCGGTTCGTGTGTCCTCTTCCCGCCGGGCTTTTGAGCCCGTTCACGTTTTTTATGTTATTTTATTCCAACTGGCGTTCCCGCCACTTTTTCCTTCTCCCCTGGCAGCGAGGTCTTTCGACCTTGCAGGGGTCCTTTTTCCCCCGATGGCTGCCAGCGGTTTTAAAAAGTGTGATCGTTGTGTCAGACTCATGTCTCTTACTGACACGCATGACTGCTGCCTCCGCTGCCTAGGGGCCGAGCATGACACTAAGAGTTGCGGCCCGTGCAGCAAGATGTCCTCGAAGGCCTTGAGGAGTCGGCAGTCGCAAAGGGATCGTATCTTCTCTGATTCCACGCGGACCTCGTCAGAGGCCTCGACGTCTCGTGGCTCCGGCTCAGACCATCGTCGGAGTTCTTCTGAACGGGGCTCCCCCGGCCGGGAACACCGGTGGGAGAAGAGGCCCGCGAGGGTGGAGCCGGACGGCAACCCTGGTTCCTCGAGGGCCAGGTCGCTCAGCCCGGCCCAACTCCCCGGGCCCTCGGAGGGGGAGAGGCCTTCGAAGCTTCCTCGTCTCGAAGTGGAGACTCCTGGACACGTGAGTGATATAGTCCTCCTGGACTCCCCCACCGATGATCCGACGTCGGGCCCGACGCCGTCGGGGCCCGAGTCGGCGGACGCTGGGTCTTCTGAGCTTGGTTTCAGACTGACGACCTTGGAGCGCAGTATCTCTGCCTTCATGGACCAGCAGCGGGCATTGATCACTGGCCTCGCCAGTGCATCTGCCCTGACCACCGGGACGTCGACGCCCAAGTCGACCCCGGAGGCCGAGTCGATCCTCGAGTCCATGCGAGCTCGAGTCGATCCTCGACCTAGGTCTCCCTCGGCTTCCCGTTTGGGACCGAGGTCCTCGACGCCGGCCTCGGCGTCGGGGAGGAGGTCTCCGGGCCCCGTGCGCTCGGAGCCGCTCGACTACTCCTCGGAGGAGTCGGGCTGGGACACGGAGGAGGACGAGTCACCCGGTTCTTTTCAGACCCGGTGCGTCCCCTCCGACTCGCCCGAGTCGGAGCCTCGGAGGCGGTCCCCCCCGGAGGATACCTGGTTCTCCGATTTCGTGAGGGATATGGCCAAGGCCTTGGCTTTTCCCGCGGATCCGGAGGAGGAACCCCGAGCCGAAGAGCTCGAGGCCCTTCAATATGACTCCCCCCCTAGGGAGGCCTTTACTGTACCGGTTCCCCCGATGCTGGAGCGGCTTCTCTTCCGCATGTGGGAAAGCCCGGCCTCGACGCTGGTGCTGAGCAAGCGGGTCGATTCCATGTATCGAGTCCGCAAGAGCCCCGGGTTCCAGAAGGTGCAACTACCGCACCACTCCATGGTGGTGGAATCGGCCATGCATCGACTTAAAAGTCAAAAGATGCACTCCTCAGTGCCTCCGGGTAAGGAGGCCCGGAATCTGGATGCCCTCTGTAGGAAGTGCTTCCAGGGCTCTATGCTTGCTTGTCGGGTCCAGACATATCAGTTGTATATGGGTATGTACCTCCGTGACCTGGCGAAAGAAATGGCGGGTTTTTCCGCCGGTCTCTCCGAGGAACCCTTGCAGCGATTCCAAGTCCTGTCCACAGGGATTCGGGAGTGTTCGAAGTTCATTTCTCGAGAGGCCTATGATGGCTTCGAAGCGTCGGCTCGAGTAGCCGGAGCCGGCATCGGGGCTCGCTGCCAAGCTTGGCTTCAGTCCTCCGACCTCGAGCCGTGGGTGCAGGACAAGTTGGTCGATGTCCCTTGCAGAGGGGAAAACCTCTTTGGCAAGCCCATGGCCGACAAGGCGGCGGAGCTCGAGTCAGAGACTCTCACCAGGACTCGCCTTTCCAGAAAAACCTCTGCCCCTTCTCAGAGGAAGAAGGGCTCAGGAAAAAAGCCCTTTTACCCGAGGAAGGTGTTCGCTTATAAGCAGCACCACCCACACTATCAGGCCTCGACGACCCCTCATCAGGGGCAGCAGCCTAAGGGGCAGGGTAACGGATCCTGGAGGCAGAAAGCCCCCAAGCCCACCACGCAGGCCCCGACCCAGCAGGGTGGGTTTTTTTGACTATGCCAGCATAGCCTCTCCCCTCCAGGGGTCCTCGCTCAGCACGGGGGGCCGGCTGACCCACTTTGCTCACAGGTGGTCAGCTGTAACATCTGATGCCTGGGTGTTGCGGGTGGTTCAAAAGGGCTACCTCCTACATTTTCACCAGGTGCCCCCCCCTACTTCCCGGGGGAGCCTCCCAGACCCCCGCTGCACAAGGACGTACTCCTTCAGGAGCTGCAAAGTCTGCTGCAGGAACGGGCGGTGGAACCAGTGCCCCAGCATCTGTGTGGTCACGGTTTCTACTCGAGGTACTTCCTGGTGCCAAAGAGAACAGGAGGCCTCAGACCCATTCTGGACTTGCGCAACCTCAACAAGTTCCTGCAGCGGGAAAAGTTCAAGATGCTTACCCTTGGAACCCTACTGCCCTACCTCCAGCAGGGAGATTGGCTATGCTCCTTGGATCTAAAGGATGCTTATACCCACATCCTTATCCACCCGGACCACCGACAATACCTAAGGTTTGTGGTGGCAGGGAACCATTATCAGTACCGAGTACTGCCCTTTGGCCTATCCTCCGCTCCCAGGGTGTTCACGAAGTTCCTGGCAGTGGTGGCAGCCTTCCTAAGGCTTCAAGGCCTCTTCGTCTTCCCGTACCTGGACGACTGGCTCATCCGAGCATCGTCTGCTCCGGAGGTCGCCCAGGCCACCCGGCGTACGGTGGCTCTGCTTCAGCACTTGGGCTTCGTCATAAACTTCGAGAAGTCCGCTTTGCTTCCCTCTCAGGACCTCGAGTTCATAGGGGCACGGCTGGACACTCGGCAGGCTCGTGCCTTCTTGCCTCTGGAACGGGCCAACAGGCTCATGGCTCTAGCCGGCAGGTTCAACAGCGAGTCGCCGGCCCCTGCCAGACAGTTCCTGCAACTGCTCGGGCACATGGCCTCCACGGTTCATGTTACTCCGAATGCCCGTCTACATATGAGACCTGCTCAGTGGAGCCTTCGCACTCAGTGGCATCAGTCCACAGGGAGACTGTCGGACCTGATACAGATTTCCGACCGTCTGGTCTCCTCCCTGAAATGGTGGCTTCACCTGCCCAACCTAGTGCTCGGCATGTCCTTTCAGTCGCCCCCTCCGTCCCGGGTGCTCACGACAGATGCCTCTCTCCTGGGCTGGGGGGCACATTGTCGGGGGACATGCACTCAAGGCCTTTGGGCACCTTGGGAGGCCGCCCAACAGATAATCTTCCTAGAGCTACGGGCGATCCGCCTAGCTCTGCGGGCCTTCTCTCACCTGACGTTCGGTCAGTCCGTACTGGTGCAGACGGACAATCAGATTGCCATGTTCTATGTGAACAAACAAGGCGGCACGGGCTCCCTCCTTCTATGTCAGGAAGCCCGGAGGCTGTGCTCTTGGGCTGTCGATTACGACATCCTCCTCAAAGCGGTTTACCTGCCAGGGCAGGACAATTGCCTGGCAGACAAACTGAGCCGGATTCTGCTACCGCACGAATGGAAGTTGAACCCCGCTGTGGTCCAGCAGATCTTCCGCCGGTGGGGCTCTCCCACTGTGGATCTCTTTGCCAGTCCCCTGAACAGGCAGCTCCCCAGATTCTGCTCCTGGCACCCTCACCCTCTTCGAGTGGTGCCGGATGCTTTCCTCATCCCGTGGTCCACGGGTCTGCTGTATGCCTTCCCTCCCACACCACTGGTGTCCCGGACCTTGTTCAAAGTTGTCCAGGACAGGGCCTCCGTGATCCTGGTAGCGCCCCGGTGGCCGAGACAGCCGTGGTTCCCTCTGCTCCTACAGCTAGCGGTGGACACCCCTCTTCCCCTGGGGTTTCAGCCCGATCTCCTGACCCAGGATCAGGGTACTCTTCTGCACCCCAACCTCAGGGCCCTGCACCTGATGGCCTGGCTGCTGAAAGGGTAGTTCTAGCCCCACTGCTGCTACCCCTGGAGGTGGAAGCCATCGTCCTAGCATCTCGGCGTCCTTCCACCCGGAAGTCTTATGCCCTCAAATAGCGTCGCTTCTCGGTCTGGTGTTCTCAGCGATCTGAGGACCCCTTCGCCTGTCTAGTATTGGTGGTACTGCAATACTTGCTTCACCTCTCCGATCTAGGTCTCAAATCCAATTCTGTCAGAGTCCACCTCAGTGCTCTCTCTGCACATCATTCACCGGTTGAAGGCCAGCCTCTCTCTTCGCACCCCTTGGTGGCGCGTTTCCTCAGAGGCCTCCTTCTGCTTAAACCTCCGTTGCGCCCTCCAGCTCCTGACTGGGACCTCAACGTGGTTCTGCAAAGGCTTACCTGCCCGCCCTTTGAACCCATGGCTACCTGCCCTCTTTGTTTCCTCTCCTGGAAAACTCTCTTCTTGGTAGCCCTCACTTCCGCGAGGCGCGTAAGTGAGCTGCAGGCCCTAGTGTCGGAGCCTCCGTACACTAGGTTCTACAGGAATAGGGTAGTCCTGCGGACCCACCCTAAGTTCCTTCCAAAGGTGGTCTCCCACTTTCACATCAATCAAGAGGTGGTTCTTCCGACCTTCTTCCCCAGGCCGCATGCCAGCCGAGCTGAGACTGTCCTGCACACCCTGGATTGTAGAAGAGCCTTGTCCTTCTACCTTGACCGTACGTGGGAGCATAGAAAAGCGGTTCAGCTTTTCGTGTCTTTTGATCCCAATCGGTTGGGGGTGCCTGTCTCTAAGCGCACTCTGTCCACCTGGGTGGCCGACTGTATCGCCTGGACTTACGGGGCAGCCGGCCTCTCCTTGGAAAGTCGCGTCACGGCTCATCGGGTCAGGGCGAAGGTCGCGTCCGTGGCTCACCTCCACTCTGTTCCGTTGGCAGACATCTGCCGGGCCGCTACTTGGTCTTCAGGTCAGACTTTTGTGGCTCACTACTGCCTGGAAAGGGAGTCCCACAGGGACAGTGCTTTCGGTCAGGCAGTCCTCCACCATCTCTTTGAAGTTTAGGCCACTCCTACCTTCCGGCCCCGGTGTTGGCTACCGGCCGGATGCGTATTCAGAGAAGATTCCTTCCTTCTGTACTGTTGAGCTTCAGGAAGCTCTTTAGGCTTGAGGTCTCTGGTAGCCTTAAGCTTGGAAGTCCCATAAGTGAGGACTGACTTCCTGCTTGGTCCTGGAGAAAGAGTAGTTACTCACCTGTAACAGGTGTTCTCCAGGAGCAGCAGGAATCAATCCTCACTACCCTCCCTCCTCCCCTTGGAGTTGCAGTCATTCTTATTGCATATCTTGCAAGTTTTTGCTGTCTTTCCGCTATGTCATCAGACTGAGCAAGATGGCATCCCTGGGCGGGAAGGGGACCGCGCATGCGCGCTGCAATTCCCAAAGGCTTTCTGCGAAAGCTGGGGAAAATTGCTCCGCGAGGGCTCCGTCGGCGCCGACGTCACCCATAAGTGAGGACTGATTCCTGCTGCTCCTGGAGAACACCTGTTACAGGTGAGTAACTACTCTTTCACTAACAGACATTCTCTGACTCACTCTCATACACATTCATGTAATCATACATGAAGGCACATGGGAATACACATGTACACATGTAGATTTTTACCCCACCCGGGCCATGTCCTCTTGCAATTTAGATGCAGTATTGACGTCCACATCTAAAATTAGCCTTTTCTAAAATCACCACTTACAGATGGATGCAATTTACGTATGTAAGTGCTGGCATGTACATTTGTAAATCATGATTAAGGCTTCTAAAAGAAGCCCCATAGTCTGCAAAAGTACAGTTTGTGGGGCATCTGCCTCTTTGCATTCAAAGTGCCAACATGACCTTGATAGTTCTGCTTTGAAATTGCTATAGTCACCTGAGGCTCTATTTTCCACTGGTGCTAACAGACACCACTCTCAGACCTTTAGCATATTGTATGAACATGCACGTGGCTACGCATGTGGAGAGTAATTTTATAAGGAGGTGTCAACTCTGTCTGAAAGTACACACCTACTTAGGTGCTATATTATTCACAAAAGATAGGCACCATCTTTCTTTATAAAATACTAGCATAAGTGATCAAAAACACACATTAATTTAAGGCACATCACTCACACCAGCCCTAGAGCTGGTATAAATGCCTGCACTTAGATTTCTAAAGAATGTATGTAAATTAGAGTATTTTACAATTTATGTGTGTAACTTTGCGCTTTGTCTGTGCTCTGCTTAAACTCTATCCCTAGGTCTGCCCACAGTGAAAGTACATAAAACCATTTTTCTGTACGGTGTTACAATATGGGGTACATTGATGCAAATAAATGACAAACATACCCCTACTTGCATGCATTCTCCTCATCTAAATAGGTGTTTTTTAAATAAAATTACCCGCATGATGACTAATTCCTAAAAGAGGTAAGATTACCCAGCAGTCTCCAGTGATTCAACGCAATTCCATAGCTTGTAGTGAATTATAGCTGGGGGAGGAGGATTGACCCCTGCCATAATGCCAATCAATCAAGAAATCTGATTGGCTAAATATCACTAAAGCTTTATAGACTTCACTAATCTACTAGTCTAAGGAAACTCTCTCAGGAAACAGAAGAAGAAAGCTGTGGTATGTCAGAAAGGGTTGTGTTTCAGCCGGCATGCTAATGCTCCCCAGTTCAAAGACTTTCTCCACTGAGCTATTTTGTCATATTCAATATATTCACTATCAAATATGATTCCACATCACATCTACCTGTAGTGCTGTCTCACTGAAATGATGGGAACTTGTCCTACAAACTATATTATTCAAAGTCTGCATTAGCTTCCCACTGGGACAACAATTCTGGTATTTTAGTAACTTCCTGTCCAGCTCCCTCCTAATTTCAATACTTTCTTTCTAGTCTTTTCTGATTCCTTTCAATAAACTTTCTGGATGACACTGGTCTGAATCTTTACCTGCTTCTGCTTTTCTGAGAAAGCTCTTCAGGTTTTAGCCCAGGTCGCTTAACGGTTCTTTTTGGTCTCCCCCTAAGCTGTCCCTTCTGGCATTATTCCTAACATTATGGCAGGAGTGGAGGAGTAGCCTAGCAGTTAGAACAGTGGCTTAGTAACCAAGCAACCAGGGTTCAATTCCCACTAGCACTCCTTGTGGCCTTGGGCAAGTCACTTAACCCTCCATTGCCTCAGAAGAAAGGCCTGGCAATCTACTTCCAGTGACACTGCCAAGAAAACCCAGGAGTCAGGACTGACTCAAAGGCAAACATTGCATTGCAATGTACTGCACTAACATCTTTATTGAAGTGAAGCAACTAAAACTGGTTTTGGATGTTTATTGATATCCCAATCTAGTCATCTTTTCATGCTTATTTAAAAACAGACACATTCAGTAGCAGTGGTGATTGCATTTTTTTGTAAACAGAGACCAAGGTATTTCAAAAATAAATGCAACCAGTTCTGCTATCTGGATATGCAGTGATCCGAGCATATGTATAGTGAGGTCACTACCATCAGCTAGACTTTTAACAGTGATATTCAATGGTCTGGGAGCGACCACTGCCACCACTGCTGTCCCTCACCGGGATGTACATCAGTGGCAATGTTTTTAAAATGGAACCAAAGCACTGGGATTACCTTAGGCTCCATCACTGCAGTGCCATTGGGCTTCTACCCCCTTCTGGTTCCACTGCCTGTTTGCATTGGGTGGAAGCTGCTTCCTCTCCCATGCAAAAGGAAGTGGAATTGGAAGGGGGCAGAAGCATGAATGTCACTGAGGCGCCAGAGCTGAAAGTAACTCCAGCACTTCAATGCCATTTTAAAAGCATTACTGCCATTGCGTGTCCCCGTGAGGGACAGCAGCAGAGAAATGGCTGCCTCCGGGAGGGCCGACACTGTAGGCGACTGCCTAAATCACCTGATGGTAGCACCGGCCGTATGAGCAGGTATTTTGCACTAGGAGAATGGAAAAGCCGTACTTGCTCAGTAGCTGGGAAAGGATTCTTTATTTTTTCCTGCTTTTGCTTGGATTTACCATCCCAGCTTGGAATGTTGCAAGTTAAGATATTTAAAGATTGTTGGGAGTGAAACTTGCTCCAAGAAGGCCTGCAAGAGGCAGGCACTGGAATTTTGGTATCAAGAAAGATGTTTTCATTTCACTGAAGAACTGGAGAGTCTCCTGTAGATCATCTGCCTAAAAATTCATACAATATCCCATAGCATGGCTTCTCACCTGGACCATGGGCAAATCCTTGCCCATGACAGAAGGTGGCACAGTACTCCTACTTTACAGAGATTTGAATAATTTGAGTAGATTTCAGTTTTTGAACTCAGCAAGAAGCAGGAATGACAGCACGCTTCCCATCTCCATTGATCAGATATATTTTTATGCAAAGAAGAAAAAGCAAATTAAATAAGATACTGAGCCACGGGAGTAATCATTTCTTTGCACTGACTTGAATATCATTAGTACCATTACATCAGATTGCTTTAAAAACTGATTATCACACATTACAGACTAAATTGAGGGTAACCTCTGAGAGCCTATGAGAAAGTTGTGAGACTTTGCTTTTTCTCTTTCCAAGAATTAATTAAGGGTATTCAATGCATATTTTGAATATAGTGCTAATACATAATTTCAATTAATATGCAATATGATTATTTCATTATATACACAAGATGTACAATTCTAATTATTTTCTGGAGTAGAGATTTCATGTCCTTAGGTTTCATTCCTTTTCTTCAGGGAATCAAATAACTTGATGTCATCTGGCCCAGATGCCTAGACACTGTAGTCACCGGGAGCACCATCTGTTCTAAACTCCAGAAGAGAGGCTGCTAGTCCTCGGATCCTTCCTGGAGGCCCCCCTGCACTAAGGTACCTAGGTAAACTGTCCCTTGCTGTGAAGCTTAGGTAAGGGAGCTGTAGCTCATGCACCGGCCCCCCGTCCCCCCTCCCCCCCTCCAGTATCACACGCCCTATGTAATTAGACACAGTAGTCATTATAGCGCTTCCTAAAGGACTCCTTTGAAGGCCCCAGGATGTCCGTAAGACCTAGATGTGCTATGAACTGCAGTGTATTCCTCAGAGATCTATGGTGTTTCTTATAATGGTCCAATTGACTTCCTCACAGGCTTCTTTCTTTGAATGTACCTGAAAAAGGTTTTATTATGCTATTTTTTTGCTTTCAAGACAAGCTTCTTTTCAAATTCTCTCTTTGCTTGCTTTTTCAATGCATTAGGGGTCATTTGGGAAACCCTATTCATGCTTTGGATGTCCAAAAATGGGCACTGAGACGCTTCCAGAGCCATTTTAGAAGCCAGGTTTGTGGAGGTCCCCAGCATGAGGATGTACAGTTCTGAATGGGGGCGTGGTGGAGCATTTCCAGGTATCTGGACATCACTGCCTGATCTCAGAAATGTCCTGGACCTCTGGAGTCATGTCTAAGTTTAGACCTGGTCCAGGTACGAAGATGTATCTGAAAAACATCTAGAGGGTATAGAGAAGAAAGCACTCAGTCATCCCCAGTAGTCAGCACGATTTCAATGATAGCAGCAGTGGGATAAGAACCCTGACTTCCCTGGTCCTAGCCTAGGTCTATAAAATATTGAATGAAGTGGAATAGTTGTTTACTGCTTCAAAAAGTAGGAAGACTATGGGACATGCAATGAAGCTACAATACAGCCCAGTTAAAACTAACAGGAGAAAATATTTTTTTACTCAGCTTGTAATCAAACTCTGGAATTTGTAACCAGTGGATGTGGTTAAAGCTGTTAGTGTAGCTAGGTTTAAAAGCAGTTTGGACAAGTTCCTAGAGGAAAAGTCTATAAACCATTATTAAAGAGGACCAGGAAAATGCATTGCTCACCTCAGGATAAACAGCATGGCATCTGTATACCTTTTGGGAACCTGACAGGTACTTGTGACCTGGATTGGCAACTGTTGGAAACAGGATACTGGGCTTGATGGACCCTTGGTCTGACCCAGTATGGCATATCTTATGTTCTTGAAGGACTAGAAAAGGGGACTGCTACTTCTGGAGAGAGATCTGCAATTGTAAGCATTACTTCTGGGAAGTTTTCTAAATCTTGATGAAAAAGGAATTCTTTAGATTAAAGCTGATTAATTTGTGAACCCAGTGCATTTGTTAAATCAAGCAGGGCCTAGTAGAAGCCTTCTACATAGGGGGCAAGAGACCTGTCAAATTTTTTATATAGGTGTTAAAGCCAGGCAACAGATCAAAAGGTCATTTTGAAAGACTCCCACCTTCCAGCAAGGGCAGTGTTAATTACTCAGGAAATTGGTCACAGCTTACCTTAGAAGCACAGGCATATATAGTTCAACCAGAGTGCTGAGCTACTCTCAGTCTTGAAAGACTAGAAAAGGGGACTGCTACTTCTGGAGAGAGATATGCAATTGTAAGTATTACTTCTGGGAATTTTTCTAAATCTTGGTGAAAAAGGAATTCTTTAGATTAAAGCTTATTAATCTGTGAACCCAGTGTATGTTAAATCAAGCAGGGCCTAGTAGCAGCAAAGAGTTTCAGTTCAAATTTAAAACACAGAGGAGAGCTTTCTGGTTAAAATTTAGAACCCAAGACTACCTCTATCCAAGCAAAGGCTGTGGGACTCCCTCTGGAGATTGGTCACAGATTACCTTAGAAGCACAGGAGAGGGTACTGTGTAGCAGCCAGCTTTTAATAAATCTTTTTCCCTCCCTCCCTTCCCATCACCCACCCACCCCTGGGATAATCATAGCTTTATAGGTGCTTAAACCTCTTAAAGGAACAGAGGTGCCATATTCACTCTCGGGTGCAGCTGTTCATTCTCATCAGCATATATTAAGAACCTGAGATTAATTCAATTTCAGGTGAACAAAGTACATTAAACGCATTAGGTATAGTTTTATTAGTATAAGTATCCCCAGCAACCCTTAGTATGTAAAGAACTTAAATATCAAAACACAAACTTAAAACCAAGCTGCAGACAGCAGTCCAGCAGCGAGATGGGGGCTTTCCAGTCTTTTGCATTGAGTGCCACTTGTATGATTTTCTCCCAGTTGGTGAGGGCTCCTATGTGTGCACAAGGTGCAAGGAGCTCTTTGCTCCCAGGGAACGAGTCAGATCTCTAGAGGCAAAAGTAGCAGACTTGGAAGACATAAGGAAGACAGAGAGATACATAGACGAGACCTACAGGGATACAGTCCTGAAGTCCCACCTCCAGTCTGGCAGCATCCCTGCTGCCTTGGAGGAGAGAGGTCACGTGAGAGGAGAGCATCACCCTGGTGTGGCAGGAAGTGATCCTATAGCTAGGACCTGTCCTACAGGTTATGTGAAACCCTCTTGCAATGAGGAAGTTTCTCCAGGGCCAAGTGCTCATGAGGGAAGGGTTAGGACAGCCGTTATAGTTGGTGATTCGATCATTAGGCATGTAGATAGCTGGGTGGCTGGTGGACGTGAGGATCGCTTGGTGACATGCCTGCCTAGTGCGAAGGTGGACCTCACGCGCCACCTAGACAAGGTCTTAGATAGTGCTGAGGAGGAGTAAGCTGTCTTGGTACATGTCGGTACCAATGACATAGGAAAATGTGGTAGGGAGGTTCTGGAAGCTAAATTTAGGCTTTTAGGTAGGAAGTTGAAATCCAGAACTTCCAGGGTAGATTTCTCCGAAATGCTTCCCGTTCCACACGCAGGACCAAAAAGGCAGGCAGAGCTCCGGAGTCTCAATGCGTGGGTGAGACAATGGTGCAAGGATGAGGGTTTTGAATTTGTTAGGAACCGGGAAACATTCTGGGGAAAGGGGGGGCTCTTCCGAAGGGATGGGCTTCACCTTAACCGGGATGGAACCAGGCTGCTGGCATTAACCTTTAAAAAGGAGACAGAGCAGCTTTTAAACTAGATAATAGGGGAAAGCTGACAGTCGCCCAAAAGCGCATGGTTCGGAATAATGTATCCTTGAAGGATACTACCAAAAACAGAGAGGTTCCAAAAAAAGAGTAAAGTAGCCCAAATGCCCTTGAGCATTGAGCAGACAGAGCTTAAAGATTTCAAATTACCCATGCCTACCAATAGCCAGATTAATATGAATAAATTACAGTCTCTAAAATGCTTGTATGCAAATGCTAGACATCTAAAAACTAAGATGGGAGAGTTAGAATATATAACACTACATGAGAAGTTAGATATGACTGGAATCTCAGAGACATGGTGGAAGGAGGACAACCAGTGGGACACTGTGATACCTGGGTAGAAACTATATCGTAATGATAGAGCTGATCAAATTGGTGGAGGAGCTGCAATCTATGTTAGAGAGGGCTTTGAGTCAGAAAGGATTAAAGTTTTGCAGGAACAAAATTTGCTGTAGAATCTCTATGGATTGAAATTCCATGTAAAAAGGGGAAGGCGATGGCGGTGGGGTGTACTATCGACCACCTGGCCAGAATCAACAAATGAATGATGAAACACGGTGGTTGCGACATGAACGTTCCTGTCAAATTTCAGTTTCTTGCAAGTTCATTATTACCTTTTGTTTGCTCAGTCGTAATCCAGCTTTATTCCGAAGTGGTTCGCTACAGTTGTAGTTTGCAGTGCTGTGTATTTGTGATGGCTCACAGAGCCAGAGGTTGCGTCAACTCTCCGGACAGTTTTTGTTTTATTTGTGGGGAATATACCGTGAAAAAGCGGCAGAGGAACATTTCTGCATTTATTAAAAAAGTATATTTCGCTTATTTCGGTTTGAAGTTAGGCGATCAAGACAAACCGTGGGCTCCTCACAAAGTGTGCAAGACATGTGAGGAAGATCTACGCTTATGGATGAAAGGTAAAAAACAAGCATTTTGTTTCGGAATACCTATGATGTGGCGTGAACAAAGAGATCACAGCAGTGACTGCTATTTTTGCTCTTGCACTGTGAAGGGATACAACTTAAAAAATAAGAACGTAATAAGTTACCCCAACCTTCCCTCAGCAATTAGGCCTATGCCTCATAGCAACGAAGTACCTGTGCCTGAACCACCAAAATCTTACACCAAATAACAGCAGAAAATTGGACTCTGTCCATTGTACGAGAGGGGTACAAGCTTCATTTTCACAGCCTGCCCCCTCCTACAATTATAAGACAGTTCAATTCTCAGACCTCCATCAACCATCTCTTAGGTCAGGAAATCACAATGCTCCTTGCTCAAGGAGCAATAGAGGAAGTACCCATTCCCCATCAGGGTACAGGGCTCTACTCCCCCTATTTCCTTATTCCAAAGAAAACAGGAGGACACAGACCCATTTTAGACCTCAGAGAATTGAACAAATATCTGTTCCGAGAGAAGTTCAAAATGGTCTCTCTAGGAACTCTGCTGCCATACCTTCAAAGTCAGGATTGGCTTTGTTCTCTAGATCTCAAGGATGCATATACTCATATTTTCATCCATCCAAATCACAGCAGATTCCTCCGATTCCTGTTTCAAGGAAAGCACCACCAATACAAGGTTCTTCCCTTTGGCCTGGCTTCTGCGCCAAGAGAGTTCACAAAATGCATGGCTGTGGCAGCAGCATTTCTCTGCACTCTGGGAATATTCGTCTTCCCTTACTTAGACGACTGGCTCATTGGAGCCCCTACAGTGCCAGAAGCCAGCTCTGCTCTGTCTCGCACAATGCGAATCCTTCAGTATTTGGGACTGGTCATAAACCTCTCAAAATCCAGTCTTGCTCCCACTCAGTCCCTAGAGTTCATAGGAGCTCATCTGGATACCAGACAGACAAGGACTTTCCTTCCGCAGCCCCGCTGTCTTTGCATAGTACAACTAGCTTCCCAAGCAGTGCTCAAACATTGTCTCACTGCTCGGGAAATGCTACAATTGCTAGGCCACATGGCATCCACCATGCATGTGGTTCCTTATGCTCGCCTCCATATGTGAGCAGCCCAGTGGACTTTATCCACTCAGTGGACACAGGCCTCAGGTTGCCTGTCGGACAAAATAACAAACTCAGACCATCTTATTTTGTCCCTCCAATGGTGGCAATCACTCAGAAACCTTCTTGTGGGGTCTCCTTTCCAGCAACCCCTATCCCAAGCCACCCTAACAGATGGTTCACAGGTAGGATGGGGAGCCCACCTGCACGATCTCTTAACCCAGGGTACCTGGACTCCACAGGAGGCCTGTCTTCACATCAACCTCCTGGAGCTCAGAGCAATCTTCTTTGCTCTTCGAGTATTTCACGCCCAGCTCAGCTACAAGACAGTCCTAGTTCAAACAGACAATCAGGTAGCCATGCTCTATGTGAACAAGCAGGGCGGAACAGGCTCTCTCTGTCACCGTGCAACGAAGCTTTGCGACTATGGGCCCTCGCCAGAGAGCATCAGATTCATCTCCTTGCGGTGTATCTTCCAGGCATTCAAAACTCTAGGGCAGACAAACTCAGTCGAGTTCTGCTTTCACACGAATGGTCTCTCCATGCAGACCAGGTTGCCCAAATATTTCAGATTTGGGGAACCCTGGACATAGACCTCTTTGCAAATCTGCTGAATGCCAAACTTCCCCTGTTCTGTTCCAGAATTCTGGCTCGATGTTGTCAGACAAGGGACGTCTTCCTCCTTCACTGGGGTCAGGACTTCCTCTATGCCTTCCCACCCATTCCCCTCATCCCCAAAACCCTATTCAAGGTTCAGAGAGACAGAGGTCTTATGATCCTCATAACTCCACGTTGGCCACGGCAAACGTGGTACCCTCTGCTCCTATATCTTTCTCAAGCTCTGCCTCTGGAGTTGGGATCCGCTCCAGATCTTCTCTCCCAAGAGGACTGGATGCTGTGGCATCCCAATCCCCAGTCTCTGCATCTCAGGGCCTGGTTGCTGAAAGCCTAGAACTTCACGGCCTTAACCTTTCTCAGCAGGTAAAGGATATCCTTCATGCTTCTAGGAAACCCTTCACAAGATACTCATATGATTTTAAGTGGAAAAGGTTTATCATATGGTGCTCGTAGAAGAGTCTTAACCCTCTTGCTATATCTCTGGAATCGATACTGGAGTATCTCCTTCATTTGTCAAATGCAGGTCTCAAGACAAATTCAGTAAGAGTCCATCTTAGTGCTATTGCAGCTTCTTATAAGCCTCTAAGTGGACAACCTATTTCCTCTGATCCTCTCATAGCGAGATTTACGAGAGGCCTTCTTTTAACAAAGCCTCCCATTAAGCCACCACTGGTGGCATGGGACTTAAATCTGGTGCACGGGCAGCTCATGAAACTGCCCTTTGAACCATTAGCCACTACATCTTTGAAATTCCTTTCCTGAAAAGTCATCTTCCTCATTGCAATCACATCAGCACGTCGCATCAGTGAATTGCAAGTGTTAGTGGCTGATCCTCCTTATACAAGGTTCCACCATGATAAGGTAGTTCTTAGGACTCATCCACACTTTATGCCAAAGGTGGTTTCGCCTTTCCATTTAAACCAAATGGTTTACCTTCCTATATTCTTTCCGAGGCCTCATGCCTCCAGTGCAGAAAGGAACCTTCATACCTTGGACTGTAAAAGAGCTTTGGCCTTTTACTTGAAAGGACACAGCAATATAGAAACACAGAAATATGATGACAGAAAAAGACCACATGGCCTATCTAGTCTGTCCTTTCATATCAACAACTACAACAGTCCCCTTTTTACCTTCAGAGATCCTCTGGGTTTGTCCCATGCTTTTCTGAATTCAGTTACTGTCCTCATCTCTAAACATAGAAAATCTTCTCAACTCTTTGTTGCTTTTGATCCTAGTCATTTGGGTCTTCCAGTTTTCAAAAGAACACTGTCCAACTGGATCGTACATTGCATATCCTTTGCCTATGAGAGTAAGAACCTTCCTCTTGAAGACCATGTCACCACTCACAATGTGAAAGCCATGGCAGCCTCAATGGCTCATCTTCACTCTGTGTCTATCGACGACATCTGTCAAGCAGCTACTTGGGCTTTGGTACATACCTTCACAGCCCACTACTGCTTAGAGAAGGACTCCTGCTGGGATGCCTTGTTTGGCCAAGCTGTTGTTCAACACCTTTTTCAGACTTAATCAATTCCTACCCACCGTCCCTGGTAGGATGCCAGAGATCCATGGGGGGGGGGGGAGGGGGCTGAGTGGGGCCCTTTCGCAAGGGCTGACAACTTCCTGGGGCCATATCCCTGGCATCTGCAGCTAGGGAGTCCCCATATGTGAAGACTACATTCCTGCTTGTTCCTGGAGATAGCGTAGTTATAAGAACATAAGAACATAAGACATGCCATACTGGGTCAGACCGAGGTCCTTCAAGCCCAGTATCCTGTTTCCAACAGTGGCCAATCTAGGTCATACGTACCTAGCAATATCCCCAAAAGACACAGGTTCCACAATGCTTGTACTGGGTCAAGCATTGATATCCTGGGTCCCTTTTTAATAGTGGTTTATGGACCTTTCCTCCAGGAACTTGTCCAAACCTTTTTTAAACCCAGCTATACTAACAGCCCTTACTACATCCTCCGGTAACAGATTCCAAAGTTTGATTACACGTTGAGTGAAAAAATATTTTCTCTTATTTGTGTTAAATAGTTTACCCTGTAGCTTCATTACATGTCCCCTAGTCTTCCTATATTCTGATAGCGTAAACAATTGATCCACGTTTATCCGTTCCACTCCATTCATTACTTTATAGACCTCTATCATATCTCCCCTCAGCCATCTCTTTTCCAGGTTAAAGAGCCCTAACCTTTTTAGCCTCTCTTCATAGGAGTAGCCTTCCATCCCCTTCACCAATTTGGTTGCTCTTCTCTGTACTTTTTCTAATAACGCTATGTCCTTTTTAAGATATGGTGACCAGAATTGCACACAATATTCAAGGTGCGGTCGTACCATGGAGCGATACAGAGGCATTATAATATCCTTTGTTTTATTCTCCATCCCTTTCCTTATGATACCTAGCATTCTATTTGCTTTCTTGGCCGCCGCTGCACACTGGGCGGAGGGTTTTAACATGTTATCCACGATGACTCCTAAATCTTTTTCCTGGGTGGTGGTTTCTAATGTGGAGCCTTGCATCATGTAACTATAGTGTGGGTTGTTCTTTCCTAGGTGCATAACTTTGCACTTGTCCACATTAAATTTCATCTGCCATTTGGATGCCCAGTCTTCCAATTTATCCAGATCCTCCTGCAGTTTTCCACAATCCACTTGGGTTTTAACAACTTTAAACAGTTTTGTGTCATATGCAAATTTGATAACCTCACTAGTTATTCCCTCTTCCAGGTCATTTATGAATATGTCAAAAAGTAGCGGACCCAGTACAGATCCTTGGGGTACTCCACTATTCACCTTTTTCCATTGGGAATATTGGCCATTTAGCCCTACCCTCTGCTTTCTATCTTTTAACCAGTTCCCGATCCACAATAGTACACTGCCTCCTATCCCATGACTTTTTAGGTTCGCCAAAAGTCTCTGATGGGGGACCTTGTCAAAAGCTTTCTGAAAGTCCAGATACACTATATCAACCGACTCACCTTTGTCTACCTGTTTATGCACACCTTCAAAAAAAACATAACAGATTAGTAAGGCAAGATCTTCCTTGTCTAAAGCCATGTTGGCTGTCTCCCATTAGGCCATGACTATCTACATGCTGTGTAATTTTGTTCTTTATGATGGTTTCTACCATTTTCCCTGGTACTGACGTCAGGCTCACCGGTCTGTAATTTCCCGGGTCACCCCTGGAACCCTTTTTAAAAATTGGTGTTATGTTGGCGACCCTCCAATCTTCAGGTATTACAGATGATTTTAATGAAAGTTCACAGATTACCAATAGCAGGTCTGCAATCTCATATTTCAGTTCTTTGAACACTCTGGGATGTATACCATCCGGTCCAGGTGATTTGCTACTATTCAGTTTATCAAATAGTTGTAATATATCTTCCCGGTGTAGCGATATTTCTCTCAATTCCTCTGCAGTATCACCTTTAAATACCACTTCAGTCTTGGGTAACATCCCTACATCTACCTCAGTAAAGACCGAAGCAAAGAATTCATTCAGTCTCTCTGCTATAGCCTTGTCTCCTCTTACTGCCCCTTTTACCCCTCTATCATCTAATGGTCCAATTGACTCTCTCACAGGCCTTTTGCTACGAATGTACTTGAAAAAGTCTTTATATCGTGTTTTTGCTTCCGTAGCAAGTTTCTTCTCAAATTCCCACTTTGCCTGCCTTATCAATGCTTTGCATTTAACTTGCCAGTGCTTGTGCTGTTTCCAGTTTTCATCATTTGGCTCTTTTTTCCATTTCCTGAAGGTTGCTTTTTTGGCAGCAACAGCCTCTCTGACCTCACCTTTAAACCATGCTGGCAGTTTTTTGGACTTTCTTCCACTTTTCTTAATGCGTGGAATACAGCTGGTCTGGGCTTCGAGGATAGTATTTTTAAATAACACCCAAGCTTGCTGTAAGTCTTTAACCCTTGGAACCGCTCCTTTTAGTTTTTTCCTAACTATATTCCTCATTCTATCATAGTCTCCCTTTCGAAAGTTAAAAGGTAGTACTATGGATTCCTTTACTATCTGTCCTCCACTAATTAAATCAAACATGATCATACTATGATCACTATTGCCAAGTGGTCCCAACACCCTTATTTCTTGCACCAGATCTGGCGTTCCACTAAGGACTAGGTCCAGTATGGCTTCCCCTCTGGTCGGTTCATGAACCAGCTGCTCCAAGAAGCAGTCATTTATTTCATCTAGAAACTTTATCTCTTTAGCTTGTCCTGCTGTGACACTGACCCAGTCGATACCGGGGTAATTGAAATCACCCATTATTACTACTCTGTTGTGACTTTTGTTAGCTTCCTTGATTTCTTTGAGCATTTCATCATCCATTTGTTCATTCTGGCCAGGCGGTCGATAGTATACTCCCACTGCCATCACCTTCCCCTTCATAAATGGAATTTCAATCCATAGAGATTCTACAGCAAGTTTTGTTCCCTGCAAAACTTTAATCCTTTCTGACTCAATGCCCTCTCTAACATAGAGCGCAACCCCTCCACCAATTTGATTAGCTCTATCATTACGATATAGTTTGTATCCAGGTAACACAGTGTCCCACTGGTTATCCTCCTTCCACCATGTCTCTGAGAGTGCAATCATATCTAACCTCTCATTTAGTGCTATATATTCTAACTCTCCCATCTTATTGTTTAGACTTCTAGCATTGGCATACAAGCATTTTAGAGACTGTATTTTATTAATATTAATCTGGCTATTGGTAGGCATGGGTAATTTGGAATCTTTATGCTCTGTCTGCTCCTTACTCAAGGGCATTTGGGCTACTATACTCCCTTTTGGAACCTCACTGCTTTTGGTAGTATCCTTCAAGGATACCTTCGTCCGAACCATGCGCTCCTGGGTGACTGTCGGCTTTCCCCTATTTTCTAATTTAAAAGCTTCGCTATCTCTTTTTTAAAGGTTAATGCCAGCAGTCTGGTCCCATCCTGATTAAGGTGAAGCCCATCCCTTCGGAAGAGCCCCCCCTTTCCCCAGAATGTTCCCCAGTTCCTAACAAATCCAAACCCCTCATCCTTGCACCATTGTCTCATCCACGCATTGAGACTCCGGAGCTCTGCCTGTCTTTTGGGTCCTGCACGTGGAACAGGAAGCATTTCGGAGAACGCTATCCTGGAAGTTCTGGATTTCAACTTCCTACCTAAAAGCTTAAATTTAGCCTCCAGAACTTCCCTACCACATTTTCCTATGTCATTGGTACCAACATGTACCAAGACAGCAGACTCCTCCCCAGCACTATCTATGATCCTATCTAGGCGATGCGTGAGGTCTGCTACCTTCGCACCAGGCAGGCATGTTACCAGGCGATCCTCACGTCCACCAGCCACCCAGCTATCTACATTCCTAATGATTGAATCACCAACTATAACAGCTGTCCTGACCCTCCCCTCATGGGGACATGGCCCTGGAGAAACGTCCTCGGTGCAAGAGGGTTTTACTCACCTGTAACAGGTGTTCTCCGGGAACAGCAGGAATTTAGCCTTCACAACCCGCCCACCTCCCCTAGGAGTTGTATCTCTCTCTCTCTCTCTCTCTCTCCCTCTTTCTTTTGTCTCAGCTATAAACTCAACTGGAGAGGGACAGTTGGAAAGACAGGAAGGCAGCATGCAGGCGCTGTGGGATGCTCCCAAAAGCTTTCCTATTGGACGCTGGGGAGCATTCCTGCACAGGCTCCATCGGTACCAACGATACCCATATGTGAAGACTAAATTCCTGCTGTTCCCAGAGATTACCTGTTACAGGTGAGTAATTACGCTCTCTAGCTGAGCTGGACTTTAGTCCCACCTGCGACAGGTGGAGTAGGTACTGAAGTACCATCGGATCCGAGTAGGAGAAAGGGTTCTCCCACCTCTCGGACCACCAGACTGAGAAGCCACAGCACTTGAAGGTGTATGCCCTTCTCGTTGAGGCTTTGTGGGAGGCCAGAAGGACCTCTTCAACATCCCATGGGAGCTTGAAGAGAGCTAGCATTACCCTTTCAGCAGCCAAGCTGTGAGTGACAGGGACCCCAAGCTGGGGTGCAGAAGAGACTCCTTCTCTTGTAATAGTAGTCCTGGGGCACGACACAGGGAAATCGGCAACTCCACCGACAGGTAGAGAAGCAATGGGAAATGGAAATTACACTAACCTGGTAATTGTAGTTCCTGGAGGGTCCAGTTTAGTCCTCCAACATCGGGTAGTGCCCCTCCTCCTGCAGCCTGGAGACTGGACCAATCAAGTCTTCTGTAGTATATATGCAGACGGAGCTCCCAGAAGCCCCCAGTGTACTAGTAACAAAGCATACTTATCGAAGCAACACATTAGATTAATATACAAAATGACATAATGAAAATGACATAATTAAAGAACAATTTGTTTCCCCCCCACAAAAATATCCAACTTTCTCCCCAAACGAGGAAGTCAGAACACTGTATTGCACTGGAACCAACGCCCCAGAAATCAAAATACAGCTCCATATCAGAAATCTCAGGAGCTGACTGAACACCTGAGAAAGGAAGAGCCATAGCCAAAAACGCGGCTGCAAAAAAGGTTCGAACGGCAAGAGCAACCGTCTTATGATCCACCGTTTGGAAAGCGCGCCGCATTTTTATAACAGATAGTCGGGAGGGAAGGAGGACTAAACTGGACCCTCCAGGAACTACAATTACCAGGTTAGTGTAATTTCCATTTCCTGTTCGGTAATCCAGTTTAGTCCTCCAACATCGGGATGTAACAGAGCAGTTAAGACCGGGCGGGACCTTGCCATCCGGCGCGCAGAACCGCCGAACAAAAGAGGAATCCCGAGCCGCTGACACATCTAAACGATAGTGTGTACTGAAAGCATGCAGAGACGACCAGGTGGCCGCCTTACAGATATCTGCTGGCGGAACTAGGCTATACTCCGCCCAAGCGGTAGCCTGAGCCCTAGTGGAATGATCCAGTAGCCCCTCCGGAACAGACCGCTGCTGCAACAGATACGCAGACGCGAACGCTTCCTTGAGCCATCTTGCAACGGAGGCCTTAGCCGCCGCTTCCCCTTTACGTGCACCACCGAAGAGCACGAATAACCGGTCAGTCTTCCGAAAAGATTCGGTAGCCTTCAAATAACGACGAAGTGCACGACCCACATCGAGACGGTGAAGACTTTTGTCCGCCGACCCGACAGAGTGGGAAGAAAGAACTGGAAGAAACACTGCCTGATTCACCTGAATAGGGGAAACCACCTTCGGCAAAAAGGAAGGGACCGGGGAAAAAGACAAAAAAGACAAAAAAGGTTCTCGGCAGGACAACGCATGTAGATCTGAAATACGCCGTGCCGAACAGATGGCTACAAGAAAAAACGTCTTCAGCGTAAAATCTTTCAGGAACGCCCTACTCAGGGGTTCAAAAGGTTCACGAACCAGGGCCCGCATCACTAGATTCAAGTCCCCCGGAGGAACGAAAATCCTGCGGGAGGGCCGCAAATGAAAAACAGTCGTAAGAAAACGACGTACGTCCGGATAAGAACCGTGGAGACGGCCTAAAACTTTGCCTCGATAACAAGAGATAGCCGCCAACCGGACTTTCAGGGAACTAGCCGCAAGGCCCTTATCAAAAGCAACCTGAAGAAACTTAAAACGACGGAAACGGAAACCGTCGCCGCCCGGACTCCACGCCGGGAGCACCAGTCTTCAAAGATCCCCCAAATCCGAACGTAAGTAAGAGAAGTGGACGTTTTCCCCGCCCGCAGTAGGGTAGAAATCACCGCGGGGGGAGTAACCCTTCTTTTTCAGCCGAGCCCTCTCCATGGCCAAACCGTAAGCGAGAATCGACCCACTTGGGGCATCCGCAAGGGTCCCTGAAAAAGAAGATTCGGCAGCGTGGATAGGAGCCAAGGAATGCCGTCGCTCAGCCGGACCAGATCGGCATACCAGGGCCACCCAGGCCAGTCCGGGGCCACCAGTAACACTTGACCCCGATGGCCCTCGATGCGCTGAACGACCCGGCCAATCAGAACCCACGGGGGAAAGACATAAAGAAGGCCGGACGTTGGCCACGGCTGAATGAGAGCGTCGAGCCCCTCGGACATACGCTCCCTTTGCCTGCTGAAGAAGCGTCCTGTCTCGGCCGATTGAAATGTCGCCATGAGATCCATGAAGGGCGGCCCCCCCCCGACGAACTATTTGCGCGTAAACTTGCGGGTTTAGCTCCCACTCTCCAGGGTCCACCCGCACTCTGCAGAGAAAATCGGCCTGAACATTGTCTGCGCCTGCAATAGGCGCTGCCGAGATGGCCGGAAGACGAGACTGCACCCAATAGACCAAGGCCATCGCTTCTGATTCCAGGGCCATGCTGCCGGTGCCCCCTTGGCGATTGATGTAAGCTACGGTGGTCGCAATGTCCGAGAGGACTCGCACCGGCCGGTCGAGAACTAGGGCTTTGAGGCCAAGAGGGCTAGCCGCACCGCCCGCAATTCGAGGAGGTTGATCGACCAAGAAGTCTCCAGGGGAGACCATTCCCCTTGAGCGAAGCGGGTCTCGCAGTGAGCCCCCCAGCCGGTTAAGCTGGCATCCGCTGTGAACGGAACCCAAAGTGGAGGCTCCAGGGAATCCCCCGCGATAGGTTCTCGGAGGAGAGCCACCACCGGAGTGATCGGCGAACCGCCCTTGGGCAAGTCAATCTCCTGTTCAACGAGTCGAATTGGTTGGACCAACGGCGCAGCAGAGCACTCTGCAGCGGGCGCATGTGGAAGCGCGCCCAGGGCACCACCTCCAAGGTTGCTGCCATCGTACCGAGGAGCTGTAGCTATCACCATGCAGACGGAGCGGGCATCCCCCTGAAGAGTCGGACAAGAGACCGAATGCGGCACTCCGGCAGGCACACCAAGCCCCGTGCTGTGTCGAGGCTCACTCCCAGATACTCGAGATCCTGAGTCGGGCACAGACAACTCTTGCATTCTTTCACCACCCAGCCGAGGGACCGCAGCAGAGCCACCACCCTGCTCGTGACGTGCACACACTCCCGACTGGACTTTGCCCGAATCCACCAGTCGTCGAGATACGGATGGACCAGGATGCCCTCTGTGCACAAGGCCGCCGCGACCACTACCATCACGTTTCTGAAGGTGCGGGGGGCCGTGGCGAGACCAAACGGCATGGCCGGAAATTGGAAGTGGCCCCACGGAAGAGCGAAGTGGAGAAACCGTTGATGAGACGGCCGGATGGGAATGTGTAATGTGGTCTGCAGCGGCTGTGGAAGATCCTGCAGCAGGGGCTCTGAGGAGGGGGGAGATAAGGTGCTGAGGGACCCAGCTAGCAACGCAGTGGGTATGGGGAAAGCCTCCGGGATGCAGCGTGCAGGTGTAACACAAGCAAGCTATTAATGTACCCTTCGGCTGATTACATTTCACATATAATACAGCCAGAGAAAAAAGCATTGTAGAGACTTAAACCACCTTTCCTCTTCTTGTGTGGGGTTTCATTTATTTATTTATTTATTTTTTTTGCATTTAAAACAAAAAGCAAGGAAGGCTCAGGGAAACCCAAGACTGTTTAAGAAAAGGATTTTGAAACTCCACGTGCCTCCACAGCATGATTAAGTGTGTGGAAACTGCTGTTTAGAGCTGTTTCCTCTAAAAAGAAACACTGAAGAGAAAAACAAAACAGCCGCTGGCACCGAAAAACTGTCAGGTATTCGCAGAACTGAGAAGGGAACTGTCAGTCATTCACTGTGCTGGCATAGAGAAACTTTCAAGGTCAGGGTAAGGCAATTACAGTGACTGAAAGTAGGGAAATTAGAGTGGGATCCCTCCGCAGCCATTCAGACCTCCATGGTAGGGGCTGAAAGGTGTTTCTGGGGAGGGATGTAGAAACTCAATCCAGCCACAGGAAAATTACAGTGAGCATGCTTAATTAGGCCGAGCCCAAAACAGTCAGGATCCAAAACACTGACTTAAAACCTCAACCAAATGGTATATTGAATAAGACAGGTACAATAATCAGTAGGACGTACAAAGTAACCCGGCTGCAGTTTGTGGACTAAAAAGTCAAAGTAGGCACTTCCAAACTCAGGGGCAGCCGGTCCGGATACAGCTGAAAGCATCCCAGAGCAGCTGAGGCAAGGAAGAAAAAACAAAAACAGAGTACTCACAGTTTTCTTACAGAAAATGATACCTGAACTTCCTGGAGGTATTCAAACTCTCGTGGTAAAGACTCAGTGCAGCGTAAAGCCAATGGAGAGCTCCCCCGAAGCCAAGCTCCGGAGTTCCCAAGTTCCTCAGGGGAAGCAAGATGCTGGGGGAAGAGCAGAGCTGATGCCTGAGGTCCCTGTGTTTCTTCTGACAGCCTATGCAGCGCAAACCTGAATAAGGCACAGGGAGAACTAAAAAGAAATAACTGCGTCCCGCAGGAACAGGCATTTAACAATATTCCCCATAATAGGTAATGCCTCAGCCAGCCTTCTTTGTTGGGTACAGTGGGGAATGGAAGCCATGAGCCCTGCACCCTTCGTCAGTGACTCAGCATTGTACTGTGGCTCTGAATTGCATACTGTTCTCTATCCATGCCTTCTGTACTTTATCCATTATGTTCATACAGAGGCAGAGAAAAAAGTAACCTCTGCACAACTGACATCTAGCAAGTGTTGTGGAAAGAAGAAAAAAAAACTGAAACAACAATATAGCTTTTAGAAGCCAGCAGAGAAGTAATCTGGCTTCCCGCCAAAAACTGAGGCTCATTAGCTATTCAAAATGGCCACCAGCAAAAATAAAACACCAAGAGAGTGAATTAAAACCCCCAAAAGCTAAGGAATTAACTTAAAAAGTCAAAGAAGAAGGTGGGAGGGTTGCAGGCATGAGAGAAATGCCTAAAATCGCTGAAAAATCAAGAAAAATCAATCGAGTTACCACAGAGCTGCAAACAGCAGAGGGAGAAGACATTCCAGTTCTGAAGAAACTGCAGCACAGCTCTTGCAGATGCCAGAGTCAGTCATTGTACCTCTGCGGGACCCACAAATCACACATTGAGGTTTGGCAGCCATGCTAAGGCAACCTGCTTCCAGGGGGAAAGAAGGAAACAGGAACAGGGAAGCCCACAGCAAAGGGACTAACCATATTCAAATCAGTACAGCTTTAAATTTAAAACGTTTTTTTTTTTGTTTTGTTTTTACAGAAAACAAAATACTCCCCAGAATCCTAGGGGTGCCCTGAGCAAAATCGCCAGCAAAAGAAACCCCAAAAATGCCAGGGGAACCCGTGCACAAGTGTTAAAAAGTGCCCTTAAAAAGCACACTTTAGAAATCCAAAATGGCCGCCGCACCTTTCCACCCACAATAAAAAAAGGCGCGAAAATACAAAGGTAACCAAATAATATGGAAAAGAAAGAAAACGACCCTCTAATACAGGGCAAGCGAAAAAAATCAGGAAAAAGTGCAATTCGGAAGCCAGGGGAGCCGACAGAGCCTCTGACAATGCAAAAAACAACAGAGCTGAAAAGATAAAGCAAGGAAAATTCCTACCAGCTCAGTGAACAGCAAGGAACTCAGCCAACTTCTCCAAGTGACAGGCAATGCTGTAGCAGGTATGGCTCTTCCCCGAACAGTCTTGGGGAGAGCTCAACCCAGGTTTCAGATATTCCCAGGCAGGAAGGCAGGAGCCCAATGCAGGTCTGGCTTCCCCCAGGATGTCCCCTGTGGCAGTGCTCCTTTGTTTTTTTTTGTTTTTTTAAAGATACAGCTACCTAGCAAAGAAATGGTAAATAAAGGACCCAAAATAAAACCCCAAAAGAACTAACTAACTAGTGTTGCTCCTTCAAGTGTCACTTAGTGTGCCCAGAAAGGGCACAGAAGTCTGCAAGCTGCAAGGAGACTGGACACACTGGGGGCTTCTGGGAGCTCCATCTGCATATATACTACAGAAGACTTGATTGGTCCAGTCTCCAGGCTGCAGGAGGAGGGGCACTACCCGATGTTGGAGGACTAAACTGGATTACCGAACAGGAACCAAGGTTGCCTGGGCCACCAGGGGGCTATCAATATCAGTGATGCCCTGACATGCTGGACCTTGAAGAGGGTCTTGGAAACCAGTGGTGTCGGTGGGAAGGCGTAAAGGAGGCCTTCCATTTATGGAATGAGGAATGCATCTGCTGCCACCCAGGATGGTTGTGGCTGATGGGAGCAGAAGCAGGCAACTGCATGTTGTCTGGGCTGGTGAACAGGTCCACTAGGGGGGCACCCCAGAGTCGAAACAGCCAGGTGCCATTCATGCTGCTGGAGGACTCTGCTCAGCTTGTCTGCCAGGATACTGTCCTGGCCCAGGAGGTAGACCACCCTTAGAAGCATCCCATTGCATGTTGCATATGAGCAGAGGGCTACCACCTGCTGGTAGAGGGAATATGACCCCATAACACCTTGTTTTTTCACAAAGAACACTGTAAATTGGTTGTCAGTCTGGACCAGCACAGACTGGTGCTGCAGCCAGTGGCATAAGGCTCAGAGAGCCAGGAATATAGCCTGGAGCAGACGGGTGATGCTGTACCTCTATGGCTAGCCCCCTGAGACATTCTGACCTTTCCTGAGGGAGGAAGGCCTTAACCTGGAGAGTGTCTAGCTGAGCCCCTATGAACTCCAGGCACTGAGCCGGGGGGAGGTGGGACTTAGGGTAGTTGATGACGAAACCCAGGTGCTGCAGGGTGCGGATGGTGTGCTTGGTGGATTGTGCCTCCCTTTATGAGCCAGTCATCCAGGTAGAGAAAGATGAAGGCCCCTAGGAGACAAAGGTGGGCCGTGACCACCGCTAGGCACCTGGTGAAGATCCTTGGCGATGAGACCAGCCCAAAGGACAGCACCCTGTATCGGTAGTGACCTCCTTCCACCACGAAGTGGAGGTATTTTCAGTGGCTGGGATGGATCAGGATGTGCATATAGGCATCCTTCAGGTTTAAGGAGCATAGCCAGTCTCCCTGCTGGAGGTATGGCAGCAGTTTCCAAGGGATAGCATCTTGAACTCCTCCCTGACCAGAAATCTGTTCATGTTTTGCAGGACCAAGATGGGCATGAGGCCCCCAGTTCGCTTGGGAATGAAGAAATAGCTGCTGTAGAAGCCGGTGCCCCAGAGATGTTTGGGTACTGGTTCCACTGTCTTGTCCTCGAAGACCTGTGAGCTCGGACAGGAGCAGAGCCTGGTGGAGGACAAGTCTTACAGGCTCTGTTGCAGGTGGAGGGGGTAGCCTCCTTCACTACTTGCAGACCCAGGAATTGGTGGTGATGGCAGACCACCTGTGGGCAAACAGGGCCAGATGCCCCCTATGGGCTGTTGGGGGACCTCCTGGGAGAGAGGAGGTCATGCCTAAGGAGTCAAAAGCTCCTCCCAGGCTGAGCCGAGACTGGCGCCTGGGACTTGGTGGTCTTCTGCTGGGGCCATGTCCTTGCCCCTTGTGGTGTTGGCCTTACTGTAGGGCTGAGAATGTTTGGAAGTGCGAAACATTGCCGAAATCTCGCTTCTTCCCTGTGACCTTCTTACGGGGTTGCACTGAGGTCTTTTTAGAGAATCTGGTCCTTGTCAGGAACTCAGTCTCTATTTCTGCCACTTTGTCTGCCATGGGATTCTCGAAGAGATTCTAGCCAATACAGGGGGCATCAATAAGTTTGTCCTAAACCCATTGTTCGAGGTCAGATGACTGCAGCCATGCCTGGCATCTGCTCCCGATGCCCATGGTGATTACTCTGGCTGAGGACTCAAAGCCGTCGTAAGCTGCTCTGGATAAAAAAAACAAAACCTAGAGCACTCCTTGACCGCAGAGGCCAGAGACTTGAACCAATAAAGGGGTTCCCCACTGAGGCCTGCAGAGAAACTGGTGAACTCTCTCACCAGTTTTTTGAGGTACGTGACGATGTACAGTTGATAGGATTGGACTCGAGCCCTGGGAGACTTTTCGACTGAGGGCATCAAGGGTCCGGGCCTCCCTACTGGGAGGCACCAAGAAATGGGTCTTTTGGCTCTTACGTTTGCGCATGGCAGACTCAACGACCATGGAGATGTGGGGAAATTGGGTCTTTGGGAACCCAGCTCTTCGGCGGACTTGGTACATAGAGTTGAGTCGCCTGCTTACAATGAGCACCAACACTGGTCTCTCCCACATACAGAGAGGGAGGTGCTCGAGGATCAGAGGGATGGGCACTGTGAGGGCCTCTTTTATTTGTAGGTAGATCAGGTGTGGTGGAGCATCCTTATTTTGGTGGGGGGTGGGGGGATTAATCAGATGTGCCAAAGTGTTCAGTGAATAGGTAGGTCTTTAGGAATTTACAGAAAGTGGGTAGGTCTGTGATGTTTCTTATGATGACAATGCATCAAAACCAAACCTACCTTCTAAGCAAAACATTAAAATCTTATAATGGACGTGGGAAACCAATCAAGCTGTAATTTTTGGGCCTGCTCATCTCTGTATATTACTATTGGATTAGTGAAAAAATATATTAAGATATATAGAGGGAAACTTTAGAAAGGACACCCCATTTAAAAGATCATCATCTCCAGGCGCTGCAGGACTCCACCGCCAGCACCAATGGCCTTTATTGGCTTCAGGGAGAGAAGTGGGAAGCAAAGCCCCTACCTGCACCTCACCACAAGGCCGATCAGGCCAACTGCAGCATGACGCAGGACATTTAAAAGATCAGTGCCTCCAGACGTCCTTTGGCGTGGCCCTTAGGCGGGGATCGAGGTAGAGACCGCAAAACTTCAGTACAACCAGAATATTAGTACAGGGGATGGAGAAACATAAAGTCACAACAAATTGCACGAGCAGCAGCACCATCGCAAATCTTAACTCTTCAACAGTGTCACTCAAAGTCCTCATGGAAAGAAGTATGTCACTACCATTCTGATACTTCTAATACTCACATGGACAATTTCTTATTCCACTGTAATCAGATTAGGATATGAAAATCAAATACCTATAATTAACAGTGATAGATGCTATATGTAGCGCCGAAGACGAACCTCCGTGATGGCAGAAGCACGCGGATCCAATCCGAACCTTCTTAGAGTTGTCCTACAAGATTCCCACCCAGTGCAGCACACAATCATGCTTTAAATTCAGTCCCCTGGGCTTGGAGCAGCCCTTCCCAGGAGGATATCACCTGGGACATTCCCATTCCGACAGATAAGAAACTGGATGCCAGGAAACCTGACACAGTAGTAAAGGAGAAGAATACCAGAACGGTATTGATAATAGAAGTGTCGAGTGATTATTCTGTGAATTGTGCGGAGAAGCAGAAGATCCTGAAGTACCAAGAAATGCAGTCAGAGACCAAGAAAATGTGGCAGAAAGATACAAAAATATTTCCCATAGTATTGGGAGCCACAGGCTTGAGAAAGAAGAACTTCCAAGCACATCTTGACAAACTACCTATACATGTTACATCTTACGAACTCCAGCAGAAGGCTCTCTTTGGCACGATGCAAGTATTATGCCGAGCATTAGCAGTAAACTTGAGAGACTAAGATTATACTCTATATACCCTGGCTTAGAAGTAAGGTTCACGATTGCCATAGTATGTGCAAAACTAACACATTTGGAGAAACTACCCCGAGGAAACTGGGCAAGCAGAGTTAGAGACTGGCACTAGCTCTAAACTCTCCAGCTCACAACATAACATTATAATGATAACCATTAATATTGCTTCTCAAATCAATTCAGTACAACATAGTCTTTCATCCCAGAGCAGCTGTCTTTCATCTTAAATCAATTCAGTTCATCATAAAGTCTTTCATGGAATGCACTATAAAGTTCAGCTGCATAGTAGAGCTGTGCAGCTGCCCTACCTTTCCTCCCTTCACGTTCACTTAATCCTCTAGCGGAGCCTGCCCCACGGCTAGAGCTTTCAGTGTTCATTCCCTTGTACCTCCATGGGTTCAGGGTTCTTTTTTTGTCTTCACATGGCTGTGTTTCCATGGTCACGCCGCCTCCTGGTCAGGGTAGATCTCCCCATCAGCTTCCTGCCTTGGTAGCTCTCTCTAGCCACTCCAGAAGATCTCTATTCCAAGAATATAACCAGGTCTGAGGAAAATCTCCTCCCCCCAACTCCACCCTCTCTCGAGTGATTTTTCTTAATAGAAACACCTGGGCTTTTAAGCTAATTGAAACACCTGGACTTACCTGGGCTTAACTGAGGGATTCTGGGCGTTGTAGTGAGCTTATACATCTGACCCTGCCACACATATAAATGCTACACCAACCATACAAACCCTCCCAAAATGACAAAAGCGCCACTACACCTTAAGATACATACCACTACAAGCAAACAATACAAAGAGTGTATATCATCTGAACAACTCGATGCCCCCATACGATGTGCCCTCATCAAAGCACGCTCAGCAAGAAATAAAATTCAAACCCTGGCTTACTTCATACAAGAACATAATCTAGACATGTTAGTCATCACATAAACTTGATTCTGTGACACCGACTTAGTTCTACTGAACCAAATATGTCCCCCTTCATACACAATTTTCACTGCACACAGAACCACTAGCAGAGGCGGAGGTGTATGCATATTTGCCAACGATAACCTGAGATTCTGCGTCTCAAACTCCAGCTCCACAAACAAAATGAACACCCTTTACATAAAAAGCAGAAACATTGCCATATGTTTAGCATACCGAGCACCTCATGGAGACCCTGCAGACCTCGCTACCTTACTAGAAATGGCCTCTATGCCCCAACAGAACCACCTACCCCCAATAATCCTAGGATCTCAACCTAACATCTGCCTCCAAATCACAATCATAGGCCTTCCTGGATGCCATGAACACTCTCGGATACATTCAAATCATCACTGAGCCAACCCACAAGAAAGGCAACACACTTGACTTAATATTCATATCCTCAGATCTTCTTCAAAACCCCCTACATTCCCAAACACAATCTTCCTGCTCCCTTGGTCAGACCATGCAGCCTCCTGTTCTCCATTCATACCACATCCCAAAAAGTGAAACGAAGAGACACTTTACCTGCAATCCGGAGGTTCCAGAGCTTCAACAATGAACAATTCATCAAGACAGTCACTCTACAATTAGACGTCATTACATCAACAAATTTAGACCTAGATAAGATGATAATGATCTGGAATGATACATTATCCTCAGCAGCACTCGCACCCCAAGGAAAATAATACCAAAACACTGAAACAATGCCCCATGTTTCTCTATAACCCTACAAAAGCACAAAAGCAACCTACGTCACCTCGAATGGAAATGGAGGAAGACTAGAGACCCTTCACTCCAGAATTCATACGTTGATCAACTTAAAATCTACAACAGAAAAACCTTAAATAGAAAATGGGAATACCCTGCCAACCTAGTGAACTCTGCAATTAATAAACCAAGAGAACTGTTCTCAATAATGAAGACACTCACCAGAGAACCCAACAAGGATAACTCTTAAGACAAGATATCCCCCTGAACCTTCACCTCAAATTTATTGATCAAACAACTACAAATACCCCCAATGGATCAAATCTCAAACACCCAGCTCTGAAATCATGACCAAGAAGATATGGTATTTCAAAGTCTGGATACCGAGGTATAGCCTAATGGTTAGAGTAGTATGCAGAGAAGTTGAGGGTTCAAAACCCACTGCTGCTATCACTGAAATTGTGCTGAGAACAGGGGATGATGGAGTGCTTTCTCTTCTACACCCTCTGGATCTTTTTTAGCCAAAACAAGCACTTTCAGATGCTTTTTGTGTCTGGAGCAGGTCTGAACTTAGACGTGATGACGGATATCCAGGTTGTTTCTGAGATCAGGAGGGGGCGTCTGGGTTTCTGGGAATGCCCTGCCATGCCTCCACCATGCTCTTCTTTAGATTTGGACGCCCACAGACCTGGCTTCTAAAATGGCTCTGGAGATGTCTCTGTGCTTTGGATGTCTCTATGCTAGTTTTCATCCAAAGCACGAATAGGGCTTCCAAATAACCCCCATTATAACTTGACTTAACTAATCTGTTTTTTTTTCCTTTCTTTTGCTTAATATATAAGTATGGAGAGGCTAGAGCTTTATTTCTGATGCAAAGGTTCAAGTACCTGCATCCTGACACCAAAACAGAGTAATAGAAACGTAAGAATGTGATCTTTTTATGCTGAATATCTTCCCTGTTGGTGAGTGATTGGATGCTCTGATAAGTATGTGTGCAAATAGTGCTTGTGGACAGACCCGTAGGCAGATTGGAGGACGTTAACAGAATGTCTACAGTGGATCCTCCCCCGCGCATCCCAGAATATTTTATTTCAAAACATGAATAATATCTTTTTCTTACCACCTTGAATACCTCCTGAATATTCTCTTTTTAATGGTTTGTATTCAGCAGCACAAATCACCAATTATATGCCCTCTGGAGGCCAAGAAGCCAGAGTGTTAGTCAAACTCTGTGAGGCTTAATTTATCTGGCATATATGTAAACAACAAAATCATTAGGTTATGTTCCAATATAAATACAGTATAATGAAAATAACCTGGGCTATTTGACTTTAAAAGATGAAATATTTGCATTTGGTTTACATCAAGATTTTATTGTTAGGGTTCATCCAACATGTTTTATTATCAATCTTATGTGCTGTGAATTAAAAAAAAAACAACAGAAAATAATTGAATAAATAGCTCTTTTTCTATTATGAGGTTCATAAATTTTCATTTTATTACTGTACCACTTTCAGCAATTTCTCAAATCATACTGTTGTAGCAGTACTGGCAAAATTGTTTTCTCATTGTTAATTACATATGAGAAGGCAGCAGGGCTAGTCTCTGTCGTCGCGGGCAGGGCCGGATTTACCTATACGCCCATTACGCCGTGGCGTAGGGCCCACAGCTGGCAAGGGCCCACAAAAATCGAACTAATAAGCTTTTTTTAAAAATAAAATTAAAAAACAACAACTGCTGGCTGCCGCCGTGGGGCCCCCTCTGCTGCCGCGGCAGCATGGACTGACCCGCGGGGCCCCCTCTGCAAGGTGAATCGGTCGGTCGGTCCGTCCCTCCCTCCCTCCGTGCAGGCTTTGAGAGGCGCGAAGGGAGAGTGTCTCCCTCGCGTCTCTGTTAAGCCCGCAGGGGCTGATGAGAAAGGGAGGGAGGGAGGGACGGACCGACCGACCGACCGACTGACCGATTCACCTTGCAGAGGGGGCCCCGCGGGTCAGTCCATGCTGACGCGGCAGCAGAGGGTGCCCCGCGGCGGCAGCCAGCAGTTTTATTTTTTTTATTAAATTTACTTTAGGCCGATGGGGGGGGGGGGTAGGACTGGTAATGGGCTATTGGGGGGGGGGGCTGGGGCAGGGACTGGAAATGGGCTGGCGGGGTTAAGGCTGGAGGTGGACTGATGGGGTTAGGACTGGTAATGGGCTGTGGGCTGTTGGGGGGGGGGTTTAGAACTGGTAATGGGCTTTGGGGGGGTTAAGACTGGTAATGGGCTGTGGGCTGATGGGGCTGTCTGGTAATGGGCTATGGGGGGGCTAGGACTAGAAATGGGCTGGGGGGGTTAACGCTGGAGGTCGGCTGCTGGGGTTAGGACTGGTAATGGGCTGTGGGCTGTTGGGGGGGTTTAGAACTGGTAATGGGCTTTGGGGGGGGTTAAGACTGGTAATGGGCTGTGGGCTGATGGGGCTGTCTGGTAATGGGCAATGGGGGGCTAGGACTGGAAATGGGCTGGGGGGGTTAAGACTGGAGGTGGGCTGATGGGGTTAGGACTGGTAATGGGCTGTGGGCTGTTGGGGGGGGTTAGAAATGGTAATGGGCGTGGGGGGGGTTAAGACTGGTACTGGGCTGTGGGCTGATGGGGGCTGTCTGGTAATGGGCTAGGGGGGGGGCTAGGACTGGAAATGGGCTGGGGGGGTTAAGACTGGAGGTGGGCTGATGGAGTTAGGACTGGTAATGGGCTGTGTGCTGTTGGGGGGGTTAGAACAGGTAATGGGCTTAGGGGCGGTTAAGACTGGTAATGGGCTGTGGGCTGATGGGGGCTGTCTGGTAATGGGCTATGGGGGGGCTAGGACTGGAAATGGGCTGGGGGGTTAAGACTGGAGGTGGGCTGATGGGGTTAGGACTGGTAATGGGCTGTGGGCTGTTGGGGGGTGGTTTAGAACTGGTAATGGGCTTTGGGGGGTGGTTAAGACTGGTAATGGGCTGTGGGCTGATGGGGGGCTAGGACTGGTATTGGGTTGGGGGGTTGCTAGGACTGGAAATGGGCTGATGCAGGGACTAGAAGGGAATGGATGCTGGATGAGGCTGGAACTAGAAGGGAGCTAATGTTGGGGGAGGATTAGAATGGGATGGGGCTGGAAGAGTAAAATGGAGAAGGGAAAAATATTTTGTGTGGGAGGGATAAAAAATCTACAATTGTCCGGGTATTGGGAGAGTAAGTGGGGATTGAGGATGGAGGGGTAAAATTTGAGTGGATGAAATAGGAATGAGGAAAGAGCAAAAGGAGAAAGATTAGTATGTTAAAGCAGATGTAGAGAGAGAATGGAAAAAAACTAGAAGAGAGAAGAAAGGACAAATGGACCGCAGACGATGGAGAGTTAGCAGAAGACACGAAGAAACCAGAAGAAAGTGGCTGGAGCAATTGCAGCTGAAAAAAATGCACAAAAGGTAGAAAAATATCTCTTTATTTTGAATTTATTAATTGGAATATGTCAGCTCTGGTAAATGTGCATCATTAACTCTGCGCTTTGTTTAGTACAAGAGCAAATTAATGTATAGTTTTATTTCTACAGTGTTGTACATTCCAAGTTTGGCTTTTGGGATTCCCAGTTTAATTATTGTCTTCCTGTTTCTAAATTGTGATTACTTGTTTGGTGATGGTCTATGTTCTGCATGTGTAACTGAGCTGAGGTGTTCTGTTTATATAATTCCTATTTGACATTGCCACTTGTTCTCTTTCCCCAGTAGGTCATGTATTGTTGTTCTCTGAAATGTATTGGTTTAATATTTGCAGTGTTGCCTTTTGATTGGTAGAGTATGGTGCTTTGTGAGTCCTGGTAGTGCTGTTAGGATATGGCGGGTTTGCTATGGGTTCTAAATGGGCAGTGTTTGTAGTAGTTCCTAATGTGTCTGGCAGTTGGCACTGGATTATAGTAATGTAGAAATCTTTTAGTCTTTCTTTATCCATACACTCATTAAGAGGCACGTTTACTAAAAGTTAGTATATGGTAACATTATGCAAATATTTATGCAAACGAGGCCCCTTATGCAAATGAGGCCCCGCACCCCCCTTGGGCCGCCCCTGCTGGGGGCCCACAATTTTTGTTGGCATAGGGCCTCACTCAAGGTAAATCCGGCCCTGGTCGCGGGTGACAACATGCTGCACGACAGGAGATGCTCTTTCATGTATTCTGCTGCTTGGCCTTCTTGTTAGAGTATGGGGTTGAGGGGGGGGGGAGAAAGAGTGGTTATGAGACTGCAATTTGGCAATTGAGGATTGATAAGGTATCCAATTAGAGGAGAGGTGGCAGGAGGAGGAAGGTGTAGAAGGTGGGGGGAGGTAAGGGAGAGACAGCAATACTATATGTTCTATATGCGCTTGCCCTCTTTTCACTTATATATTGCAATGTTATGTTTTGGCTTTTAGTTTATTGTTATTTGTCACAGCAGGTTACCTCGCTGATGAGAGGGATATGAGACATAGCGTTCCTGCATCCACTTGGCTGCTGGGCATGGAATTACATGAGTTTTGTACTACATGGGCATGATGAGGACATCATGCTTAGAGTGGGAGTGCCCAAACTAGTAATATAGCATTGATATTAGTACTCTCTAAGGTTACGTAGAGATAGGGTGGGGGGACAGAAAGGGTGTTACTCAGCTAGTCGGGTGGTGAGTGGTTTTATCCACATCAACTTTTTAAAAAATATTTTTTATTTATGCAATTTCTTATAACACCTAATAACATTTGAATGAAACAAATTACTACAAAAGAAAAGTACGTAAAATATGCCAAAGGAAATCAAAAGGATCAAATGTAATAGAACCCCAGTTAAACCACCATAGAGGGGCCAAAAAGACAAGGAAAATAAGAGAAAAAAAGGCAAGATTACATCACAGCAGATAAAGGAGGAGAAACCACTGCAAGCTAACACATCAGATCTAATCTTCTGGTACCACCACTTGGACATTGGACTGTTCTCTTAGAAATATAAACTCCTGAAGCTGCAAAGCTTCAGAGGAAACAAATGACAGTAAATATTTACAAGGGAATCTTAAATCCAGGGTGGTGCCGAGATTAACGGTCCTTCCCTTGAGGCTAAGAACTCTCTATGCCTCCTCTGGGTATCTCTCAATACATCAGGAAATATCTGGTCAAAGAAACAGCTGTTCATGTAAATAACCTATTGCCCTCCCTCCATCTAGGTAACTCTCATGTATATAAGTTATACTGTTTAATGTAACAATCACTGTATATTATAAATAGACTTGCAAATAAGTTCAACAGTTCTATGTAATACCAGTTTGTTGTAATATGCACCGCTTTGCTCCAGTGAATGGCGGCATTAGGGTTGCCAACCGGTTTTTCCATGGCCAGGCCGGCTGCCAGCACAGGTATAAAACTGGCCCTTGAAAAGCCGTTTTTTTGCTCTGGCCGCGAGATCGGGAGTGGCCAGAACAAAAAAACGGCTTTTCTCCCTCAGTCCATGGTGCGATCGAGAACACGATCCCCAATGTAACGATCCCTGGCGGGCTGTGCAGCCGCTGCTTCTGCTTTTCACAGAGCAGTGGCTGCAATAAAGTTAATTTGAAAAGGAAGAAACCTGTGAGAAGCCTGCCCCCTCTGACATAACTTCCTCGGAAGTTGCAGAAGGACCACCGGAGGTCTCTTCACAGGTTGTCTTTCTTTTCAAATTAAGCTTATTGCAGCCGCTGCTCTGTAAAAAGCAGAAGCAGCGGCTGCATGGGGGCCAAGCAGCACTAAGGGGGGGCTGGAGGGAGTTAAACAGCACTAACGGGGTAGGGGGGTGTGAAGCAGCACTAAGGGGGGGAGGAGGTGAAGCAGCACTAAGGGGGGGGAGTGAAGCAGCACTGGGGGGGTGAAGCAGCACTAAGGGGGGGAACAGCACTAAGGGGGGGTGAAACAGCACTAAGGGGAGTGTGAAGCAGCACTAAGGGGGTGAAGCAGCAGCGGCTGCAAGGGGAAAGAGGTGGCAGAAGGAACTGACAGGTGGAAGGTGAGGGCTGGAAGAGAGCTGAAAGAGGGGGGAAGGAGGTGGCAGGAAGGAAATGACAGGGTGAAGGAGGTGGCTGGAAGAGAGCTGAAAGGGGGGAAGGAGGTGGCTGGAAGAGAGATGACAGAGGAGGTAAGGAGGGGGTTCAAAGGGAGCTGACACCTGGGAATGGTACTGGTAAGTGACTGGGTAATGGGGAGGGGGCACTGGGACTGGAAATAGGCTGATGGAAGGAAGTGAAGAAAAGAAGAGACAAGAAATGGCAGATGGACTATAGACCACAGAAAACGAGCTAAGAGAAGATGGGAAAACGGAAGCCTCAGATTGGAACCAGCATGATCAGAGAATAAAATGGTCAGACAACAAAGGCAGAAAAAATAATTTTATTTTCAATTTAATGATTGGATTTTGTACTACCTTTATATTTTAAACAGTATGGGGAACTGCATCTCTTATTTATCTGATATTGCACTGCATGCAGATTCTGTCTTCTTGGGGTTTCAGTTTAATTTTTTTCTATATATTTCTCTTTTTGTTTTGTGCTCATTTATTGATGAAGAACTGTCTGTATTGTGTGTGTGTTTGTGTGTGTACAACCAATGCTGCGTATTCTGTCAGTATAGAAATTCTGCTTAAGAATTTGTAGAAGTCTTGCTTGTTCAGTTTGCACATTGCGCTCTCTGCAATTTTTTGGGGGGAAAGGAGGTGGAGTAGGGGTGGGACAGGGGCGGGGAAAGGGCAGGGTAGGGGCGGGCATGGGCGGAGCATGACTAGCCACAGGTGGCGGGTTTTTCACTTTCAAAAAAGTGGGCAACACTAGGCGGTATAGAAAAACAGTCAAATAAAATAAATAAAAATAATAAATAAACCTAGAAGGATAACAGACATCTTGCAGAAATAAAGCCTCAGAACTGTCTTTCTGTCAATCTCAAATGCAAATGATGCAAAAAGTAGTTTGTTGTGTAATAATCTCCAGTGAAGATTCAAGGAACTCAGTCAAGTTCATATTCATAGGCAGCAAAATGGAGTGGGCTTCAGAGGCCATGGCCCCACCAACATTTTGCTCAACAAAGCATTAGCAAATAGAGAGCTTTGAGACAGGGCCGGAGATTGGTTTGTCTGAAGCGGTTCCGAGGGTACCGATGCCGCAAGGAGAGCCACCAGACTGCATTCAATAGCCAGGAATCTCTGGTCTATCGACGCTGCCGATGCCTGGTTATCGGTACCGGAGAAAGCAGCCAGTACCCCAGAGCATGGCACCAGTAGTTCTGCCGAGGTTGAGGCTTCGAGAACATCCTGGAGCCCCGATAATGCTTTGGAAGCCGAAGCCTCCCGCCGGGGCAATTTTGCTGGTGCAAGTCCCTCAAGGGCAACGCCAGAGGCATCTCGATGCTTGGAAGGAGATCTCCCTTTGAGGACCGGCCAGACTTATGTTTAGTTACCTGAGATCCATGGGAGGAAGACAAAGCCCTGGAAGCCGTCGAAGCCACAGAGGCTGCATCGGAGGGAAAAAGGGTGCTGAGCTTAGCAGCTCTGTTTTGCCGACCCCTCTTCGACATCATCCCACAGGCCATACACTCCGAAATGGAGTGGTCAGGACCTAAACATTTAAGGCATCACTCGTGGGTGTTGGTGACGGAGATGGTACCGCCACACTTGGTACACTTCTTGAAACCCGAAGCGGGTTTTCCATAGTAAAGGAAGGCAGACGCGACCACAAAGAAGAAGGAGAATAGGAAACTTTTCTGCAGTGACAGGAACGACAACCTGCTGGCTCCGCGGAAAACGAAGAACTGGAGAGAGGCAATTGGGAAAGGCGGGAAGGCAGCACGCAGGCGCTGTGGGATACTCCCAAAAGCTTTCTAATTGGAAGCTGGGGAACGTTCCCGCACAGGCTCCGTCGGTACCGACGATACCCATATGTGAAGACTATGTTTATGTTTATGTTTATTACATTTGATATACCGTTCAGGCCAAAGCATCAGAGCGGTTTACAATACAATAATAATGTTACAGAAAATATGAAAAGAACGCCATTTATAAGATAGGACAGAATAAGAGACAGTGATAGAGAAAGGAATAGAAAAAGCAAGGGACAGGAAATGGCAGATGATAACTCACAGCTGTTGGATCATTCGCCACGGACTCACGCCTAAGGGCCACGCCAAAGGGCCCTCTGGCGAGGCCCTCAGGCGCGGGCCCGCAAGGCACGGGCGTGCCTCCGGAGCGACGGTTTTAAAGCTGTTGTGAAGGGAGGATGATTGGCAGGCAGTTGTGAGGAATAGAAGCTCCCGCCCACACTCCCCGATCATAGCTTCAGCTGCTGCTGCTCTCCCCATTCTCCTGAGAGCCTCCGGAGCGTCGGTTTTAAAGCCGTTGTGAAGAGAGGATGATTGGCAGGCAGTTGTGAGGAATAGAAGCTCCTGCCCACACTCCCCGATCATAGCTTCAGCTGCTGCTGCTCTCCCCGTTCTCCTGAGAGCCTCCAGAGCGGCGGTTTTAAAGCATTCCTGCTTGTTCCTGGAGACAGATACTGAGCCCAGGTGATAGGGGGTAAAGCCTTCCTGAGCATCTGCCAAACTTCCCATACATACTTAAACATCTTACAGGAGCAATCAAAGGGAACTTAGGAAAATTTAAGAACCTAAGATTTTTCTACATAAATTGATGCTCCAAAAAATCCAATTTTCTAGCCATAATATCTTTTTCATTGATTTGTGCAGTACTCACACTTTGAAGCAACTCCACAGATGATTTCCCCTTCTCCAGACACATGTCAAACTGAGTTAAAGACGGAAACACCATGGAGCCCTTAACTTGGGTCTAGATCCATTTTAAACTTCCCAGCCAGGGCTTTCAAGGACATGTCCACACCCTTAATGGCATCCCACAACATTTGAAAGTTATGGCAGCAGGCCTTAACATCACTAACAGGCTAGCTAACAGGCTAGCAAAAGAAGTGCCTTAACATCACTAACAGGCTAGCTAACAGGCCTTAACATCACTTAACAGGCAGCTTAACATCACTAAGTGCCTTAACATCAGTTATGGCAGCAGGCCTTAGCTAGCAGGCCTTAACTTCGCAAACAGGCTAGGCCTTAATATCACTATCAGGCTAGCTAACAGGCTAGCAAAAAAAGTGCCTCTCTCATCCATAGGCTGGGATGAACCAATTGCAGGGATTACCTCCACCACCGAAAGCCCCGAGACAAAGCCTCAGTCTCCACCAGTTGAGTCCCACAGATATGAGCACTTCCTGCCCATGGTAGAGCTGCTCTCAAATCGGGGCTCAAAGACATCCCTTTGATGCTGGTCTCTGCCGAACTCTCTGTGCAGATGGCTGAATACTAAAGTTCTTCCTTATGGGACTGGGTTGCATAATCGTCCATCTTCCACTGAATTAATGGCTTAGGAGTCGAAGATATGGAGGTACCGCCAGCACCTTCCCTTTCCTTTTGCCACAAGAGCAAGGCATCAGAAAAACGGTAAGTTAAACAGCGTGACTGCAGGGTCCAGGCCTCACATCCGGTTATGATGACATCTTGGCCTCGTGTCAACTTTTTTTTTATTATTGGCTTGGGTAACTGTTGGTGAGCCGTATCCACATTATTTTTGTCCAGAAAGCTGTGGCCTACATATTCCTCAAATTGACATGTACTCTGTATTTAGTCTCTCACTTGGTTTGCAGCTTGTCGTGCTGTGATGGCTTGCGTGCATCAGTGATGCTGAGAGCTAAACTATCAGTAGTTTAACTACTGGCAGGGTCTCCCAAGATGGACAGGTCTCAGCTGAGGTGCCAGACCAAGACAAACCACCCATCTGGGCAGCAGCAGAATGGGATAGTGTTGATGGCGGAGGATCACATTTCTGTGAAAACGGCAACAGCACCAAAGTTAAACTGCGCGGAAGAAAGGCCCGGCAATCTACTTCTGTATCTTGCTATGAAAACCCAATGGATAGTTACAACAAAACAAATTGTGCTATGGTGCTGGAAGATGAGACCCCCAGGTCGGAAGGCACTCAACTAGCTACTGGGGAAGAGCTTAAGACTTTTTAGAGTAAAGCCAGCATTTATGATGTGGTTGGATCAAAGCCCTCAGGAAGTCTGACTGCTGAAGTAGCTGCGCATGAAATGAGAGTCAGAAGCTGTAAAGATGTCTTACACATTGGAACATGGAACGTACGAAGCATGAACCAAGGGAAGTTGGAGGTGGTCAAGAATGAAATGGAACGTGTACAACTTGATCTGTTGGGTGTCAGTGAACTGAAATGGACTGGCATCGGGCACTTTGCATCAGAAGATCACATGGTCTACTATGCTGGAAATGAAAGACAAAGAAGAAATGGTGTTGCATTTATAATAAAGAAGAAACTTGCAAGAACTGTAATGAAATACAATGCAGTCAGCGAACGCTTAATCTCTATTCGTCTACGAGGATTGCCTATCAACACAACTATAATTCAAGTATATACCCCAACAACAGCTGCAGAAGAGAATGAAATTGAAGAGTTCTATGAACAAGTACAAGCTGAAAATGACAGAACATGCAAACAGGATATCCTGATAGCCATGGGTGACTGGAACGCAAAAGTTGGCAACAAAGAAGAAGGCAAAGTAGCTGGAAAATATGGACTTGGCAACAGAAATTAAGCTGGAGAAAGACTGATAGAATTCTGAAAGACCAATGATCTATTCATCTCAAACACCTTAAGAACATAAGAACATAAGATATGCCATACTGGGTCAGACCAAGGTCCATCAAGCCCAGTATTCTGTTTCCAACAGTGGCCAATCTAGGTCATACGTACCTAGCAGTTTCCCCAAGGGACACAGGTTCCACAATGCTTGTATTGGTTCAAGCATTGATATCCTGGGTCCCTTCTTAATAATGGTTTATGGACCTTTCCTCCAGGAACTTGTCCAAACCTTTTTTAAACCCAGCTACACTAACAGCCTTTACTACATCCTCCGGTAACAAATTCCAGAGTTTGATTACACGTTGAGTGAAAAAATATTTTCTTTTATTAGTCTTAAATAGTTTACCCTGTAGCTTCATTGCATGTCCCCTAGTCTTTCTATATTCTGATAAGGTAAACAATCGATCTACGTTTACCCGTTCCACTCCGTTCATTAATTTATAGACTTCTATCATATCTCCCCTCAGCCGTCTCTTTTCCAGGTTAAAGAGCCCCAACCTTTTTAGCCTTTCTTCATAGGAGTAGCCTTCCATCCCCTTTACCATTTTGGTGGCTCTTCTCTGAACCTTTTCTAAAATCGCTATATCCTTTTTAAGATATGGCGACCAGAATTGCACACAATATTCAAGGTGCGGTCTCACCATGGAACGATATAGAGGCATTATAATATCTTTTGTTTTATTTTCCATTCCTTTCCTTATCATACCTAGCATTCTATTTGCTCTCTTGGCCGCCGCTGCACACTGGGCCGAGGGTTTTAACATGGTATCCACAAGGACGCCTAAATCTTTTTCTTGGGTGGTGGTTCCTAATGTGGAACCTTGCATCGTGTAACCATAGTTTGGGTTGTTCTTCCCTAGGTGCATAACCTTGCACTTCTCCACATTAAATTTCATCTGCCATTTTGATGCCCAGTCTTCCAATTTATCAAGATCCTCTTGCAATTTTCCACAATCCTCCTGGGTTTTAACAACTTTAAATAGTTTTGTGTCATCAGCAAATTTGATAACCTCACTCGTTATTCCACTTTCCAGGTCATTTATGAATATGTCAAAAAGCAGCGGACCCAGCACAGATCCCTGGGGTACACCACTATTCACCTTTCTCCATTGGGAAAATTGGCCATTTAGCCCTACACTCTGCTTTCTATCTTTTAACCAGTTCCTGATCCACAGTAGTACACTGCCTCCTATCCCATGACTCTTTAGTTTTGCCAAAAGTCTCTCATGAGGGACCTTGTCAAAGGCTTTCTGAAAGTCCAGATACACAATATCAACCGACTCACCGATGTCCACCTGTTTATTCACTCCTTCAAAAAACATAACAGATTAGTAAGACAAGATCTTCCTTGTCTAAAGCCATGTTGGCTGTCTCCCATTAGGTCATGACTATCTATATGCTGAGTAATTTTATTCTTTATGATGGTTTCTACCATTTTTCCCGGTACTGATGTCAGGCTCACCGGTCTGTAGTTTCCCGGATCACCCCTCGAACCCTTTTTAAAAATTGGTGTTACATTGGCGATCCTCCAATCCTCAGGTATTAGAGATGATTTTAATGATAGTTCACAGATTACTGATAGCAGGTCTGCAATCTCAAATTTCAGTTCTTTCAACACCCTTGGATGTATACCATCCGGCCCAGGTGATTTGCTACTCTTCAGTTTATCTAATAGTTGTAGGACATCTTCCCGATGTATCGATATTTCCTTCAATTCTTCCACACCTTTAAATACCACTTCAGTCGTGGGTAACATCCCTACATCTTCCTCAGTAAAGACCGAAGCAAAGAATTCATTCAGTCTCTCCGCTATCGCCTTGTCGCCTCTTAGTGCTCCTTTAACCCCTTTATCATCTAATGGACCAACTGACTCTCTCACGGGTTTTTTGCTACGAATGTACTTGAAAAGGTCTTTATTTCGCGTTTTTGCTTCCGCAGCAAGCTTCTTCTCAAATTCTCTCTTTGCCTGCCTTATCAATGCCTTGCATTTGACTTGCCAGTGCTTGTGCTGTTTCCAGGTTTCATCATTTGGCTCTTTTTTCCATTTCTTGAAAGATGCTTTTTTGGCAACAACAGCCTCTCTGACCTCAGCTTTAAACCATGCTGGCAATTTTTTGGACTTCCTTCCACTTTTCTTAAAGCGTGGAATACAGCTGGTCTGGGCTTCCAAGATAGTATTTTTCAACAACACCCAAGCTTGATGTACGTCTTTAACCTTTGCAACTGCTCCTTTTAGTTTTTTCTTAACTGTTTTCCTCATTCTATCATAGTCTCCCTTTCGAAAGTTAAAGGGTAGTACTGTGGATTTCCTTACTATCCCTCCTCCACTAATTAAATCAAAGGCGATCATGCTATGATCACTATTGCCAAGTGGCCCCAACACCCTTATCTCTTGCACTACATCTGGTGTTCCACTAAGGACTAGGTCTAATATTGCTTCCCCTCTGGTCGGTTCATGAACCAGCTGCTCCAAGAAGCAGTCATTTATTTCATCTAGGAACTTTATCTCCCTAGCATGTCCTGTTGTGACACTGACCCAGTCGATGCCGGGGTAATTGAAATCACCCATTATTATTACTGCACTGTAACTTTTGCTAGCTTCCTTGATTTCTTTGAGCATTTCATCATCCATTTGTTCATTCTGGCCAGGCGGACGATAGTACACCCCCACTGCCATCGCCTTCCCCTTTTTACATGGAATTTCAATCCATAGAGATTCTACAGCAAATTTTGTTTCTTGCAAAACTTTAATCCTTTCTGACTCAATGCCCTCTCTAACATAGAGCGCAACCCCTCCACCAATTTGATCAGCTCTATCATTTCGATATAGTTTGTACCCAGGTATCACAGTGTCCCACTGGTTGTCCTCCTTCCACCATGTCTCTGATATTCCAATCATATCTAACCTCTCGTTTAGTGCTATATATTCTAACTCTCCCATCTTGTTTTGTAGACTTCTAGCATTTGCATACAAGCATTTTAGAGACTGTATTTTATTCATATTAATTTGGCTATTGGTAGACATGGGTAATTTGGGATCTTTAAGTTCTGTCTGCTCCATACTCGAGGGCATTTGGGCTACTTTACTCTTTTTTGGAACCTCTCTGCTTTTTGTAGTATCCTTCAAGGATACATTCTTCCGAACCATGCGCTCTTGGGCGACTGTCGGCTTTCCCCTATTATCTAGTTTAAAAGCTGCTCTGTCTCCTTTTTAAAGGTTAATGCCAGCAGCCTGGTTCCATCCCGGTTAAGGTGAAGCCCATCCCTTCGGAAGAGCCCCTCCTTTCCCCAGAATGTTCCCCAGTTCCTAACAAATCCGAACCCCTCATCTCTGCACCATTGTCTCATCCACGCATTGAGACTCCGGAGCTCTGCCTGCCTATTGGGTCCTGCGCGTGGAACGGGAAGCATTTCGGAGAACGCTACCCTGGAAGTTCTGGATTTCAACTTCCTACCTAAAAGCCTAAATTTAGCTTCCAGAACCTCCCTACCACATTTTCCTATGTCATTGGTACCAACATGTACCAAGACAGCAGACTCCTCCCCAGCACTATCTAAGACCTTATCTAGGTGGCGTGTGAGGTCCGCTACCTTCGCACCAGGCAGGCATGTTACCAGGCGATCCTCACGTCCACCAGCCACCCAGCTATCTACATGCCTAATGATCGAATCACCAACTATAACTGCTGTCCTAACCCTTCCCGCATGGGCACTTGGCCCTGGAGAAACCTCCTCGGTGCGAGAGGGGTTTACATCACCTGGAGGACAGGTCCTAGTTACAGGATCACTTCCTGCCACACCAGGGTGATGCTCTCCTGTCACGTGACCTCTCTCCTCCATGGCAACAGGGATGCTGCCAGACTGGAGGTGGGACTTCAGGACTATATCCCTGTAGGTCTCGTCTATGTACCTCTCTGTCTGTCTTATGTTTTCCAAGTCTGCTACTCTAGCCTCTAGAGAACGGACTTGTTCCCTGAGAGCAGAGAGCTCCTTGCACCTAGTGCACACGTAAGACCTCTCACCAGCTGGGAGAAAATCATACATGTGACACTCAATGCAAAAGACCGGAAAGCCCACATCCCGCTGCTGGACTGCTGTCTGCATCTTAGTTTTAAGTTTGTGTTTAGATCTTTAAGTTCTATATGTACTAAAGGATGCAATGGATATTTATACCACTAAAACTGTACCTAAGAAGTTTAATATACCTTGTTCACCTGAAGCTTAATTAATCTCAGGTCCTTGGTGTATGACTGATTTGGGTAATGAGCTTCACCTGAGAGCACCTCCTGTCTTTTAAGTTGTGCAAGTACCTATAAAGCTGTGATTTTCCCAGGGGAGGGAGGGAGGGAGGGATATAACACTTATTAAAAAAGGGCTGCTACACAGTACCTTGTCCTGTGCTGCTGAGGAAAACTATATTCTGATTTGATTTAAATTATAGCTCTTTGCTGCTACTAGGCTCTAACCTATTATGAAATTTAAACTACAAGCTCTCTGCTGGATTCTAAATTTAACCAGAAAGCTCTCTTCTGTGTTTTAATTTGAAACTAAAAGTACTTTGCTGATGCTAGGCCCTGAGTGACTATGAAATTTAAACTACAGCTGTCTACTGGGTATGAAAGGTAACCAGAAAGTTCTCTTCTGTGTTTTTAAATTGAATCTTAAACTGTTGCTACTAGGCCCTGACTGATTTAACAAAAAAAATAGTGGGTTCACCTTCTTCCAGCAACACAAGCGGCGACTGTACACATGGACTTCACCCAATGGATTGTATAAAAATCAAATTGACTACATCTGTGGAAGTCAAAGATGGAAAAGCTCTATAACATCAACAAAGACAAAACCTGGAGCTGACTGTGGTACAGATCATCAACTACTAGTATGCAAACTCAAGCTAAAGTTGAAAAAGAGCAAACCACTCATGAATGCAGCAAAATATGACCTTGAGTATATACCACTGGAATTTAAAGAATGCCTGCAAAATCGATTTGCTGCTTTAGATACAAATGACAGAGCTCTGGAAGAGTTATGGAATGACATCAAGAAGGTTGTGTTGGAAGAAAGCGAGAAGTCTCTACAAAAGGTGAAAAAGCAAAAACGGCCAAAATGGATGACGGAAGAAACTCTGAAAATTGCCCAGAAACGCAGAGAAGCTAAAGCCAGAGGAGAAAGAAAGACAGTTGCAGAACTCAACAGAGATTTCCAACATGCAGCAAGACAGGACAAGGAAAAGTACTACAACGACGCATGCAAGGAAATAGAAGCAGAAACTATTAGAGGAAGAACAAGATCGGCTTTCCTAAAGCTACGAGAGTTAAAGAAAAAGTTCCAGCCTCGAATTGGAATGTTACAAGATGCTCAAGGTTCTATGTTGAATGATGCTGAGAAGATCAAGAAAAGGTGGAAGAAATATACAGAGTGTTTATATGATAAAGATCAAGTGGACCAACAGCCATTTCAACCTGTACCTTATGATCGGGAACCATTGTTGATGAAAGAAGAAGTTGAAGCAGCATTGAAAGCCTTATCAAAGAACAAAGCACCAGGCATTGATGGCATTCCTATAGAAGTATTGCAGCAATCTGATGCAGCTGTTACCATACTTACAAGGCTCTGCCAAGAAATATGGAAGACAACATCATGGCCAACTGACTGGAAAAGATCTGTGTTTATACCAATACTAAAGAAAGGTGATCCAACTGACTGTGGAAATTATCGAACAATCGCTCTGATCCCACATGCCAGCAAAATTCTACTGAAGATTATTCAAAAGAGACTACAACCATACCTGGAACAAGAACTACCTGAAGTGCAAGCAGGGTTCAGGAAAGGGCGAGGAACGAGAGACATCATTGCGGATGTGAGATGGATCCTTGAAAAGACTAAAGAATACCAAAAGGATATCTATTTGTGCTTTATCGACTATAGCAAGGCTTTTGACTGTGTAAACCATGAGAAACTCTGGGCCACATTAAAAAGCATGGGTATACTAGAACACCTGATCATTCTCTTGCGCAATCTGTACATTGATCAAGAAGCAACAGTTCGAACGGAACAAGGAGAAACAGAAAGGTTTAAAATAAGCAAAGGTGCAAGACAAGGTTGCATACTTTCCCCCTACCTGTTTAAATTATATGTAGAACAAATCATCAGAGAAGCAGGATTGTATGAAGACAACAGAGGTGTGAAGATTGGTGGAAGACTCATCAACAACCTTCGCTATGCTGATGATACTACATTACTGGCTGAAAGTGAAGATGATCTGAAACATTTGCTTCTCACAATCAAAGAACATAGTCTCAAAATGGGCCTGCACCTTAATGTAAAGAAGACAAAGATCATGACAACTGGCATAATCAACAGGTTCATCGTTGAAGGAGAAGAAATTGAAATTGTGAACAACTTTAACCTACTTGGATCAACTATCAATAAAGAAGCAACAAGCAGTCAAGAAATCAAACGACGCATTGCTCTTGGCAGAATGGCTATGAAAGACCTAGATAAGATTCTCAAGAGCAGAGATGTCTCTCTCCATACAAAGATTCGACTTGTTCAAGCCATGGTATTTTCAATAACATCATATGGATGTGAAAGCTGGACAGTGAAAAAGATAGACAGGAAGAAAATTGATGCCTTTGAATTATGGTGCTGGCGGCGAATACTGTGTATACCATGGACTGCCCGAAGAACAAACCAGTCGGTACTAAGTTTTCTTTAGAAGCTCAGATGACAAGACTTCGACTTTCATACTTTGGACACATCATGCGAAGAGAGAGATCATTAGAGAAAGACATCATGCTTGGCAAGATAGAAGGTCAACGAAAAGAGGAAGGCCAGCAATGAGATGGATCGATACAATAACAGCAGCTACGGGTACCAGTCTGTCAACAATGAGCCGCCTGACTGAAGACCGAACACAATTTAGGATAGCTATCCAGAGGGTCGCATTGAGTCGACTCCGACTCGACGGCACTTAACAACAACAACAACAACTGTATTTAGTGAGGAACTGTATTTAGTGAGGAAAGGAACCATCTCAGCTACATCTATTACATTCAAATTCATTATCTACATTTTAATTCTGATTTACAGTATATTTTAGTATATTTTAAAAGCAGCTCTTTAATTAGCACTCCTTCAATTACAAACCCAGCTATAAAGAAAATAAAAAGGAAATTTGGAAAATATGAATGCCAAAATTACAATAGATTGACAATAGTGAGGCTAAGAATATATGTCCTTACGAATGTCTAGAAAATTTTAATTAGTTGGAAAATGGGTGATGCTTGGTGAGCAATAAATTATTCCTTAAGTGGCATTAACTCTAAGGTGTAAAGTGAAAAATAACATGCTTGTTTAATCTGTCACATTAAATTAATTTAAGGACTGTAGAGCATCCTAAGTGATGCATCAATAGTTTAATTCAAATATTGCAACTTTGTAACATAAAGGAGGGAAAGTAGCCAAAAGGCTCCATCCTTTTAAATGGTGCTCTACTTTACTACTCACTGTATTGCAAGCATTTATGATTTGTTTAGAGGTTTTATTTTTGGTTTTTACCTGAATTTTAGTTATTTAGATGCTATTGGGTCCCCTGATTGGTTTTTGGTCATGTACCCGTTTAGATGTTTTTTATTCTGTTTTATTTATGTTGACTGTATCTGAAAGTTTCCTTATTTGTAATCGGTCCCCTGGTTACATGAGCTACTGTACACTTTTCTCCATGTTTCCAACCCATATGTCAGTTTTATTTGCTGGCCGCTTATTTTAGTTACTGACACCACATACAGTGGAAAATTACACAATTTGACAGATACTATATGGAAATGGGGTTTCATTACTTCATTCTGCTTTACTTAGGCTTACCCCATCAGCACTGTCTAGTACTTGCTAATGTTTCACCAGGATATCTCATCAGGATTATAACCTATATGTCAGTCAGGATTTTTTATCATTTATTTATAAGATTTTCTTGAATACACTGTGCACAAAAAATAAAGAAAATCAAACAAAGATGAAACTCCATTTTCAAATAGAAATACAATCACCATTGAATAAGTCAACATCAAGGGAGAAAATGTTGATAATCACCATACACAGAAAAAAAAGGAAAAAAGGGAGTGTTAAAACCCCCACATCAGGAGAGCAAAATACAAATCCATCCCTTCCCCACTACTAACCCTTAACATATCTTTCAACCAGAAATTTCTGCAACTGAAGAACATCGGTTTATACATACAGTAGGTCTGACCACCTAACACAATAATACATTTACAAGGAAATTTTAAGAAATATGTAGTTTCCAATCCCAACACTCGTGATTATAACTCCATAAACTGCCGATGCCGAATCTAAGTAGCCCAGCAAACATTCTGGAATACATAAAGTTTCTGTCCACAAAATAATTCCTCTATGCTTAAAAAAGGAACGCAAAATCTTTAATTTACCAGACTCGGAGCCAAACGTTACTACCAAGGTGCAGTGCTTGGTTATGATGTCTGCTGTGTCCTCAAGAAAAGCAGTTAAATTGTGGTCTTCCATACAGTGAGAGGAGGCCAAAGACCCCTCCCCCATCGGAGGTAACAAAACACGGGAAGTCACATAATACATATGAGAAATTTCTACATCATCTACCAGCTTCAATACATCACTAAAATATTTCTTAACTAGAATTTCCAAAGAAAGCAAATGGGTGATGGGGAAATTTAAGAAACAAAGATTCGTTACCCGGGCTTGGTTTTCAAGTGCCTCCAGCCGATAAAATGTACTCAAAGAATTTTTCATTAAGACTCCACTATTTCCAAGGCATGGTTTAACCTGAGACTCGATCCGGGCAACAACATTATCTAAATAAACCAGCTGATTTTCTTTGGCTTCCATTTTATCTACCACTTGATGTGTAAATTTACACAGTAAGGAAACAGAAGAGGATAAACAAACATCTATATTTTGTATAGCACCCCATAAGTCATTAGGAGTCACTTCCCCAGACAGGGGAGCAACAGCAGTCACCCCAGAGTCTAACAGCTTCATCGGTTGCAGTATTGGGATAGTCACTGCATGGGAGCCGGACCCATCATCCAACAATGTGGAAGAAAGAGCAAGCAAAGGAGGTAACTGGGAATCAGGGCTCAAAGAGACCCCCTCCAGTGACAGGATACCAGGCAGCTGAGAAGTCAAATGCCTATCCATGGGACCCACCACCTTACCTGGCTGCACCATCACATCACCTTTGGTGCTGCCTTTGTTCTTCCTTTTCCCCATGAGCAACCACCAATGGCACTGACTCCCCTGGTATGCTCAGAAGCGCCAAAGGGGTGCCAAAGGGGCATGTCCAGCCCCTTGCATTGCACCCATTCAGTCGCAACCCACGACCGCATGTAGCAGCCGCGGTGCTTTGTAGTGCAGGAAAAGGGTCCTTACATTACAAACGGCACAATGCCCACATCGGGCATGCCTTAACCGTTGCACTTGTGTCTCCCTGATTTGCCTTAGTTGAGAGGGACTCAAGATCTCTTTCAAATTACAGGCTCTCTTCCAAACACATCTGGGACTCTTGTCTTCAAGTCCTGGCACCATTTTTAACACATTAACATGCCTACGCAAAATATGCTGAATCCTCATACTGAAGGTGAGTATCTTGAAATAAAGTTATCATGTTCTTCGTCTTTATCTAGCTTTATTTTTGGGGATAACAACCAATTACGATCATTAAAAAGTGCTCTTTTATATGCACGTTCCACTACCCCAACTGGATAACCTCTATTTAGAAAATCCCTTTTAAGGGATTGTGCTTGAGCCTTGAAATCGGCTGCTTGAGGAACAGTTCCGTCTATATCGGAAGTGCAATGGTTAGGGCATGCCCGATGTGGGCATTGTGCCGTTTGTAATGTCAGCTGGGAAACGGACCAGT